>CM053793.1:389083074-389683074 GCA_028749045.1 Cupressus sempervirens
TATCCTTGGTTATTTTCTAGTCGCCATGATGGGACTGAAATGTGGATTTATTCCTGGTGATGTCATGATGTGACATGTTTGACTCAACCATTTTTGGAGTCTTCAATCAGTATGATTGAGATATATATTTTGGTTATTGAGAACCATTAGATATTTGATTATTAGTGATACTTCAGTTGCCAATAGAGAGCTGTTGTGTTCATGATTTTCTATGGATGTTAGCTCATGTCAATTTGATGCTTTTATGCATATTTGATGATTTTATGGTTTATCTTTTGTGATTTTGAGATTTATGAGTCCATGAGCATTAGGGTACTATATCTACATGTAGTGACGAGAAGTGGCTTGCAGTGGGAGCCGGAGGGATGGCTAGGATCCACGATGGTCTAATGATGCTATTGATGGTTGGGAGGAACCGTGCACTTAGTTTATTATGGTTGATCTTTATGATGGATGTATATGTTTTTGTATCATGTGATTATCTCTACTTTGATGTATCATGGATTAGAATAGGATGATGTACCTTATTCTATGTATGTATGTTTTTTGAGGTTGTCATACCCTGTGACATGAACAGTGGATGATAGAGTATTTGAAATGTAATGTATAAACATTGGACATATCATTATTATTTCATGTGGATGTTGTACTAGATGGATTCATGTATGTAATTCAACATTAAGGGATCTTAAAGAATGTAATCTATTATGTATCTTATGATGGACAATGTTATTGCTTCTGTTATTGTGCATGAGATATATATATGGTATTTATTTTCAAAAAAAAAACAAAATGCTACTAAGCTTAGTGAAATTCTAGGTTAATTCATTGGAACCCTTGGCGGGGCATTACATCTCTTCAGTACAAAAAGAGAAATTTCCAGTTTACTATTGATCAAAAATGACTTAAATCAGTTAACTCCTTTTTCTACTCAAATTGAATCAGTTAACTCCTTATTTTACTCAAATTAAATCTGTTAACTCCCTTTAATTTGGAAATCTCCCTTTATGACTGAACTTCGCCTTTAATCCTGACCGTTGATTAAAATCGATCTCAACCGTTGATGAATTCCAAGAAAGTCTATTTAAGAGACCCTCATCTCTTCATTTTGAAAGGTTGAATGAGAGTTTGCATCGAATTGTTGCTGGAATTTATACTCACATTTTCTCATATTCACATACGCAAAGATCAAGTTTGACCAAAAGTTGACAAGATTTAACCATGGTTGACTTGAGTTGACTAGTTTCGAAAAGAATTTTAAAATAATTAAATGAAATTATTTAATTAAATGGTGTATTTACTTCTAATTAATTAAACAAAGTTATTTAATTAAATGAGAAGCCATTCCTAACTAATTAAATGAAGTTATTTAATTAAATAAGAACAGTGTCTCTAATTAATTAAAGATTATTTAATTAAACAGAAAAAGTAATTATGAGAGCATATCTCATTTTATTAAATTAAATATCTGAAAAAAATCTCTCTTCAGTTCAAAAAGGGAAATTTCCAGTTCACTATTGATAAAAAATGAGTTAAATCAGTTAACTCCTTTTTCTACTCAAATTGAATTAGTTAACTCCTTATTTTACTCAAATTAAATCTGTTAGCTCCCTTTAATTTGGAAATCACCCTTTATGATAGAACTTCACCTTTAATCCTAACCGTCGATTGAAATCGATCTCAACCGTTGATGAATTCCAGGAAAGTCTATTTAAGAGACCCTCATCTCTTCATTTTGAAAGGTTGAATGAGAATTTGCATCGAATTGTTGCTGGGATTCATACTCACATTTGCTCATATTCACATACGCAAAGATCAAGTTTGACCAAAAGTTGACCAGATTTAACCATGGTTGACTTGAGTTGACTAGTTTCGAAAAGAATTTTGAAATAATTAAACAAAATTATTTAATTAAATGAAGTACTTACTTTTAATTAATTAAACAAAGTTATTTAATTAAATGAGAAGCCATTCCTAACTAACTAAATGAAGTTATTTAATTAAATAAGAAAAGTGTCTCTAATTAATTAAAGATTATTTAATTAAATAGAGAAAGTAGTTATAAAAGCATATCTCATTTTATTAAATTAAATATCTGAACAAAATCTCTCTTCAGTTCAAAAAGGGAAATTTATAGTTCACTATTGATCAAAAATGAGCTAAATCAGTTAACTCCTTTTTCTACTCAAATTGAATCAGTTAACTCCTTATTTTACTCAAATTAAATCTGTTAACTCCCTTTAATTTGAAAATCTCCCTTTATGACTGAACTTCACCTTTAATACTAACTGTTGATTTAAATCAACCTCAACCATTGATGAATTCTAGGAAAGTCTATTTAAGAGACCCTCATTTCTTCATTTTGAAAAATTGAATGAGAATTTGCATCGAATTGTTGCTGGAGTTCATACTCACATTTGCTTATATTTACATACGCAAAGATCAAATTTGACCAAAAGTTGACTAGATTTAACCACGATTGACTTGAGTTGACTAATTTCGAAAAAAAATTTTAAATAATTAAATGAAATTATTTAATTAAATGAAGTACTTACTTCTAATTAATTAAACAAAGTTATTTAATTAAATGAGAAGCCATTCCTAACTAATTAAATGAAGTTATTTAATTAAATAAGAAAAGTGTCTCTAATTAATTAAAGATTATTTAATTAAATAAAAAAAGTAATTATGAGAGCATATCTAATTTTATTAAATTAAATATTTTAAAAAAATCTATCTTCAGTTCAAAAAGGGAAATTTCAAGTTCACTATTAATAAAAAATGAGTTAAATCAGTTAACTCCTTTTTCTACTCAAATTGAATCTGTTAACTCCTTATTTCACTCAAATTAAATCTGTTCACTCCCTTTAATTTCGAAATCTCCCTTTATAACTGAACTTCACCTTTAATCTTGACCGTTGATTGAAATCGATCTCAACAATTAATGAATTTTAGGAAAGTCTATTTAAGAGACCCTCATCTCTTCATTTTGAAAGGTTGAATGAGAATTTGCATCAAATTGTTGCTGAAATTCATACTCATATTTCCTCATATTCACATACGCAAAGATTAAGTTTGACCAAAAGTTGACCAGATTTAACCATGATTGACTTGAGTTGACAAGTCTTGAAAAGAATTTTGAAATAATTAAACAAAATTATTTAATTAAATGGAGTACTTACTTCTAATCAATTAAACAAAGTTATTCAATTAAATGAGAAGCCATTCCTAACTAATTAAATGAAGTTATTTAATTAAATAAGAAAAGTGTCTCTAATTAATTAAAGATTATTTAATTAAATACAAAGAGTAATTATGAGAGCATATCTCATTTTATTAAATTAAATATCTGAACAAAATCTCTCTTCAGTTCAAAAAGGGAAATTTCCAGATGACTATTGATAAAAAATGAGTTAAATGAGTTAACTCCTTTTTCTACTCAAATTGAATCAGTTAACTCCTTATTTTACTCAAATTAAATCTGTTAACTCCCTTTAATTTGGAAATCTTCATTTATGACTGAACTTCACCTTTAATCATAACCGTTGATTGAAATCGATCTCAACCGTTGATGAATTTCAAGAAAGTCTATTTAAGAGACCCTCATCACTTCATTTTGAAAGTTTGAATGAGAATTTGCATCGAATTGTTGCTAGAATTCATACTCACATTTGCTCATATTCACAGATACAAATATCAAGTTTGACCAAAATTTGACCAGATTTAACCACGGTTGACTTGAGTTGACTAGTTTTGAAATTTTTTTATAAATAATTACACCAAATTATTTAATTAAATGGAGTACTTACTTCTAATTAATTAAACAAAGTTATTTAATTAAATGAGAAGCCATTCCTAACTAATTAAATGAAGTTATTTAATTATATAAGAAAAGTGTCTCTAATTAATTACAGATTATTTAATTAAATAGAAAAAGTAATTATTAGAGCATATCTCATTTTATTAAATTAAATATCTCAACAAAATCTCACTTCAGTTCAAAAAGGGAAATTTCCAGTTCACTATTGATAAAAAATGAGTTAAATCAGTTAACTTCTTTTTCTACTCAAATTGAATCAGTTAACTCCTTATTTTACTCAAATTAAATCTGTTAACTCCGTTTAATTTCAAAATCTTCATTTATGACTGAACTTCAACTTTAATCCTGAATGTTGATTGAAATCGATCTCAACAGTTGATGAATTTCAGGAAAGTCTATTTAAGAGACCCTCATCTCTTCATTTTGAAAGGTTTAATGAGAATTTGTATCGAATTGTTGCTAGAATTCATACTCACATTTGCTCATATTCACATACGCAAAGATCAAGTTTGAACAAAAGTTAACCAGATTTAACCACAGTTGACTTGAATTTACTAGTTTTGAAAAAAAATTTGAAATAATTAAACAAAATTATTTAATTAAATAGAGTACTTACTTCTAATTAATTAAGCAAAGTTATTTAATTAAATGAGAAGCCATTCCTAACTAATTGAATTAATTTATTTAATTAAATAAGAAAAGTGTCTCTAATTAATTAAAGATTTTTTAATTAAATAGAAAAAGTAATTATGAGACCATATCTCATTTTATTAAATTAAATATCTCAACAAAATCTCTCTTCAGTTCAAAAAGGGAAATTTCCAGTTCACTATTGATAAAAAATGAGTTAAATGAGTTAACTCCTTTTTTTACTCAAATTGAATCAGTTAACTCTTTATTTTACTCAAATTAAATCTGTTAACTCCCTTTAATTTGAAAATCTCCCTTTATGACTGAACTTCACCTTTAATCCTGATCGTTGATTGAAATCGATCTCAACTGTTATGAATTCCAGGAAAGTCTATTTAAGAGACCCTCATCTCTTAATTTTGAAAGCTTGAATGAGAATTTGCATCGAATTGTTACTAGAAATCATACTCACATTTGCTCATATTCACATACGCAAAGATCAAGTTTGACCAATAGTTGACCAGATTTAACCACAGTTGATTTGAGTTGACTAGTTTCCAAAATAATTTTGAAATAATTAAATGAGAAGCCATTCCTAATTAATAAAATTTGGTTTTTTAATTAAATAAGTAAGTGTCTCTAATTAATTAAAGATTATTTAATTAAGTAGAAAAACTAATAATGAAAGCATATCTCATTTTATTAAATTAAATATCTCAACAAAATCTCTCTTCAGATCAAAAAGGTAAATTTCCAGTTCACTAGTGATCAAAAATGAGTTAAATCAGTTAACTCCTTTTTCTACTCAAATTGAATCAGTTAACTCCTTATTTTACTCAAATTAAATCTGTTAACTCCATTTAATTTGAAAATATCCCTTCATGAATGAACTTTACCTTCAATCCTGACAGCTGATTGAAATCAATCGCAACCGTTGATGAATTATAGGAAAGTCCATTTAAGAGACCCTCATCTCTTCACTTTGAAAGGTTGAATGAGAGTTTGCATCGAATTGTTGCTGGAATTCATACTCACATTTGCTCATATTCACATACGCAGAGATCAAGTTTGACCAAAAGTTGACCAGATTTAACCATGGTTGACTTGAGTTGACTAGTTTCAAAAAGAATTTTGAAATAATTAAACAAAATTATTTAATTAAATGGAGTACTTACTTCTAATTAATTAAACAAAGATATTTAATTAAATAAGAAGCCATTCCTAATTAATTAAACGAAGTTATTTAATTAAATAAGAAAAGTGTCTCTAATTAATTAAAGATTATTTAATTAAATAGAAAAAGTAATTATGAGAGCATATCTGAGTTTATTAAATTAAATATCTCAACAAAATCTCTTTTTAGTTCAAAAAGGGAAATTTCCAAATCACTATTGATCAAAAATGAGTTAAATGAGTTAACTCCTTTTTCTACTGAAATTGAATCAGTTAACTCCCTATTTTACTCAAATTAAATCTGTTAACTCCCTTTAATTTGGAAATCTCCCTTTATGACTGAACTTCACCTTTAATCCTGATCACTGATTGAAATCGATTTCAACTGTTGATGAATTCCAAAAAAGTCTATTTAAGAGACCCTCATCTCTTCATTTTGAAAGGCTGAATGAGAGTTTGCATCGAATTGTTGCCGAAATTCATACTCACATTTTCTCATATTCACATACGCAGAGATCAAGTTTGACCAAAAGTTAACCAAATTTAACTAAGATTGATTTGAGTTGACTAGTTTCGAAAAAAAATTTCAAATAATTACACGAAATTATTTGGTTAAATGGAGTGCTTACTTCTAATTAATTAAAAAAAGTTATTTAATTAAATTAGAAGGCCTTCCTAATTTATTAAATGAAGTTATTTAATTAAATCAAAAAAGTGTCTTTAATTAATTAAAGATTATTTAATTAAATAGAAAAAGTAATTATGAGAGCATATCTGATTTAATTAAATTAAATATCTCAACAAAATCAGTCTTTAGTTCAAAAATGGAAATTTATAGTTCACTGTTGATCGAAAATGAGTTAAATCAGTTAACTCCTTTTTTTACTCAAATTGAATAAATTAACTCCTTATTTTACTCAAATTAAGTCTTTTAACTCCCTTTAATTAAATAAGAAAAGTGTCTCTGATTAATTAAATATTATTTAATTAAATAGAAAATGTAATTATGAGAGCATATCTCATTTTATTAAATTAAATATCTCGGCAAAATGTCGCTTAAGTTGAAAAAGGAAAATTTCCAATTCACTATTGATAAAAAATGAGTGAAATCAGTTAACTCCTTTTTCTACTCAAATTGAATCAGTTAACTCTTTATTTTACTCAAATTAAATCTATTAACTCCCTTTAATTTGAAAATCTCCCTCTATATCTGAACTTCACCTTTAATCCTGACTGCTGTTTGAAATCGATCTCAACCGTTGATAAATTTCAGGAAAGTCTTTTTAAGAGACTGTCATCTCTTCATTTTTAAAGGTTGAATGAGAAATTGCATTGAATTGTTCCTGGAATTCATTCTCACATTTTCTAATATTCACATACGCAGAGATCAAGTTTGACGAAAAGTTGATCAAATTTAACCACGGTTGACTGGAGTTGACTAGTTTCAAAAAGAGTTTTGAAATAATTAAACGAAATTATTTAATTAAATGGAGTACTTACTTCTAATTAATTAAACAAAGTTATTTAATTAAATGAGAAGCCATTCCTAATTAATTAAATAAAGTTATTTAATTAAATAAGAAAAGTGTCTCTAATTAATTAAAGATTATTTAATCAAATAGAAAAATAAATTATGAGAGCATTTCTCAATGTATTAAATTAAATATCTCAACAAAATCTGTCTTCAGTTGAAAAAGGGAAATTTCTAGTTCACTATTGATAAAAAATGAGTTAAATTAGTTAACTCCTTTTTCTACTCAAATTGAATCAGTTAACTCCTTATTTTACTCAAATTAAATCTGTTAACTCCCTTTAATTTGAAAATCTCCCTTTTATGACTTAACTTCTCCTTTAATCCTGACCGCTCATTGAAATCGATCACAACCATTGATGAATTCCAGGAAAGTCTATTTAAGAGACCCTCATCTCTTCATTTTGAAAGGTTGAATGAGAATTTGCATCAAATTGTTGCTAGAATTCATACTCACATTTGTTCATATTCACATACGCAGAGATCAAGTTTGACCAAAAGTTGACCAAATTTAACCACGGTTGACTTCAGTTGACTAGTTTCGAAAAGAATTTTTAAATAATTAAAGGAAATTATATAATTAAATAGAGTACATACTACTAATTAATTAAACAAAGTTATTTAATTAAATGAGAAGCCATTCCTAATTAATTAAATGCAGTTATTTAATTAAATAAGAAAAGTGTCTCTAATTAATTAAAGATTATTTAATTAAATAGAAAAATTAATTATGAGAGCATATCTCATTTTATTAAATTAAATATCTCAACAAAATCACTCTTAAGTTCAAAAAGGGAAATTTCTAGTTCACTATTGACCAAAAATGATTTAAATCAGTTAACTCCTTTTTCTACTCAAATTTAATCCGTTAACTCCTTATTTTACTCAAATTAAATCTATTAACTCCCTTTAATTTGGAAATCTCCCTTTATGACTGAACTTCACCTTTAATCCTGACCGTTGATTGAAATCGATCTCAACCGTTGATGAATACTCACATTTGCTCATATTCACATATGAGGAGATCTAGTTTGACCTGAAGTTGACTAGATTTAACCACGGTTGACTTTAGTTGACTACTTTTGAAAAGAATTTTTAAATAATTAAATGAAATCATTCAATTAAATCGAATACTTATTTGTAATTAATAAAAAAAAGTTATTTAATTAAATAGAAAAAGTAATTATGAGAGCATATCTCATTTTATTAAATTAAATATCTCAACAAAATCTCTTTTCAGTTCAAAAAGGAAAATTTCTAGTTGACTATTGATAAAAAATGAGTTAAATCAGTTAACTCCTTTTCCTACTCAAATTGAATCAGTTAAGTCCTTATTTTACTCAAATTAAATATGTTAACTCCTTTTAATTTGGAAATCTCCCTTTATGACTGAACTTCACATTTAATCCTGACCGCTGATTGAAATCGATCTCAACCATTGACGAATTCCAAGAAAGTCTATTTAATAGACCCTCATCTCTTCATTTCGAAAAGTTGAATGAGAATTTGCATCGAATTGTTGCTGGAATTCATACTCACATTTGCTCATATTCACATACGCAGAGATCAAGTTTGACCAAAAGTTGATGAAATTTAACCACGGTTGACTTGACTTGACTAGTTTCGAAAAGAATTTTGAAATAATTAAACGAAATTATTTAATTAAAAAGAGTACTTACTTCTAATTAATTAAAAAAAGTTACTTAATTAAATGAGAAGTCATTCCTAATTAATTAAATGAAGTTATTTAATTAAACAAGAAAAGTGTCTCTAATTAAATAAAGATTATTTAATTAAATAGAAAAAGTAATTATGAGAGCATATCTCATTTTCTTAAATTAAATATCTCAACAAAATCTCTCTTCAGTTCAAAAAGGAAAATTTTCAGTTCACTATTGATCAAAAATGAGTTAAATTAGTTAACTCCATTTTCTACTCAAATTGAATCAGTTAACTCCTTATGTTACTCACATTAAATCTATTAACTCCCTTTAATTATGAAATCTCCCTTTATGACTGAACTTCACCTTTAATCCGTACCGTTGATTGAAATCGATCTCAACCGTTGATGAATTTTAGGAAAGTCTATTTAAGAGACCCTCATTTCTTCATTTTAAAAGGTTGAATGAGAATTTGCATCGAATTGTTGCTGGAATTCATACTCACATTTGCTCATATTCACATATGCAGAGATCAAGTTTGACCAAAAGTTGACCAGTTTTAACCACGGTTCACTTGAGTTGACTAGTTTCAAAAAGAATTTTTAAATAATTAAACAAAATTATTTAATTAAATGGAGTACTTACTTCTAATTAATTAAACAAAGTCATTTAATTAAATGAGAAGCCATTTTTAATGAATTAAATGAATTTATTTAATTAAATAAGAAAAGTATCTCTAATTAATTAAAGATGATTTAATAAAATAGAAAAAGTAATTATGAGAGCATATCTCATATTATTAAATTCAATATATTAGAAAAATTACTCTTCAGTTCAAAAAGGGAAATTTTCAGTTCACTATTGATAAAAAATGAGTTAAACGAGTTAACTCTTGTTTCTACTCAAATTGAATCAGTTAACTCCTTATTTTACTCAAATTAAATCTGTTAACTCCCTTTAATTTGGAAATCTCCATTTATGACTGAACTTCACCTTTAATCCTGACTGTTGATTGAAATCGATCCCAACCGTTGATAAAATTTAGGGTAGTCTATTTAAGAGACCCTCATCTCTTCATTTTGATAGGTTGAATGAGAATTTGCATCGAATTGTTGCTGGAATTCATACTCACATTTGCTCATATTCACATACATAGAGATCAAATTTGACCAAAAGTTGACCAGATTTAACCATGGTTGACTTGAATTGACTAGTTTCGAAAAGAATTTTGAAATAATTAAACGAAATTATTTAATTAAATGGAGTACTTACTTCTAATTAATTAAACAAAGTTATTTAATTAAATGAGAAGTCATTCCTAATTAATTAAATGAAGTTATTTGATTAAATAAGAAAAGTGTCTCTAATTAATTAAAGATTATTTAATTAAATAGAAAAATTAATTGTGAGAGCATATCTCATTTTATTAAATTGAATATCTCAACAAAATCTTTCTTCAGTTCAAAAAGGGAAATTTTCAGTTCGCTATTGATAAAAAATGAGTTAAATTAGTAAACTCTTTTTTCTACTCAAATTGAATCAGTTAACTCCTTATTTTACTCAAATTAAATCTGTTAACTCCTTTTAATTTGGAAATCTCCCTTTATGACTGAACTTCACCTTTAATCCTGACCTTCGATTGAAATCGATCTCAACCGTTGATGAATTCTAGGAAAGTCTATTTAAGAGACCCTCATCTCTTCATTTTGAAAGGTTGAATGAGAATTTGCATCGAATTGTTGCTGGAGTTTATACTCACATTTTCTCATATTCACATACACAGAGATCAAGTTTGACCAAAAGTTGACCAGATTTAACCACGGTTGACTTGAGTTGACTAGTTTCAATTTTTTTTTGAAATAATTAAATGAAATTATTTAATTAAATGTAGTACTTACTTCTAATTAATTAAACAAAGTTATTTAATTAAATGAGAAGCCATTCCTAATTAATTAAATGAAGTTATTTAATTAAATAAGAAAAGTGTCTCTAATTGATTAAATAGAAAAAGTAATTATGAGAGCATATCTCATTTTATTAAATTAAATATCTCAACAAAATCTCTCTTCAGTTGAAAAAGGGAAATTTCTAGTTCACTACTGATAAAAAATGAGTTAAATCAGTTAACTCCTTTTTCTACTCAAATTGAATCAGTTAACTCCTTATTTTACTCAAACTAAATTTGTTAACTCCCTTTAATTTGGAAATCTCCCTTTATGACTGAACTTCACCTTTAATCCTGACTACTAATTGAAATCGATCTCAACCATTGATGAATTCCAGGAAAGTCTATTTAAGAGACCCTCATCTCTTCATTTTGAAAGGTTGAATGAGAATCTGCATCGAATTGTTGCTAGAATTCATACTCACATTTGCTCATATTCACATACGTAGAGATCAAATTTGACGAAAAGTTGACCAGATTTAACCACAGTTAACTTGAGTTGACTAATTTTGAAATTTTTTTGAAATAATTAAACAAAATTATTTAATTAAATGGAGTACTTACTTCTAATTAATTAAACAAAGTTATTTAATTAAATGAGAAGCCATTCCTAATTAATTAAATGAAGTTATCTAATTAAATAAGAAAAGTGTCTCTAATTAATTCAAGATTATTTAAGTAAATAGAAAAAGTAATTATGAGAGCATATCTCATTTTATTAAATTAAATATCTCAACAAAATCTCTCTTCAGTTCAAAAAGGAATATTTCCAGTTCACTATTGATCAAAAATGAGTTAAATCAGGTAACTCCTTTTTCTACTCAAATTGAATCAGTTAACTCCTTATTTTACTCAAATTAAATCTGTTAACTCCCTTTAATTTGGAAATCTCCCTTTATGACTGAACTTCACCTTTAATCCTGACCGCTGATTGAAATCGATCTCAACCGTTGATGAATTCTAGGAAAGTCTTTTTAGGAGACCCTCATCTCTTCATTTTGAAAGGTTGAATGAGAATTTGCATCAATTTTTTGCTGGAATTCATACTCACATTTGCTCATATTCACAGACGCAAAGATCAAGTTTGACCAAAAGTTGACCAGATTTAACTACGATTGACTTGAGTTGACTAGTTTTGAAAAGAATTTTGAAATAATTAAATGAAATTATTTAATTAAATGGAGTACTTACTTCTTATTAATTAAACAAAGTTATTTAATTAAATGAGAAGCCATTCCTAATTAATTAAATGCAGTTATTTAATTAAATAAGAAATGTGTCTCTAATTAATTAAAGATTATTTAATTAAATAGAAAAAGTAATTATGAAAGCATATCTCATTTTATTAAATTATATATCTCAACAAAATCTCTGTTCAGTTCAAAAAGGGAAATTTCTAGTTCACTATTGATCAAAAAGGAGTTAAATCAATTAACTCCTTTTTATACTCAAATTGAATTAGTTAACTCCTTATTTTACTCAAATTAAATCTGTTAACTCCCTTTAATTTGGAAATCTTCCTTTACGACTGAACTTCACCTTTAATCCTGACCGTTGATTGAAATCGATCTCAACCGTTGATGAATTTTAAGAAATTCTATTTAAGAGACCTTCATCTCTTCATTTTGAAAGGTTGAATGAGAATTTGCATCGAATTGTTGCTGGAATTTGTAGTGCCTACCCTTGTTCACATCTTTTCTGGACATTGATGCTATTATTATCAGATTGTGATAGACTGGTTTTATGTTGATGGATTAGTGGTATTGTTTTGACACTATCAGACATTATGTTATGGATTCAGTGGTTATATGATGAGATCATTTAGATTTTACATTTCATGCATACATGATGATCATTATACTTTTTTTTAGTTATTATTGATGATTAGATGGATGGTTATTATCTTATGTGTTTCATTATGAATACTTACCCCATACTTGCATGTGTATGGTGTGCATTTTTTCTTATTATATGTTGTTTCTGATGTGGTTAAGGAAGGGAGTGGTAGTCACCTGCTTAGTCAGGATCTACATGATGCACCAGTTCCTGCCATTGTCTGTTTAGCTTAGCATTATATGTATTGTATGTAAATGCATAGTTTTTTTGCAGGTTGCAGGTACCAGGTATTGACTTCCCTGAATTGTCAGGATGAGCGTACCCTATTATACTATCTCAATGATAAGAGAAGGGAGATAAATTTTCAAGTCCAAATTCCAAACCCTTAAACCATTTGTCCTAGTGAGTTAGGACAAGTATCAGAGTTGAGTACCCACCGAATGTGTCGGATCACATATTTCATGATTTTTAACCCTTTAGACTGATTTTGTATGATTTTTTGTATGATGGGTTTTCATATTTTATCTTGGAGGTCTATGGTGAATTTTCTATTAATTAAGTCTTAATAAATGGATTTAATTAATAAATTAATTATTTGAAAAAATTAATATAAAATATCATGTTATTTGATATTTTGATTGTAATTAATTAAATGAGAATTATTGAGGAAATGAATTAAATAAAATAAAATTAGAAATTAAAATTAATAATAATAATAAAGTAATAAATAAATAATAATAATAAAAGTTATAAAAATTAAAATGAAAGTTATAAAAATTTAAATAGAAATTATATAAAAAGTAAATTGGAGTTATAAGCTTGCATGGGAGTTAACGCACTTTTCTATTTCTCATGTGTCAACAACACGGGGGTTAGTGCATCAATTAAGCACATGGTGTCTACAACTCTATGGCTCATCTTGAAGGTTGGAAAAGACCCATGCTTAGTTGGTGACATCTTCAAGCTATTTCTAGAAACATTCTAGAGGTTTCTTGAGAGCTCTTTATATTCAGGCATTCATTGAGGGTTAGAGATAACGTTTGGAGTGCAATTGGAGCATTGGAGGATTCGAGAATTCTGAAGAAGGGAGCTTGCTCTGTGGGTTTTTTGAGGAAGAGCGAATTAGCATTAGAATCTGAGTAGATTCTTGTAATTTTACTTATGCTATTTCTGCATCTTGCATTCCTTGTCTTCTTCATGTCTTCCATATGTCTTCTAAGAAATTTCATATTTTTATTGTATGCATTCTCAATATGGGCAATTAAATTTATGTGGAAATCTTTATATGCATAGATATGAGATTTGGATATGAATCTCGATTTTGTTGCAATATCATTAATTATTAAATGTTATTATATATATATATATATATATATATATATATATATATATATATATATATATATATATATATATATATATATATATATATATATATATATATATATATATATATATATAACTATATATGTATATATAATTAATTATAAATGAATATTATAAAGTTCTAAATTAATGGATCACTCTTTTAATGATTTAAAATATTGGTATTGAGCTTGTCAATTATGAAGAGATATTAATAACTAATTTAATTAAACTCAGTTTAATTAAGATTAGTTATTAGAATATATAATCGAAGTTTTGATTCATTGAGAGTCAATTTTCAAACAATTTTATATAAACAAAATATTATTAGATCAATTAGAAAATTGAGTCTAATAGTTTTGGGGAGAAACTTTTATCTATCAAACAAATACATGGGTTAGGAAAAACATAAAATTTTTCCACTTAATATAATTTGGAAAAACGTAAACTAAGACTTTTAAATTCAAATTTGAAAACTTAGCAAAACCAAAACATGTATTTACATTGTGTATTCTTTATGCTATTGTTTTGAGTTTTGGGTTGACTAGTGTTGACCAGTATAGGATGTCTACCAGAGGCTTGGGGGTTATGTGATTGTGATGTCATGATGATGTTTTGATCTCGATCTTTATAAACCCAACCATGGTTTGTGATGGAATGCTCTATGTATTGGATGTGATTACTGATTGTTATAGTTGAGATTCTTGTGTATGAGACTCTTGACCTAACCATTATTTTGGTCATCGATCAGTTATCCTTGATTATTTTTTAGTCGCCATGATGGGACTGAGATGTGGATTTATTCTTGATGATGTCATGTTGTGACATGTTTGACTCAACCATTTTTGGAGTCTTCGATCAGTACGATTGAGATATATATTTTGGTTATTGAGATATATATTTGGAGTCTTCTATGGATGTTAGCTCATGGAGATTTGATGCTTTTATGCATATTTGATAATTTTATGGATTATCTTTTGTGATTTTGAGATTTATGAGTCCATGAGCATTAGGGTAGGATATCTGCATGTAGTGACGGGAAGTGGCTTGCAATGGGGGTCGGGGCCGTAAGAGGCTGCCAGGGTAACTCACTATACGTTGGATTAATAAGTGATAATATTCACACCTAATACTAATAAAATGAACTTAAAAAGATAACTGTTTTGTTCTCGCCCATGCCTTGAGCACTTGTACAGGCTAGGATGGGATTAGTGAGACACATGGTTGCGACCTTGCATTCTGTAGTATGCCTCATCAGTATGAGACGATACTAGTGGCCGCATGAAATAAGTATGGACCCATGGAGTTTAGCTAACTGCCAGGGTAACTTGTACGTGATAATTGCGATGACACTTTCCTTCTTGCACAGTAGGTTCCTACATGTCATTGTGTGCCTTTGGAGATTAGATGTCAAATTTTGTGTACCACTTAGGTACCACGTGGTCGGGTGGTAGTGTATTTTCCACTCTTATCATTTTGAGATTCATTGAGATATTGTGATTGATGCGTCCTTCATGATGGTGGATGTGTATCCATTTTTATTGATCATTAGCATATGTTAGATGATGTTATCTTATGCTTTTATTTGCATGTTAGATTACTTTATACATATAATGTTGTATATATTAGGAGTGACATTCCTACTATGTTAGTACCAATGATCTCTTTGGTGATTTGCAATGTTACGCACGGAGGGATGGCTAGGATCCATGATGGTCTAATGATGCTATTAACAGTTGGGAGGAACCATCCACTTAGTTTATTATGTTTGATTTTTATGATGGATGTATATGTCTTCTATGATGCTGTATCATGTGATTATCTCTACTTTGATGTATCATGGATTAGAATAGGATGATGTACCTTTTTCTATATATGTATATTCTTTGTGCCTATCATACCCTATGACATGTATAGTGGATGATTGTGCATTCTAGAATGTAATTTAGAAAGGACATTTCTATATTGGGTGTATCATTATTATTTCATGTGGATTTTGTACTAGATAGATTCATGTATGTAATTCAACGTTAAGAGATCTTAAAGAATGTTATCTATTATTTATGTTATGTTTAATTTTAGATGGACATTGCTATTGCTTCCGTTATTGTGCATAAGTTATATGTGATGTTTACTTCTATGGAAAAAAAAAATGCTACTAATCTTAGTGAAATTCTAGGTTAATTCTTTGGATCCCTTGGCGGGGCATTACAAAATTCATACTTACATTTCCTCATATTCACATACGCAGAGATCAAGTTTGACCAAAAGTTGACCAGATTTAACCACAGTTGACTTGAGTTGACTAGTTTCGAAAAGAATTTTAAAATAATTAAACAAAATTATTTAATTAAATGGATTACTTACTTCTAATTAATTAAACAAAGTTATTCAATTAAATGAGAAGCCATTACTAATTAATTAAATGAAGTTATTTAATTAAATAAGAAAAGTGTTTCTAATTAATTAAAGATTATTTAATTAAATAGAAAAAGTAATTATGAGAGCATATATCATTTTACTAAATTAAATATCTCAACAAAATCTCTCTTCAGTTCAAAAAGGGAAATTTGTAGTTCACTATTGATAAAAAATGAGTTAAATCAGTTAACTTCATTTTCTACTCAAATTGAATCAGTTAACTCATTATTTTACTCAAATTAAATCTGTTAACTCCATTTAATTTGGAAATCTCCCTTCATTAATGAACTTCACCTTTAATCCTGACCCTTGATTGAAATCGATCTCAACCGTTGATGAATTTCAGAAAAGTCTATTTAAGAGACCCTCATCTCTTTATTTTGAAAGGTGGAATGAGAATTTGCATCAAATTGTTGTTGGAATTCATACTCACATTTGCTCATATTCACATACCCAAAGATCAAGTTTGACCAAAAGTTGACCAGATTTAACCACAGATGACTTGAGTTGACTAGTTTCGAAAAGAATTTTGAAATAATTAAACAAAATTATTTAATTAAATGGAGTACTTACTTCTAATTAATTAAACAAAGTTATTTAATTAAATGAGAAGCCATTCCTAATTAATTAAATGAAGTTATTTAATTAAATAAAAAAAGTGTCTCTACTTAATTAAAGATTATTTAATTAAATAGAAAAAGTAATTATGAGAGCATATCTCATTTTATTAAATTAAATATCTCAACAAAATCTCTTTTCCATTCAAAAAGGGAAATTTCCATTTCACTATTGATAAAAAATGAGTTAAATCAGTTAACTCCTTTTTCTACTCAAATTGAATCAGTTAACTCCTTATTTTATTCAAATTAAATCTGTTAACTCCCTTTAATTTGGAAATCTCCCTTTATGACTGAACTTCACCTTTAATCCTGACCGCTGATCGAAATCGATCTCAATCGTTGATGAATTCAAAGAAAGTTTATTTAAGAGACCCTCATCTCTTCATTTTGAAAGGTTGAATGAGAATTTGCATTGAATTCTTGTTGGAATTCATACTCACATTTGGTCATATTCACATACGCAAATATCAAGTTTGATCAAAAGTTGACCAGATTTAACCACGGTTGACTTGAGTTGACTAGTATCAAAAAGAATTTTGAAATAATTAAATGAAATTATTTAATTAAATAGAGTACTTACTTCTAATTAATTTAAAAAAGTTATTTAATTAAATGAGAATCCATTCCTAATTAATTAAATGAAGTTATTTAATTAAATAAAAAAAGTTTCTCTAATTAATTACAGATTATTTAATTAAATAGAAAAAGTAATTATGAGAGCATATCTCATTTTATTAAATTAAATATCTCAACAAAATCTTTCTTCAGTTCAAAAAGGCAAATTTTCAGTTCACTATTGATCAAAAATGAGTTAAATCAGTTAACTCCTTTTTTTACTCAAATTGAACCAGTTAACTCTTTATTTTACTCAAATTATATCCGTTAACTCCCTTTAATTTAGAAATCTCCCTTTATGACTGAACTTCACCTTTAATCCTGACCATTGAATGAAATCGATCTCAACCGTTGATGAACTCCAAGAAAGTCTATTTAAGAGACCCTCATCTCTTCATTTTGAAAGGTTGAATGAGAATTTGCATCGAATTGTTGCTGGAATTAATACTCACATTTCCTCATATTCACATACGCAAAGATCAAGTTTGACCAAAAGTTGACTAGATTTAACCACGGTTGACTTGAATTGACTAGTTTCGAAAAACAATTTGAAATAATAAAACGAAATTATTTAATTAAATGGAGTACTTAATTCTAATTAATTAAACAAAGTTATTTAATTAAATGAGAAGCTATTCCTAATTAATTAAATGAAGTTATTAATTTAAATAAGAAAACTATCTCTAATTAATTAAAAATTATTTAATTACATAGATAAAGTAATTATGAGAGCATATCTCATTTTATTAAATTAAATATCTCAACAAAATCTCTCTTCAGTTCAAAAAGGGAATTTTCCAATTCACTATTGGTAAAAAATGAGTTAAATCAGTTAATTGCTTTTTCTACTCAAATTGAATTAATTAACTCCTTATTTTACTCAAATTAAATATGTTAACTCCCTTTAATTTGAAAATCTCCATTTATGACTGAACTTCAACTTTAATCCTGACCGCTGATTGAAATTGATCTCAACCGTTGATGAATTCCAAGAAAGTCTATTTAAGAGACCCTCATCTCTTCATTTTGAAAGGTTGAATGAGAATTTGCATCGAATTGTTGTTAGAATTCATACTCACATTTGCTCATATTCACATACGCAAAGATCAAGTTTGACCAAAAGTTGACTAGATTTAACCACGGTTGACTTGAGTTGACTAATTTTAGAAAAAAATTTAAAATAATTAAATGAAATTATTTAATTAAATGGAGTACTTACTTCTAATTAATTAAACAAATTTATTTAATTAAATGAGAAGCCATTCCTAATTAATTAAATGAAGTTATTTAATTAAATAAGAAAAGTGTCTCTAATTAGTTAAACATTATTTAATTAAATAGAAAAAGTAATTATGAGAGCATATCTCATTTTATTAAATTAAATATCTCAAAAAAATCTCCCTTCAGTTCAAAAAGGGAAATTTTCAGTTCACTATTGATAAAAAATGAGTTAAATAAGCTAACTCATTTTTCTACTCAAATTGAATCAGTTAAGTCTTTATTTTACTCAAATTAAATCTATTAACTCCCTTTAATTTGAAAATCTCCCTTTATGACTGAACTTCACCTTTAATCCTAATCGCTAATTGAAAGCGATCTCAACCGTTGATGAATTCCAAGAAAGTCTATTTAACAGACCCTCATCTCTTTATTTTGAAAGGTTGAATGAGAATTTGCATCGAATTGTTGCTAGAATTCATGCTCACATTTGCTCATATTCACATACGCAAAGATCAAGTTTGACCAAAAGTTCACCAGATTTAACCACGGTTAACTTGAGTTGACTAGTTTCGAAAAGAATTTTGAAATAATTAAATGAAATTATTTAATTAAATGGAGTACTTACTTCTAATTAACTAAACAAAGTTATTTAATTAAATGAGAAGCCATTCCTAATTAATTAAATGAAGCTATTTAATTAAATAAGAAAAGTGTCTCTAATTAATTAAAGATTACTTAATTAAATAGAAAAAGTAATTATGAGAGCATATCTCATTTTATTAAATTAAATATCTCAACAAAATCTCTCTTCAATTCAAAAAGGGAAATTTTCAGTTCATTATTGGTCAAAAATGAGTTAAATCAGTTAACTCCTTTTCCTACTCAAATTGAATCAGTTAACTCTTTAGTTTACTCAAATTAAATCTGTTAGCTCCCTTTAACTTGGAAATCTACCTTTATGACTAAACTTCACCTTTAATCCTAACCGTTGATTGAAATCAATCGCAACCGTTGATGAATTCTAAGAAAGTCTATATAGGAGACCCTCATCTCTTCATTTTGAAAGGTTGAATGAGAGTTTGCATCAAACTATTGCTGGAATTCATACTCACATTTGCTCATATTCACATACGTAGAGATCAAATTTGACGAAAAGTTGACCAAATTTAACCACGGTTGACTTGAGTTGACTAGTTTCGAAAAGAATTTTGAAATAATTAAATGAAATTACTTAATTAAATGGAGTACTTACTTCTAATTAATTAAACAAAGTTATTTAATTAAATGAGAAGCCATTCCTAATTAAATAAATGAAGTTATTTAATTAAATAGAAAAAGTAATTATAAGAGCATATCTCATTTTATTAAATTAAATATCTCAACAAAATCTCTCTTCAATTCAAAAAGGGAAATTTCCAGTTCACTATTGGTCAAAAATGAGTTAAATTAGTTAACAGCTTTTTCTACTCAAATTGAATCAGTTAACTCCTTATTTTACTCAAATTAAATCTGTTAACTCCCTTTAATTTGGAAATCTCCCTTTATGACTGAACTTCACCTTTAATCCTGCCTGTTGATTAAAATTGATCTCAACCATTGATGAATTCTAGGAAAGCCTATTTAAGAGACCCTCACCTCTTCATTTTGAAAGGTTGACTAAAAATATGCATCAAATTGTTGCCGGAATTCATACTCACATTTGCTCATATTTACATATGCAAAGATCAAGTTTGACAAAAAGTTGACCAGATTTAACCATGGTTGACTTGAGTTGACTAGTTTCGAAAAGAATTTTGAAATGATTAAAAGAAATTGCTTAATTAAATGGAGTACTTACTTTTAATTAATTAAACAAAGTTATTTAATTAAATGAGAAGTCATTCCTAATTAATCAAATGAAGTTATTTATTAAATAAGAAAAGTGTCTCTAGTTAATTAAAGATTACTTAATTAAATAAGAAAAGTGTCTCTAGTTAATTAAAGATTACTTAATTAAATAATAAAAGTAATTATGAGAGCATATCTGATTTTATTAAAACTAATATCTCAACGAAATCTCTCTTCAGTTCAAAAAGGAAAATTTTCAGTTCACTTTTGATCAAAAATTAGTTAAATCAGTTAACTCCTTTTTCTACTCAAATTGAATCAGTTAACTCCTTTTTCTACTCAAATTGAATCAGTTAACTCCTTATTTTACTCAAATTAAATCTGTTAACTCCCTTTAATTTGGAAATCTCTGTTTATGATTGAACTTCACCTTTAATCCTGACCGCTGATTGAAATTGATCTCAACCGTTGATGAATTCCAAGAAAGTCTATTAAAGAGACCCTCATCTCTTCATTTTGAAAAGTTGAATGAGAATTTGCATCGAATTGTTGCTGAAATTCATACTCACATTTGCTCATATTCACATACGCAGAGATCAAGTTTGATGAAAAGTTGACCAGATTTAACCACGGTTGACTTGAGTTGACTAGTTTCGAAAAGAATTTTGAAATAATTAAACACAATTATTTAATTAAATGGAGTAATTACTTCTAATTAATTAAACAAAGTTATTTAATTAAATGAGAAGCCATTTCTAAGTAATTAAATGAAGTTATTTAATTAAATAAGAAAAGTGTCTCTAATTAATTAAAGATTATTTAATTAAATAGAAAAAGTAATTATAAGAGCATATCTTATTTTATTAAATTAAATATCTCAACAAAATCTCTCTTCAGTTCAAAAAGGGAAATTTCTAGTTCACTATTGATAAAAAATGAGTTAAATTAGTTAACTCCTTTTTCTACTCAAATTGAACCAGTTAACTTCTTACTTTACTCAAATGAAATCTATTAACTCCCTTTAATTTGGAAATCTCCCTTTATGACAGAACTTCACCTTTAATCCTAACCGCTAATTGAAAGTGATCTCAACTGTTGATGAATTTCAAGAAAGTCTATTTAAGAGACCCTCATCTCTTCATTCTGAAAGGTTGAATGAGAATTTGCATCGAATTGTTGCTGGAATTCATACTGACATTTGCTCATATTCACATACGCAAAGATCAAGTTTGACCAAAAGTTGACCAAATTTAACCATGGTTGACTTGAGTTGACTAGTTTTAAAAAGAATTTTGCAATAATTAAACGAAATTATTTAATTAAATGGACTACTTACTTCTAATTAATTAAACAAAGTTATTTAATTAAATGAGAAGCCATTCTTAATTAATTAAATGAAATTATTTAATTAAATAAGAAAAATTTCTCTAATTAATTAAAGTTTACTTAATTAAATAGAAAAATTAATTATGAGAGCATATCTCATTTTATTAAATTAAATATCTCAACAAAATCTCTCTGCAGTTCAAAAAGGGAAATTTCTAGTTCACTATTGATAAAAAATGAGTTAAATGAGTTAACTCCTTTTTCTACTCAAATTGAATCAGTTAACTCCTTATTTTACTAAAATTAAATCTATTAACTCCCTTTAATTTGGAAATCTCCCTCTATGACTATGTGAGGCCTCGCCCCGACCCATCCTAGCATAGTTATACATTACTATTATTTTGATATTCACGACTCGAGATGTCGAGACATTATCTGATGCTTAGAACATACTTTATTATTACATGTTGTGTGATATTACTTTGAGATATATTTGATGATTGTCATTTAATGTTTCATGTATATGTATGTTGATGAAATTAGTAAATGTAGGATTAAGACTTTGATTTAAGAGATTTAAATGGTTAAAAATTTAGTAGGATGAAGAAACGCTTATTGATGTGTGTTTTAATTTATGTGAATTTTTGATACGTATACATTTATGTACATGTGATTTTATGGGACTACTGATGTGTGCAATAAGTGTGCAGATATTTAGCCGAAAAACCCTACGAAAGAACAAAGCTGATCTCTTTGTGCTAATTTTGAGAACTTGTTGTTCATAATTCACGTGTTGTCTTGTGAGATATATGTATGTATGTTCTTTGTTCAGTGAATGTTAATGTTCATAATTATGTTCTTTCAGTGTCACTTGACACTCGTAAAATATTTATGTGCTTCAGTGGCTGTTTAAGGTTAGTTGTTTAACCTTTGGACCCAAGTTGGCTTAGTTGGTGTTAGTTTGCTAATTAGGGTCTTAATTGAGGTTAGTCATCCCTAATCTAGATTAGTGCTTAATTTGCATGTTAAAGTAGTTAGAAGGTTCTATTTTATTCCTAGATTTTGTTTGGCTCTAAAACCTTTTTCCTAAGGCTTAAAACATAAAAATTTTATACCCAAAGGGTATGGGTATGGGTTAGGGGTCTTTTCCAACCCCTAAGCCCCTTTTTTTGACTTTTGAGGTCACTCAAAAAGTCTCTTTTTGCCTTTGTGCGAAAATTGACCATGGGTATCTTGTGTTACCTCACCTTATCTCCACTTGGGGTTTAACCATAGTGTAGGTTGAGTTAGAAGTTTCTAGAATTGCTAGTGGGTGGAAATAGTTATTGCCCCTTTTGGTGGTTGATTTTGAGGCCTATTTAGAGGCCCTTCTTAGACTTGTGGAGGTTGTTACCCAATGTCTACATTTAGAGAGGAGTTCTTTAAGATTGAAGGAAGGAAGTGGAAACTCTACTCAAAGTTGTTCATTGCCATTATCTCTTTGTGAAGGTAGGAAATTCTCATCTCCTTATTCTATTTTTATGTTTTGTTTCATGCTCATGCTACCTTGTTGTTGTTTCAATGTTTGTATGGTTGTGGGTATGTTGGGAAGATTTGAAAACCATGTTATTTTGGTTGTTTTTCTTTTATGTTTATGTTTGCAATTTTGAGATTTTTCTTGCATGGGTGTTTTGGTATTACTCACCCTTGGAGAGGGCAAAAGTGACCAATTTTGAGAAAGGTCTATTTAGTTGGACTCCAACCAGTGCATAGTCTCTTCTTAAGATGAGAAGAGGGAGAAAGGGTAGTGTGTTATGGGCCCCTACCCGTCAACACAAACCTCATATGAGTATGGCATTTTTAAATGGAAGAATGAAAGTTCTTGGTTAATAGCCCCGATTTGTCATCTGATTTGGTGTTGTGCTTGACTTCTCCTAGTTGGAAGAATCCACCTTTCCCTAGTGTTGATTTGTTGTAGATCTTGTTGTGAAAACCTTGTATAAATTATTTTTTTTGTGTCTTTACCCATGTAGTTTTGGGCATGACATTTTGGTATCAGAGCCTAAGTTTCACCACTAGGAACCTTAAAGCATTGTGCTTCCTAAAACTTAACTCAAATTTTTAATTGTGCAGATGCTGCCTATTACTCGTAGTCGACAAGGTAGAGGTGGTAGGGCTAGGGGTGGTAGAGCGAGACAAGAGGATGGACCACCTCCACCACCACCACCTCCACCTCCATCACCACCACCACCGAACCCAAACCAGGACATTATAGATGCACTTCAGACTTTGATCGGTGTAGTTCAGCAAAGAGTAGTACTTGTAGTTCAACTAGTTCAGCAGATTCCAGTAGTGGAAGCAGAGGGACCCGGAGGAGGCGGGCCTAGAGTCAGAGAGAGGACTAGGAGTCCCCCACCAAGGCAGTTAGAGGGTTAGGGTGAACACGAGGAAGAGTCCATACACCAGAGAGGACCCCCATTTGACAGACCTCCTAGACATGTAGGAGATGACATCAGGGAATTGATTCGACTTGGACCACCATTATTTACCAGTACCACTGAGGGTTCAATAGTAGAGGCATGGTTGCAGAGCCTATAGCGGTGCTTTGAGTTACGCCCTTATGGGAGTAATCTAAAAGCATGCCTAGCAGTTCATCAATTGAGAGGGGATGCCTCCAACTGGTGGAATCAGGAGGAGATCATAGGTGGAGTGAGGATGGACACCCTCACATGGAAATCTTTCCTAGTAAGATTTTGAGAGAGGTACTTGTCAGAGCATTTTTGGAAGAAATAGATAGAGGAGTTCCATTCTCTTTATTAGAGAGGCCTTTTAGTGGCTCAGTATGAGAGCAGGTTTCTCGAGCTCCTTCCTTATGTGGAATATATGAAGGATGAGAAACTATGGGTGCATCACTTTATCATGGGGCTAAATTTCTCTCTTCAAGGACCAGTTCGGATGGCCTTCCCTACCACCTTTAGATAGGCAGTGGAGATAGCACTAGTTGCTGAGGATACTCAAGGTAGGCAGGAGTCATGAGATCAGTCTCAGAACTGAAACTCTTCCCAGCAGAAACCCCCTTGGAAAGGGAATTAGAACTATACAGCAGGGTCATCTAAGGGCCAGCAGTCTCAGTAGCCAAAACCCTAGCAAAAGCAACAGCAGAAACCTTCTTAAGGTTATCAGGGCTCCAAGCCCAAGCAGTGGAAGTCACAGGGTCCTAGGAAGGATAAAAAATTACAGGCCCCATAGTCACAGTCAGTGAAGACTCAGCAGTCTTCTAGGGGTGGATACAGTGGATCTAGCAGGTCAGGAGGCCCACAGCAGTCTAGGTCATAGGGTGCATGATCTTATACTCGTGGACCATGCTACACTTGTGGTGGCATGGTTCATATAGCTAGGGAGTGTCCGCAGGGACAAGCATCCAGTGGTTAGAGTAGGGCTTTTTCAGAGCCGACAGTTGGTGACATGGGTAGATCCCATAGTGTTTTTGCAGCGGTTGACAACCGCCAGGCTGAGCATCAGGCCACAGTTATCGAGGCTACAGGTATTATACAGGGCCTTATGGTTGCAATTTTATTTGATTTCGGGGCTACTAACTCTTTTATATCTCCATTTGTGGTGGAGCGTTGTGGGCTAGTGGCAGTTAGACAGGATGTTAGTTAGGAGGTAGAGTTGGCCTCAAGAGCCAGAGTGTCAGTTAGTTCCTTGGTGCGGAGTTGTTAGATGCAGATTGGAGACATGTCCACTAGGACTGATCCACGCATTACCCCTCTAGGTTCTTATGATGTTGTTCTTGGCATGGATTGGCTTTATGCCTACAGTGCCAAGATGGATTGTCGACAGAAGAGGGTGGAATGTGTGGATGACAATGGTATCTCTAGGGAGATCTTCGGAGTGAAGAGGCCGATGTCCCTTCGTATGATTTCCACTATGCAGCTTAGACGGTGCATGCGAAAGGGTTGTTAGTTGTTTGCTATCACTATTAGTGATAGAGAGGAAGATTCTATGAGGGAGCCATCCCTTGATGATTTTTCAATCCTTTAAGAGTTTGCAGATGTGTTTCCTTCAGAGCTTCCTAGTATGCCTCCACCTAGAGCAATGGATTTTCACATAGACCTAGTGCCAAGAGCCGAGCCAGTTTCGAGAGCACCATATAGGATGACTAATCATGAGCTTAGTGAGCTAAAGGCTCAGTTGGAGGAACTCTTAAAGAAGGGGCATATTCAACCTAGTGCATCACCTTGGGGTGCACCAGTGATCTTTGTCAAGAAGAAGGATGGATCACTTAGGTTGTGTATTGATTATCGACAATTGAACAAAGTGACCATCAAGAACCAATATCCTCTTCCCAGAATCGATGACCTCTTTGATTAGTTGTAGGGTGCCCGAGTATTTTCAAAGATTGATCTAAAGTTGGATTACCATCAGTTGAGGATTGTGGATAGTGATATCCCCAAAACAGCTTTTCGTACTAGGTATGGCCACTACGAGTTCACCGTGGTACCTTTTGGCCTTATGAATGCTCCAGCTGTATTCATGAGCCTCATGAATGGAGTATTGCGTACCTTTTTGGATAAGTTTTTGGTTGTGTTTCTTGATGACATTCTAATTTATCCTCATGATGAGAGAGAGCATGAAGAGCACCTAAGACAAGTATTGCAGAAGCTAAGAGAGAATCAATTGTTTGGCAGCTTGTCGAAGTGTGCATTCTTCAAACCCAAGATACATTATTTGGGTCATGTCATATCAGGTGATGGAGTGTTAGTATACTTGTCAAAGATTAGGGCCATCATGGATTGGCTAGCACCCACCAGTGTTACTGAAGTGAGGAGCTTTATGAGACTAGCAAGATATTACTGATGCTTCATTTCAAGATTCCCTAGATTGGCACACCCCATCACTTCTCTTCAAAAAAAGGGGAAGAAGTATGAGTGGATAGAGAAGTGTGGTAGAGCTTTTGAAGAGCTCAAGAGAGCCCTCACAAGTGCACCGATTCTTGGAGTACCAGATCCTATTGTAGATTTTGTGGTGTGCACCGATGCATCTTTAGATGGTTTAGGGGCAGTCCTTATGTAGGAAGGATAACCTATTTCCTTTGAGTCTAGGAAGTTGAAGACTCATGAACTCAATTATCCTACTCATGGCCTAGAACTAGTGGCAGTGGTTCATGCCTTGGTGAGATGGTGACATTTCCTTTTGGGTCATAGATTTAAGCTTCATTCTGATCACCAGAGCTTGCAGTACATATTTTCTCAACCAAACCTTAATGATAAGCAAAGAAGGTGGATGGAGTTCCTGTGTGAGTATGATTTTGATGTACATTACATCAAGGGAAAGGAGAATTTCGTTGCAGATGCCTTAAGCATAAGGTGCCATGAGCTTTTATCTGTGACTACTTGCACTGACTTGAGAGAGCGGATCTTACAGTACTTACCAGCCGATGAGATTTATGTAGAAGTTAGTCAGTTAGTACATTCTCAGAGACCTTTGGAAGGGAAGTTTGCAGAGTATTATTTGGAGTCTGATGGACTTTTGTGTCATAGGGGACGTATGTATGTACCTTCCATTGGAGGTTTGCACGAGCTCATTGTACTTGAGGCTTACAAAGAACCTTATGCAGTGCACCCTGGTGTTAAGAAGTTACATGTAGATTTGAGGCAGTTGTATCATTGGCCAGGCATGAGAGTGCAGATTGCTAGCTTAGTTGTGAGATGCCTTGAGTGCCAGAGGGTGAAGGCGGAGCACCCTCATCCTGGCGGGCTTCTCCAGCCACATGAGATTGTAGTGTGGAAATGGGACACTATATCTATGGATTTTATTGTTTGTCTTCCTATGTCATCTCGTCGCCATGATGCCATTTTGGTGATAGTTGACACATTGACCAAGGTTGCCCATTTCTCACCCGTGCATACTACATTCACAGCATGAGACATAGCTCAGGTGTTCTTGCAGGACATTGTTAGACTTCATGGTGTTCCCCATAAGATCATCTCTGATAGAGACTCTTTGTTCACTTCTTCATTTTGGAGAGAGTTGCAGTCGGCTTTGGGCACCAGGCTCAATTTTAGTACAGCATACCATCCTCAGAATGATGGCCAGACCGAGCAATTGAATCAGGTTTTGGAGGACATGCTACGTATGTACATGATGGACCATCAGGTCAAATGGGAGGAATACCTACATCTGGCCGAGTTTGCCTATAACAATGGGCATCATTCTTCCATAGGTATGCCGCCTTATGAGGCCTTATACGGGAGACCGTGCAGGACACCCTTGAGTTGGGATAGGATTGAGGATCGAGTATCTATTGGTCCCCAATTAGTAAAGGACATGGAGCAGCAGGTGACCCTGATTAGACAACGTCTGAGGGAGGCACAGGATAGGCAGAAGAGGTATGCTGATGCAAAGAGGATAGATCAACAGTATCAAGTTGGTGATAGAGTGTTCCTGAGGGTGCGACCACACAAGAGTCTGATTCGATTCGGAAAGGGCTCTAAGTTGGCACCCCATTTTGTTCGGCCATTCAAGATCTTTGAGAGGATAGGACCTGTTGCATAATGTTTAGCTTTGCCACCTAGCCTGTCATGCATCCATGATGTGTTTAATATTTCAGTACTTAGAGGATACATTTATGATGAGTCTCATATTATAGATTGTGATGCTTTACAGGTGGAGTCAGATGGACAGCTAGCACTGGAGCCTATCTGCATTATTGCTCGACGGACCCTAGCACTTCAAGGCCGAGAGCTGGACTAGGTTAGGGTCCAGTGGGACTACTACGATGAGGTCACAACTTCATGGGAGGATGCAGTGCAGATGTGATCTTAGTACCCATACCTTTTTGATGAACTCTAGGAGGAAGTTCATGCCTAGTGGGGGAGAATGTGAGGCCTCGCCCTGACCCATCGTAGCATAGTGATACATTACTATTATTTTGATATTCACGACTCGAGATGTCGAGACATTAACTGATGCTTAGAACATACTTTATTATTTCATGTTGTGTGATGTTACTTTTAGATATATTTGATGATTGTCATTTAATGTTTCATGTATATGTATGTTGATGAAATTAGTAAATGTAGGATTGAGACTTTGATTTAAGAGATTTAAATGGTTAAGAATTTAGCAGGATGAAGAAAAGCTTATTGATGTGTGTTTTAATTTATGTGAATTTTTGATACATATACATTTATGTACATGTGATTTTATGAGACTACTGATGTGTGCAATGAGTGTGCAGATATTTAGCCGAGAAACCCTACAGAGGAACAGAACTGACCTCTTTGTGCTAATTATGGAGACCTTATTGTTCATAATTCACGTGTTGTCTTGTGAGATATATGTATGTATCTTCTTTTTTCAGTGAATGTTAATGTTCGTAATTATGTTCTTTCAGTGTCACTTGACACTCGTAAAATGGTTATGTGCTTCAGTGGCTGTTTAGGGTTGGTTGTTTAACCTTTGGACCCAAGTTGGATTAGTTGGTGTCAGTTTGCTAATTAGGGTCTTAATTGAGGTTAGTCACCCCTAATCTAGATTAGTGCTTAATTTGCATGTTAAAGTAGTTACAAGGTCCTATTTTATTCCAAGATTTTGTTTGGCTCTAAAACCTTTTTCCTAAAGCTTAAAACATGAAATTTTTATACCCAAAGGGTATGGGTATGGGTTAGGGGTCTTTTTCAAACCCTATGCCCCTTTTTTTGACTTTTGAGGTCACTCAAAAAGTCTCTTTTAACTTTTGTGCGAAAATTGACCATGAGTATCTTGTGTTACCTCACCTCATCTCCACTTGGGGTTTAACCATAGTGTAGGTTGAGTTAGGAGTTTCTAGAATTGCTAGTGGGTGGAAATAGTTATTGCACCTTTTGGTGGTTGAGTTTGAGGCCTATTTAGAGGCCCTTCTTAGACTTGTGGAGGTTGTTACCCAATCTCTATATTTAGATAGGAGTTCTTGAATATTGAAGGAAGAAAGTAGAAACTCTACTCAAAGTTGTTCATTGCCATTACCTCTTTGTGAAGGTAGGAAATTCTCATCCCCTTTTTTAGTTTTTATGTTTTGTTTCATGGTCATGCTACCTTGTTGTTGTTTCAATGTTTGTATGGTTGTGGGTATGTTGGGAAAATTTGAAAACCATGTTATTTTGGTTGTTTTTCTTTCATGTTTATGTTTACAATTTTGAGAATTTTCTTGCATGGGTGTTTTGGTATTACTTACCCTTGGAGAGGGCAGAAGTGACCAATTTTGAGAAAGGTCTATTTAGTTGGACTCCAACCAGTGCAGAGTCTCTTCTCAGGATGAGAAGAGGGAGAAAGGGTAGCGTGTTATGGGCCCCTACCCGTCAGCACAAACCTCATATGAGTATGGCATTTTTAAATGGAAGAACAAAAGTTCTTGGTTAATAGCCTCGATTAGGCATCTGATTTGGTGTTGTGCTTGACTTCTCCTAGTTGGAAGAATCCACCTTTCCTTAGTGTTGATTTGTTGTAGATCTTGTTGTGAAAACCTTGTATAAAAAAAAAAATTTGTGTCTTTGCTCTTGTAGTTTTGGGCATGACAGACTGAACTTCACCTTATTCCTAACCGCTGATTGAAATCGATCTCAATTGTTGATGAATTCTAGGAAAGTCTATTTAAGAGACCCTCATCTCTTCATTTTGAAAGGTTGAATGAGAATTTGCATCGAATTGTTGCTGGAATTCATACTCATATTTTCTCATATTCACATACACAAAGATCAAGTTTGACCAAAAGTTGACCAAATTTAAACACGGTTGACTTGAGCTGACTAGTTTCAAGAATTTTGAAATAATTAAATGAAATTACTTAATTAAATGGAGTAGTTACATCTAATTAATTAAACAAAGTAATTTAATTAAATGAGAAGCCATTCCTAATTAATTAAATCAAGTTATTTAATTAAATAAGAAAAGTGTCTCTAATTAATTAAAGATTATTTAATTAAATAGAAAAAGTAATTATGAGAGCATATCTCATTTTACTAAATTAAATATCTCAACAAAATCTCTCTTCAGTTCAAAAAGAAAAATTTCCAGTTCACTATTGATCAAAAATGAGTTAAATCAGTTAACTCCTTTTTCTATTCAAATTGAATCAGTTAACTACATATTTTACTCAAATTAAATCTGTTAACTCCCTTTATGACTGAACTTCACCTTTAATCCTGATCACTGATTGAAATCGATCTCAACCGTTGATGAATTCCAAGAAAGTCTATTTAAGAGACCCTCATCTCTTCATTTTGAAAGGTTGAATGAGAATTTGCATCGAATTGTTGCTGGAATTCATACTCACATTTTCTCATATTCACATATGCAAAGATCAAGTTTGACTAAAAGTTGACCAGATTTAACTACGATTGACTTGGGTTGACTAGTTTCGAAAAGAATTTTGAAATAATTAAACAAAATTATTTAATGAAACGAAGTACTTACTTCTAATTAATTAAACAAAGTTATTTAATTAAATAAGAAGCCATTCCTAATTAATTAAATGAAGTTATTTAATTAAATAAGAAAAGTGTCTCTAATTAATTAAAGATTATTTAATTAAATAGAAAAAGTAATTATGAGAGCATATCTCATTTTATTAAATTAAATATCTCAACAAAATCTCTCTTCAGTTCAAAAAGGGAAATTTTCAGGTCACAATTGATAAAAAATGAGTTAAATCAGTTAACTTCTTTTTCTACTCAAATTGAATCAGTTAACTCCTTATTTTACTCAAATTAAATCTGTTAACTGCCTTTAATTTGAAAATCTCCCATTTATGACTGAACTTCACCTTTAATCTTGACCGTTGATTGAAATCGATCTCAACCATTGATGAATTCCAACACAGTCTATTTAAGAGACCCTCATCTCTTCATTTTGAAAGGTTGAATGACAATTTGCATCGAATTGTTGCTGGAATTCATAATCACATTTGTTCATATTCACATACGCAAATGTCAAGTTTGACCAAAATTTGACTAGATTTAACCACGGGTGACTTGTGTTGACTAGTTTCGAAAAGAATTTTGAAATAATTAAACAAAATTATTTAATTAAATGGAGTACTTACTTCTAATTACTTAAACAAAGTTATTTAATTAAATGAGAAGCCATTCCTAATTAATTATATGCAGTTATTTAATTAAATAAGAAAAATGTCTCTAATTAATTAAAGATTATTTAATTAAATAGAAAATTAATTATGAGAGCATATGTCATTTTATTAAATTAAATATCTCAACAAAATCTCTCTTCAGTTCAAAATGGGAAATTTCCAGTTCACTATTGATCAAAAATGAGTTAAATCAGTTAACTCTTTTTTCTATTCAAATTGAATCAGTTAACTCCTTATTTTACTCAAATTAAATCTGCTAACTCCCTTTAATTTGGAAATCTCCCTTTATTATTGAATTTCACCTTTAATCCTGACTTCTGATTGAAATCGATCTCAACCGTTGATGAATTCCAGGAAAGTCAATTTAAGAGACTCTCATATATTCATTTTGAAAGGTTGAATGAGAATTTGCATGAAATTGTTGCTGGAATTCATACTCACATTTGCTTAAATTCACATACGTGGAGAACATGTTTGACCAAAAGTTGACCAGATTTAACCACGGTCGACTTGAGTTGACTAGTTTCGAAAAGAATTTTGAAATAAGTAAACAAAATTATTTAATTAAATGGAGTACATAATTCGAATTAATTAAACAAAGTTATTTAATTAAATGAGAAGCCGTTCATAATTAATTAAATGAAGTTACTTAATTAAATAAAAAAAGTGTCTCTAATTAATTAAAGATTACTTAATTAAATAGAAAAAGTAATTATGAGAGCATATCTCATTTTATTAAATTAAATATCTCAAAAAAATCTCTGTTCAGTTCAAAAAGGGAAATTTTTGGTTGACTATAGATCAAAAATGAGTTAAATCAGTTAACTCCTTTTTCTACTCAGATTGAATCAGTTAACTCCTTATTTTGCTCAAATTAAATTTGTTAACTCCCTTTAATTTGAAAATCTCAGTTTATAACTGAACTTCACCTTTAATCCTTACCGCTGATTGAAATCGATCTCAGTCATTGATGAATTCCAGGAAAGTCTATTTAAGAGACCCTCATCTCTTTATTTTGAAAGGTTGAATGAGAATTTGCATCGAATTGTTACTGGAATTCATACTCACATTTGCTCATATTCACAGACGCAAAGATCAAGTTTGACCAAAAGTTGATCATATTTAACCACGGTTGACTTGAGTTGACTAGTTTTGAAAAGAATTTTGAAATAATTAAATAAAATTATTTAATTAAATGGAGTACTTGGTTCTAAATAATTAAACAAAGTTATTTAATTAAATGAGAAGCCATTCCTAATTAATTAAATGAAGTTATTTAAATAAATAAGAAAAGTGTCTCTAATTAATTAAAGATTACTTAATTAAATAGAAAAAGTAATTATAAGAGCATATCTCATTTTATTAAATATAATATCTCAACAAAATTTATGTTCAGTGTAAAAAGGGAAATTTTTAGTTGACTATTGATAAAAAATGAGTTAAATCAGTTAACTCCTTTTTCTACTCAAATTGAATCAGTTAACTCCTTATTTTACTCAAATTAAATCCGTTAACTCCCTTTAATTTGGAAATCTCTCTTTATGACTGAGCTTCACCTTTATTCCTGACCGTTGATTGAAATTGATCTCAACCGTTGATGAATTCCAGAAAAGTTTATTTAAGAGACCCGTATCTCTTCATTTTGAAAGATTGAATGAGAATTTGCATCGAATTTTTGCTGGAATTCATACTCAAATTTGGTCATATTCACATACGCAAAGATCGAGTTTGAGCAAAAATTGACCAAATTTAACCACGGTTGACTTGAGTTGACTAGTTTTGAAAAGAATTTTGAAACACTTAAACGAAATTATTTAATTAGATGGAGTACTTATTTCTAATTAATTAAACAAAGTAATTTAATTAAATGAGAATTCATTCCTAATTAATTAAATAAAGTTATTTAATTAATTAAGAAAAGTGTCTCTAATTAATTAAAGATTATTTAATTAAATAGAAAAAGTAATTATGAGAGCATATCTCATTTTTTAAAATTAAATATCTCAAAAAAACTCTCTTCGGTTCAAAAAGAGAAATTTCCAGTTCCCTATTGATCATAAATGAGTTAAATCAGTTAACTCCTTTTTCTACTCAAATTGAATTAGTTAACTCCTTATTTTACTCAAACTAAATCCGTTAACTCTCTTTAATTTGGAAATATCTCTTTATGACTGAACATCACCTTTAATCCTGACCATTGATTGAAATCGATCACAACCGTTGATGAATTCCAGGAAAGTCTATTTAAGAGACCCTCATCTTTTCATTTTGAAACATTGAATGAGAATTTGCATCGAATTGTTGCTGGAATTCATACTCACATTTTCTCATATTCAGATACGCAAAGATCAAGTTTGGCCAAAAGTTGACCAGATTTAACCACTGTTGACTTGAGTTGACTAGTATCGAAAAGAATTTTGAAATAGTTAAACGAAATTATTTAATTAAATGGAGTACTCACTTCTAATAAATTAAACTAAGTTATTTAATTAAATGAGAAGCCATTCCTAAATAATTAAATGAATTTATTTAATTAAATAAGAAAAGTGTCTCTAATTAATTAAAGATAATTTAATTAAATAGAAAAAATAATTATGAGAGCATATCTCATTTTATTAAATTAAATATCTCAACAAAATCTCTCTTCAGTTCAAAAGTGGAAATTTCCAGTTCACTATTGATCAAAAATGCGTTAAATTAGTTAACTCCTTTCTCTACTCAAATAGAATTAGTTAACTCCTTATTTTACTCAAGTTAAATCCATTAACTCCCTTTTATTTGGAAATCTCCCTTTATGACTGAACTTCACCTTTAATCCTAACCGTTGATTGAAATCGATCTCAACCATTGATGAATTCCAGGAAAATCTATTTAAGAGACCATAAGCTCTTCATTTTGAAAGGTTGAATGAGAATTGGCATCGAATTGTTGCTGAAATTCATACACACATTTGCTCATATTGACATATGCAAAAATCAAGTCTGACCAAAAGTTGACCAAATTTAGGCTCGGTTGACTTGAGTTGACTAGTTTCGAAAAGAATTTAAAAATAATTAAACAAAATTATTTAATTAAATGGATTACTTACTTGTAATTAATTAAACAAAGTTATTTAATTAAATGAAAAGCCATTCCTAATTAATTAAACAAAGTTATTTAATTAAATGAGAAAATTGTCTCTAATTAATTAAAGATTATTTAATTAAGTAGAAAAAGAAATTATGAGAGCATATCTCATTTTATTAACTTAAATATCTCAAAAAAATCTCTCTTCAGTTCAAAAACGAAAATTTCCAATTCACTATTGATAAAAAATGAGTTAAATCAGTTGACTCCTTTTTCCACTCAAATTGAAACAGTTAACTCCTTATTTTATTCAAATTAAATCTGTTAACTCCCTTTAATTTTGAAATCTTCCTTTATGATTGAACTTCACCTTTAATCATGACCGTTGATTGAAATCGATCTCAATCGTTGATGAATTCCAAGAAAGTCTATTTAAGAGACCCTCATCTCTTCATTTTGAAAGGTTGAATGAGAATTTGCATCGAATTGTTGCTAGAATTCATACACACATTTGCTCATATTCACATACGCAAAGATCAAGTTTGACCAAAAGTTGACCACAGTTGACTAGTTTCGAAAAGAATTTTAAAATAGTTAAACGAAATTATTTAATTAAATAGAGTACTTACTTCTATTTAATTAAAAAAAGTTATTTAATTAATGAGAAGCCATTCCTAATTAATTAAATGAAGTTATTTAATTAAATAAGAAAAGTGTCTCTAATGAATTAAAAATTATTTAATTAAATACAAAAATTAATTATGATTGCATATCTCATTTTATTAAATTAAACATCTCAACAAAATCTCTCTTTAGTTCAAAAAAGAAAATTTTCAATTCACTATTGATCAAAAATGAGTTAAAGCAGTTAACTCTTTTTTCTACTCAAATTGAATCAGTTAACTCCTTATTTTACTCAAATTAAATCTGTTAACTCACTTTAATTTGGAAATCTCCCTTTATGACTGAACTTCACCTTTAATCCTGACTGTTGATTGAAATCGATATCAACCATTGATGAATTCCAGCAAAGTTTAATTAAGAGACCCTCATCTCTTCATTTTTAAAGGTTGAATGAGAATTTGCATCGAATTGTTCTTGGAATTCATACTCACATTTGCTCATATTCACATACTCAAAGATTAAGTTTGACCAAAAGTTGACCAGATTTGACCACGGCTGACTTGAGTTGACTAGTTTCGAAAAGAATTTTGAAATAATTAAATAAAATTATTTAATTAAATGGAGTACTTACTTCTAATTAATTAAACAAAGTTATTTAATTAAATGAGAAGCCATTCTTAATTAATTAAATGAAGTTATATAATTAAATAAGAAAAGTGTCTCTAATTAATTAAAGATTATTTACTTAAATAGAAAAAGTAATTATGAGATCATATCTCATTTTATTAAATTAAACATCTCAACAAAATCTCTCTTCAGTTCAAAAAGGAAAATTTCCTATTCACTATTGATCAAAAATGAGTTAAATGAGTTAACTCTTTTTTCTACTCAAATTGAATCAGTTAACTCCTTATTTTACTAAAATTAAATCTATTAACTCCCTTTAATTTGGAAATCTCCCTTTATGACTAAACTTCACCTTTAATCCTGACCGTTGATTGAAATCGATCTCAATCGTTGATGAATTCCAGCAAAGTCTAATTAAGAGATCCTCATCTCTTAATTTTGAAAGCTTCAATGGGAATTTGCATCGAATTGTTGTTGGAATTCATACTCACATTTGCTCATATTCACATACGCAAAGATCAAGTTTGACCAAAATTTGACCAGATTTAACCACAGTTGACTTGAGTTGACTAGTTTCGAAAATAATTTTGAAATAATTAAACGAAATTATTTAATTAAATGGAGTACTTACTTCTAATTAATTAAACAAAGTTATTTAATTAAATGAGAAGCCATTCCTAATTAATTAAATGAAGTTATTTAATTAAATAATAAAAGTGTCTCTAATTAATTAAAGATTATTTAATTAAATAGAAAAAGTAATTATGAGAGCATATCTCATTTTATTAAATTAAATATCTCAACAAAATCTCTCTTCAGTTCAAAAAGGGAAATTTTCAGTTCACTATTGATAAAAAATGAGTTAAATCAGTTAGCTCCTTTTTCTACTCAAATTGAATCAGTTAACTCTTTATTTTACTCAAATTAAATCTGTTAACTCTCTTTAATTTGGAAATTTTCCTTTATAACCGAACTTCACCTTTAATCCTGACTGTTGATTGAAATCGATCTCAACCGTTGATGAATTTCAAAAAAGTCTATTTAAGAAATCCTCATCTCTTCATTTTGAAAGGTTGAATGAGAATTTGCATCGAATTGTTGCTGGAATTCATACTCACATTTGCTTATTTCACATATGCAAAAACCATGTTTGACCAAAAGTTGACCAGATTTAACCACGGTTGACTTGAGTTGACTAGTTTCGAAAAGAATTTTAAAATTATTAAATGAAATTATTTAATTAAATGGAGTACCTACTTCTAATTAATTAAACAAAGTTATTTAATTAAATAAGAAAAATGTCTCTAATTAATTTTTAAAAAAATAATTAAATAGAAAAAGTAATTATGAGAGCATATCTCATTTTATTAAATTAAATATCTCAACAAAATCTTTCTTGAGTTCAAAAAGGGAAATTTTCAGTTCACTATTGATAAAAAATGAGTTAAATGAGTTAACTCCTATTTCTACTCAAAATAAATCAGTTAACTCCTTAATTTACTAAAATTAAATCTGTTAACTCCCTTTAATTTGGAAATCTCCCTTTATGATTGAACTTCACCTTTAATCCTGACTGTGGATTCAAATCGATCTCAACCGTTGATGAATTTCAGGAAAGTCTATTTAAGAGACCCTCATCTCTTCATTTTGAAAGGTAGAATGAGAAATTGCATCAAATTGTTGCTGGAATTCATACTCACATTTGCTCATATTCACATACGCAGAGATCAAGTTTGACCAAAAGCTGACCAGATTTAACCACGGTTGACTTGAGTTGACTAGTTTCAAAAAGAATTTTAAAATGATTAAACGAAATTATTTAATTAAATGGAGTACTTACTTCTAATTAATTAAACAAAGTTATTTAATTAAATGAGAAGCTATTCATAATTAATTAAATGAAGTTATTTAATTAAATAAGAAAAGTGTCTCTAATTAATTAAAGATTATTTAATTAAATAGAAAATGTAATTATGAGATCATATCTCATTTTATTAAATTAAATATCCCAAAAAAATCTCTCTTTAGTTCAAAAAGAGAAATTTCTAGTTCACTATTGATAAAAAATGAGTTAAATCAGTTAACTCATTTTTCTACTCAAATTGAATCAGTTAACTCCTTATTTTACTCAAATTAAATCTGTTAACTCCCTTTAATTTGGGAATCCTCCTTTATGACTGAACTTCACCTTTAATCCTGACTGTTGATTAAAATTGATCTCAACGGTTGATTAATTCTAGGAAAGTCTATTTAAGAGACCCTCGTCTCTTCATTTTGAAAGGTTGAATGAGAATTTGCATTGAATTGTTGCTGGAATTCATACTCACATTTGCTCATATTCACATACGCAAAGATCAAGTTTGACCGAAAGTTGACTAGATTTAGCCACGGTTGACTTGAGTTAATTAGTTTCAAAAAGAATTTGTAAATAATTAAATAAAATTATTTAATTAAATGGAGTACTTACTTCTAATTAATTAAACAAAGTTATTTAATTAAATGAGAAGCCATTCCTAATTAATTAAATGAAGTTATTTAATTAAATAAGAAAAGTGTCTCTAAGTAATTAAAGATTATTTAGTTAAATAGAAAAAATAATTATGAAAGCATATCTCATTTTATTAAATTAAATATCTCAAAAAAATCTCTCTTGAGTTCAAAAAGGGAAATTTCCAATTTACTATTGATCAACAAATGAGTTAAATGAGTTAACTCCTTTTTGTACTCAAATTGAATCAGCTATCTCCTTAATTTACTCAAATTAAATATGTTAACTCTCTTTAATTTGGAAATCTCCCTTTATGATTGAAGTTCACCTTTAATCCTGACCCTTGATCGAAATCGATCTCAACCGTTGATGAATTCTTTGAAAGTCTATTTAAGAGACCCTCATCTCTTTATTTTGAAAGGTTGAATGAGAATTTGTGTCGAATTGTTGTTGGAATTCATACTCACATTTGCTCCTATTCACATACGCAAAGATCAAGTTTCACAAAAAGTTGACCAAATTTTACCACGGTTGACTTGTGTTGACTAGTTTCGAAAAGAATTTTGAAATAATTAAACCAAATTATTTAATTAAATGGAGTACTTACTTCTAATTAATTAAATAAAATTATTTAATTAAATGAGAAGCCATTCCTAATTAATTAAATGAAGTTATTTAATTAAATAAGAAAAGTGTCTCTAATTAATTAAAGATTATATAATTAAATAGAAAAAGTAATTATGAGAGCATATCTAATTTTATTAAATTAAATATCTCAACAAAATTTCTCTTCAGTTCAAAAAGGGAAATTTCTAGTTCACTATTGATAAAAAATGAGTTAAATCAATTAACTCCCTTTTCTACTCAAATTGAATCAGTTAACTCTTTATTTTACTCAAATTAAATCTGTTAACTCCTTTTAATTTGGAAATCTCCCTTTATGACTGAACTTCACCTTTAATCCTGACCGTTGATTGAAATCGATCTCAACCGTTGATGAATTCCAGTAAAGTCTATTTAAGAGACCCTCATCTCTTCATTTTGAAAGGTTGAATGAGAATTTGCATCAAATTGTTGTTGGAATTCATACTCACATTTGCTCCTATTCACATACGCAAAGATCAAGTTTGACCAAAAGTTGACCAAATTTAACTACGGTTGACTTGAGTTGACTAGTTTCGAAAAGAATTTTGAAATAATTAAACGAAATTATTTAATTAAATGGAGTGCTTACTTCTAATTAATTAAACAAAGTTATTTAATTAAATGAGAAGCCATTCCTAATTAATTAAATGAAGTTATTTAATTAAATAAGAAAGGTCTCTCTAATTAATTAAAGATTATTTAATTAAATAGAAAAAGTAATTATGAGAGCATATCTCATTTCATTAAATTAAATATCTCAATAAAATCTCTCTTCAGTTCAAAAAGGGAAATTTCCAATTTACTATTGATAAAAAATGAGTTAAATCAGTTAACTCTTTTTTCTACTCAAATTGAATCAGTTAACTTCTTATTTTACTCAAATTAAATCTATTCACTCCCTTTAATTTGGAAATCTCCCTTTATGACTGAACTTCACCTTTAATCCTGACTGTTGATTGAAATCGATCTGAACCGTTGATGAATTTCAGGAAAGTCTATTTAAGAGACCCTCATCTCTTCATTTTGAAAGGTTGAATGAGAATTTGCATTGAATTGTTGTTGGAATTCATACTCACATTTGCTCATATTCACATACGCAAAGATCAAGTTTGACCAAAATTTGACCAGATTTAGCCACAGTTGGCTTGAGTTGACTATTTTCGAAAATAATTTTGAAATAATTAAATGAAATTGTTTAATTAAATGGAGTACTTAATTCTATTTAATTAAACAAAGTTATTTAATTAAATGAGAAGCCATTCCTAATTAATTAAATGAAGCTATTTAATTAAATAAGAAAATTGTCTCTAATTAATTAAAGATTATTTAATTAAATAGAAAAAATAATTATGAGAGCATATCTCATTTTATTAAATTAAATATCTCAACAAAATCTCTCTTCAGTTCAAAAAGGGAAATTTTCATTTCACTATTGATAAAAAATAAGTTAAATGAGTTAACTCCTTTTTCTACTCAAATTGAATTAGTAAACTCGTTATTTTACTCAAATTAAATCTATTAACTCCCTTTAATTTGGAAATCTCCCTTTATAACTGAACTTCACCTTTAATCCTGACCGTTGATTGAAATCGATCTCAACTGTTGATGAATTCTAGGAAAGTCTATTTAAAAGACCCTTATCTCTTTATTTTGAAAGGTTGAATGAGAATTTGCATCGAATTTTTGTTGGAATTCATACTCACATTTGGTCATATTCACATACGCAAAGATCAAGTTTGACCAAAAGTTGACCAGATTTAACCACGGTTGACTTGAGTTGAATAGTTTCGAAAATAATTTTGAAATAATTAAACGAAATTATTTAATTAAATGGAGTACTTACTTCTAATTAATTAAACAAAGTTATTTAATTAAATGAGAAGCCATTCCTAATTAATTAAATAAAGTTATTTAATTAAATGAGAAAAGTGTCTCTAATTAATTAAAGATTATTTAATTAAATAGAAAAAGTAATTATGAGAGCATATCTCATTTTATTAAATTAAATATCTCAACAAAATCTCTCTTCAGTTGAAAAAGGAAAATTTCCAGTTCACTATTGATAAAAAATGAGTTAAATCAGTCTACTCCTTTATCCACTCAAATTGAATTAGTTAACTCCTTATTTTACTCAAATTAAATCTGTTAACTCCCTTTAATTTGAAAATCTCCCTTTATGAGTGAACTTCACCTTTAATCCTGACCATTGATTGAAATCGATCTCAACCATTGATGAATTACAAGAAAGTCTATTTAAGAGACACTCATCTCTTCATTTTGAAAGGTTGAATGAGAATTTGCATCGAATTGTTGCTGAAATTCATACTCACATTTGCTCATATTCACATATGCAGAGATCAAGTTTGACCAAAAGCTGACCAGATTTAACCACGATTGACTTGAGTTGACTAGTTTCGAAAAGAATTTTGAAATGATTAAGAGAAATTATTTAATTAAATGGAGCACTTACTTCTAATTAATTAAACAAAGTTATTTAATTAAATGAGAAGCCATTCCTAATTAATTAAATGAAGTTATTTAATTAAATAAGAAAAGTGTCTCTAATTAATTAAACATTATTTAATTAAATAGAAAATGTAATTATGAGAGTATATCTCATTTTATTAAATTAAATATCTCAACAAAATCTCTCTTTAGTTCAAAAAGGGAAATTTCCAGTTCACTATTGATAAAAAATGAGTTAAATCAGTTAATTCATTTTTCTACTCAAATTGAATCAGTTAACTCCTTATTTTATTCAAATTAATTCTGTTAACTCCTTTTAATTTGGAAATCTCCCTTTATAACTGAACTTCACCTTTAATCCTGACTGTTGATTGAAATCGATCTCAACCGTTGATGAATTCTATGAAAGTTTATTTAAGAGACCCTCATCTCTTCATTTTGAAAGGTTGAATGAGAATTTGTATTGAATTGTTGCTGGAATTCATACTCACATTTGCTCATATTTACATACGCAAAGATCAAGTTTGACCAAAAGTTGACCAGATTTAGCCACGGTTAACTTGAGTTGACTAGTTTCAAATTTTTTTTTTAAATAATTAAACGAAGTTATTTAATTAAATGGAGTACTTACTTCTAGTTAATTAAACAAAGTTATTTAATTAAATGAGAAGCCATTCCTAATTAATTAAATGAAGTTATTTAATTAAATAAGAAAAGTGCCTCTAATTAATTAAGGATTATTTAATTAAATATAAAAATTAATTATTAGAGCATATCTCATTTTATTAAATTAAATATCTCAACAAAATCTCTCTTCAGTTCAAAATGGGAAATTTCTAGTTCACTATTGATAAAAAATGAGTTAAATCAATTGACTCCTTTTTCTGCTCAAATTGAATCAGTTAACTCCTTATTTTACTCAAATTAAATTTGTTAACTCCCTTTAATTTGAAAATCTCCCTTTATGACTGAACTTCACCTTTAATCTTGACTATTGATTGAAATCGATGTCAACCATTGATGAATTCCATGAAAGTTTGTTTAAGAGACCCTCATCTTTTCATTTTGAAAGGTTGAATGAGAATTTGCATTGAATTGTTGCTGGAATTCATACTCACATTTGCTCATATTTACATATGCAAAGATCAAGTTTGACCAAAAGTTGACCAAATTTAGCCACGGTTGACTTGAGTTGACTAGTTTCAAAAAAAATTTGAAATAATTAAACGAAGTTATTTAATTAAATGGAGTACTTGCTTCTAATTAATTAAAAAAAGTTATTTAATTAAATGAGAAGCCATTTCTAATTCATTAAATGAAGTTATTTAATTAAATAAGAAAATTGTCTCTAATTAATTAAATATTGTTTAATTAAATAGAAAAAGTAATTATGAGAGCATATCTCATTTTATTAAATTAAATATCTCAACAAAATCTCTCTTCAGTCCAACAGTCTCAACGGCAGTAGGTACTCTGACAAGGTTACCAAGGCTTCGAGCCCAAGCAGTGGCAGTCACAGTAGGATCAGAAAGTACATACCCCACAGTCATAGTCAGTGCAGACTCAACAGTCTTTCAGGGGTCGATACAGTGGGTCTCGCAGGTCAGGGTCCCACAACAGTTTGGATCATAGGATACACGATCTTATACCCGAGGGCCATGCTACACTTGTGGTGGCATGGGTCACATATCTAGAAAGTGTTCACAAGGACAATCATCTAGTGGTCAGAGAGGGGCTTTTTCAGAGCCGACAGGCCGAGACATGGGTAGTTTTCATAGAGTTTTCTCAGCGGTTGACAACTGCTAGATTGAGCATCAGGGTATAGTTATTTAGGCTACAGGTGGAGTTGGTCAGTCAGTTAGCTCTAGAGACTATCCATATTATTGCCCAATAGACCCTAGCTCCTCGAGGTCGAGAGCTAGACCAAGTTAGAGTTTAGTGGGAATGTTGCGATGAGGTCACGAATTCTTGGGAGGATGCAACACGGATGTGATCTCAATACCCTTGTCTTTTGATGAATTCCAGGAGGAAGTTCATGCCTAGTGGGGGAGGATGTGAGGCCTTGCCCTGACCCTTCATAGCCTTAGTTGTTATTTTATCATTTTGACACTCATGACTCGAGATGTCAAGACATTATCTAATACTTAGAACATATTATATTATTTCATGTTATGTGATGTTACTTTCAGATATATTGATGTTTGTCATCTAATGTTTTATGTATATGTATGTTGATGAAATTGATAAACGTACGATTTATACTTTAATTTAAGAGATTTTTTTTTAATGGTTAAGAATTAAGTAAGATGAAAGAAACCCTAATTGATGTATGTTTCAATTTATGTGAATTTCTAATATGTATATATGTACATGTGATTTTCGGGACTACTGATGTGTGCAATGAGTGTACATATATTTTAGTCGAGGAAACCGACAGAGGAACAGAACTGATCTCTATGTGCTAATTTTGGAAACCTTGTTGTTCGTAATTCATGTATTGTACTGTGAGATGTATGTATGTATCTTTATTGTTTAGTGAATGTTAATATTTGTAATTATGTTTTTTTAGTGTCGCTTGACACTCATAAAGTGTTTATGTGCTTTAGTGTGCTGTTTAGGGTTAGTTGTTTAACCTTTGGACCCAAGTTGGTTTAGTTGGTGTCAGTTTGCTAATTGGATTCTTAATTGAGGTTAGTCATCCCTTAATCTGAATTAGTGTTTAATCTACAATGTTAGAGTAGTTAGATGGTCCTATTTTATTCCTATATTTTGTTTGGCTCTAAACCTCTTTCCTAAAGCTTAAAACTTGATATAATTATACCCAAAGGGTATGGGTATGAGTTAGGGGTCTTTTCCAACCCCTAAGCCTCTTTTATTCACTTTTGAGGTCACTCAAAAAGTCTCTTTTTTCCTTTGTGCGAAAATTGACCATGGTTATCTTGAGTTACCTCACCTCATCTCCACTTAGGGTTTAACCATAGTGTAGTTTAAGTTAGGAGTTTCTAGAATTGCTAGTGGGTGGGGGTAGTTATTGAGCCCTTGGGTGGTTGAGTTGGAGGCCTATTTAGACGTCCTTCTTAGACTTGTGGAGGTTGTTACCCAATCTCTACATTTAGAGAGGAGTTCTTGAAGATTGAAGCAAGGAAAGGGAAGCTCTACTCAAACTTGTTCATTGCCATTACCTCTTTGTGAAGGTTGGAATTCTCATCTCCCTTGTTCAGATTTCTTTCTAGTTTCATGCTTATGCTACCTAGTTGTTTTTTCAATGTTTGTATGTTTGTGGGTATGTTGGGAATATTTGAAAACCATGTTACTTTGGATGATTTCTTTTCATATTTTTGTTGCAATTTTGAGATTTTTTTCTTGCATGGGTGTTTTGGTATTACTCACCCTTGGAGAGGATAGAAGTGACCAATTTTGGGAAAGGTCTATTTAGTCAGACTCCAACCAGTGTAGAGTCTCTTCTCAGGATGAGAAGAGGGAGAAAGGGTAGGGTGTTATGGGCCCCTACCTGTCAGCACAAACCTTGTATGATTATGGTATGTTGAAATGGAAGAATGGAAGTTCTTGGTATATAGCCCCGATTGGGCATCTGTTTGGTGTTGTGCTCGACTTCTCCTGGTTGGAAGAATCCACCTTTCCCTAGTTTTGATTCATTGTGAATCCCATTGTGTAAACCTTGTATGATTATGCATGTTTTATTTGTTTCTTGGTCATGCTTGTTATCACCTGATTAGATTTTGTTTCCTCCTCGGTTCGTATAAATGTCTTGCAGAATTGGATATGGAACCCTTGTTGAAGGTCATGAAGGAAATTTTATTTAAGTGTTGTAATTCAGGATTGAAATCCTGTGTAAATTGTATCTCAAAACTTTGTTAGATTGGCAACGACGCTGGGTTTTCTTCCTGATTCTTTCCCGGCTGAGCCTTTGAATCAGGTTAGTCAATAAAATAATGGTTGAGTATATTTTCTTCTCATAAGATTGAATCATAATGTTCAATTGTATGGATGCTCATCAAAATAGGATGAATAATAAATAAAGGAAAAGATTATGGGAATCTCCTTGCATTGTTCTCATGTGATTTAAAAAAAAAAAAAATTGTATATATAGGTGAAAAATTAGAATCATAGATAATGTCTTGAATTGTGATATTTCAAAATTTTAATTTGTTAATGAAGAGAAATTTGATATGATGAAACTTCCAAGTTGATGTATAAGTATTGGATGAATTAGGATTCCTAATTTGAGAACTCAAATTATCTCTTCTTTGTTAAATTTCCTTATGGACAAATCATTTGGACTAAGAGATTATGGATCTCCTTGAATTTTTAAAGCATGAACACACACCTTGAATATAGTATGATTGATAAAACTTAGATTACTGGAGAGAAGGAGAAATTATAAACCTTATTTTCATCCTTGTTAGTATGTTTGTTAGGATTCATGTAATCCTTAGGGAAGAGTGTACTCTTAAGATAATATAAATATAGCAAAGTAATATGCCAAAACTTAGTCTAAAATGGGCGTCAAAAAAAATTGCATCTCCAGGAGTGAAAAACCTCTCTGGAAAATACATGGAGAAAAATTAAATTCCTTCTTGGACCACAAAGAATATTCTCTGTATTATTCGTTTGACTTGCAATTGAAATCTAATATTAATTCATATAAAAAGAATATAAATCAATTACCTTTGAAAATTGAAAGTAATTGAATACATGGTTGTTGTTAATCTTCAACCACAAAACTTTTGCATTAATCCTTAGAAGCTAGGAGGCAAAGCTAGCCTGGGACCCTATGTTCTTTTCAAATTCTAAACCATTATGAAATTCAAACTCTACCCACTTAATTAACTTTTCTCTTACCTTTTTCCTGTAACCCTAAGGGCTAGGCGTGGGCAAGGTACTATATATGGTCAGGATGCCACATAAGGCACATCATGTCTTGGGAGAGAAAGTATAGTTTTTTTTTTTTTTTTAAATTATCTTTCCTTCATTGCTCGTGACCCACCTTTTTCCCTTTCCCCATGTTTCCACTTGGGGTTTTGCTGCGTTCACTCACGCAGGGGGACGTGAAGGGGGAGACAAGGCCTGCAGCGCGCAGACTTTGAGCAGCGCGCAAGTCTTGGGAAGTGGGGTGGGGCACATTGGGTTAGGGGTGGGAAATAGTTGTTAAGGGGGGTGTTAAGAGTTAAGTTAGCAGTGTTAAGGGTTAGTGGTAGGTTTAGGTTAGTTTAGGTGTGTTAGTAATGATAGTTTTTTTGTTTAAATTGTTATTTATAGATTTAAATTTTGTATTAGTATTAGTGTTAGGATTAGTTTTAGATTAGTATAGGGATTAAGTTAATTTAATATTTAAGTTGTGAGTATATTTTATGTAGGGTTAGTATTAGAATTTGTGGTAGTTTCAATTAGATTGTAATAAGGTTTTATTTTAGCTTTAGATTAATAAGATTTTAGTTTAATGTTTTTTTTGTTTTTTCTGATAATATTAGCGGTATTAAAAGTATGTTAGAATATTTGTGTTACTTTAAAGTTAGTTATAAATTAAGTTAGTTTAGTGTTAAATTAAAATTAAATGTATTATAGTTCAAATTTTAAATTTGTTAGTATTTTTAAATATTTATGGTAATATAGTTTAGTTGCGAATATAGTTTAAATTTACTATTAATTAAATTTGGTAGTTGATTTGTGATTGTAATAGAATTATAACGATAAGTTTAGATTTGTTATGAATTTAGTATCATGTTAAATTAATATAAATTCATAGGATCTATCATCATTTAAATTTGTGTAACTTTAGTTCTATACAAATATGATTTTAAACTAGTTTAAATGTATTATTGATTTATATTTAGCTAGTGGTTATTTATTTGATTAAGTGTATTTAGTTAAAAAAAAAAATTTAGTTAAGTTTTTGCATGAGTAATTAAGTTTATATGTCTTTCCTTAAATTTTAGTTAGTAATGATTATAAATTTAAAATGCTTAGCAAATTTTTATATATTTTCTTCCTTAGGATTTTGAGCTTAAGACGTAATGTAAAGAACCTGTACTTGAAATGTTATCTCAATCATTTCAACTTAGAGCACTTTAATTAATAATTATAATTTAAAACAAAAATAAATTGTGTGTTTTTGCCCACGTAGTTTGGGCATGACATCAAGTCAACCATGGTTAAATTTGGTCAACTTTTGGTCAAACTTGATCTTTGTGTATGTGAATATGAGCAAATGTGAGTATGAATTTCAACAACAATTTGATGCAAATTCTCATTCAACCTTTCAAAATGAAGAGATGAGGGTCTCTTAAATAGACTTTCCTAGAATTCATCAACGGTTGAGATCAATTTCAATCAGCGGTTAGGATTAAAGGTGAAGTTCAGCCATAAAGGAAGATTTCCAAATTAAAGGGAGTTAACAGATTTAATTTGAGTAAAATATGGACTTAACTGATTCAATTTGAGTAGAAAAAAGAGTTAACTGATTTAACTCATTTTTGATCAATAGTGAACTGGAAATTTCCCTTTTTTAACTGAAGAGAGATTTTGTTGAGATATTTAATTTAATAAAATGAGATATGCTCTCATAATTACTTTTTCTATTTAATTAAATAATCCTTAATTAATTAGAAAAACTTTTCTTATTTAATTAAATAACTTCATTTAATTTATTAGAAATGGCTTCTCATTTAATTAAATAACTTTTTTCAATTAATTAGAAGTAAGTACTCCATTGAATTAAATAATTTCATTTAATTATTTCAAAATTCTTTTCGAAACTAGTCAACTCAAGTCAACCATGGTTAAATCTGGTCAACTTTTGGTCAAACTTGATCTTTGTGTATGTGAATATGAGAAAATGTGAGTATGAATTCCAGCAACAATTCGATGCAAATTCTCACTCAACCTTTCAAAATGAAGAGATGAGGGTCTCTAAAATAGACTTTCCTGGAATTCATCAACGGTTGAGATTGATTTCAATCAACGGTCAGGATTAAAGGTGAAGTTCAGTCATAAAGGGAGATTTCCAAATTAAAGGGAGTTAATAGATTTAATTTGAGTAAAATAAGGAGTTAACTGATTCAATTTGACTAGAAAAAGGAGTTAACTGATTTAACTCATTTTTTATTAATAGTGAACTAAAAATTTCCCTTTTTGAACTGAAGAGAGATTTTGTTGAGATATTTAATTTAATAAAATGAGATATGCTCTCATAATTACTTTTTCTATTTAATTAAATAATCCTTAATTAATTAAAGACACTTTTCTTATTTAATTAAATAACTTCATTTAATTAATTTGGAATGCCTTCTCATTTAATTAAATAACATTTTTTAATTGATTAGAAGTAAGTACTCCATTTAATTAAATAATTTCGTTTAATTATTTCACAATTCTTTTCGAAACTAGTCAACTCAAGTCAATCGTGGTTAAATTTGGTCAACTTTTTGTGAAACTTGATTTTTGCATATGTGAATATGAGCAAATGTGAGTATGAATTCCAGCAACAATTCGATGCAAATTCTCATTCAACCTTTCAAAATGAAGAGATGAGGGTCTCTTAAATAGACTTTCCTAGACTTCATATTAAAGGTGAAATTTAGTCATAAAGGGAGATTTCCAAATTAAAGGGAGTTAACAGATTTAATTTGAGTAAAATAAGGAGTTAACTGATTCAATTTGAGTAGAAAAAGGAGTTAACTCATTTAACTCATTTTTTATCAATAGTGAATTGAAAATTTCCCTTTTTGAACTGAAGAGAGATTTTGTTAAAATATTTAATTTAATAAAATGAGATATGCTCTCATAATTACTTTTTCTATTTAATTAAATAATCTTTAATTAATTAGAGACATTTTTCTTATTTAATTAAATAACTTCATTTAATTAATTACGAATGGCTTCTCATTTAATTAAATAACATTGTTTAATTAAGTAGAAGTAAGTACTCCATTTAATTAAATAATTTCATTTAACTATTTCAAAATTCTTTTCAAAACTAGTCAACTCAAATCAACTGTGGTTAAATCTGGTCAACTTTTGGTCAAACTTGATCTTTGCGTAAATGAATAATAAGAAATGTGAGTATGAATTCCAGCAACAATTCGATGCAAATTCTCATTCAACCTTTCAAAATGAAGAGATGAGGGTCTATTAAATAGACTTTCCTAGAATTCATGAACGGTTGAGATCGATTTCAATCAACGGTCAGGATTAAAGGTGAAGTTTAGTCATAAATAGAGATTTCCAAATTAAAGGGAGTTAATAGATTTAATTCGAGTAAAATAAGGAGTTAACTAATTCAATTTGAGTAGAAAAAAGACTTAACTGATATAACTCATTTTTTATCAATAGTGAACTAAAAATTTACCTTTTTGAACTGAAGAGAGATTTTATTGAGATATTTAATTTAATAAAATGAGATATGCTCTCATAATTATTTTTTCTATTTAATTAAATAATCCTTAATTAATTAGAGACACTTTTCTTATTTAATTAAATAACTTCATCTAATTAATTAGGAATGGCTTCTCATTTAATTAAATAACTTTGTTTAATTAATTATAAGTAAGTACTCCATTTAATTAAATAATTTCATTTAATTATTTCAAAATTATTTTCAAAACTAGTCAACTCAAGTCAACCATAGTTAAATCTGGTCAACTTTTGGTCAAACTTGATCTTTGCATATGCGAATATGAGAAAATGTGAGTATGAATTCCAGCAACAATTCGACGCAAATTTTCATTCAACCTTTCAAAATGAAGAGATGAGGGTCTCCTAAATAGACTTTCCTGGAATTCATCAACGGTTGAGATTGATTTCAATCAGCGGTCAGGATTAAAGGTGAAGTTCAGTCATGAAGGGAGATTTCCAAATTAAAGGAAGTTAACAGATTTAATTTGAGTAAAATAAGGAGTTAACTGGTTCAATTTGAGTAGAAAAAGGAGTTAACTGATTTAACTCATTTTTGATCAATAGTAAACTGGAAATTTCCCTTTTTGAACTGAAGAGAGATTTTGTTGAGATATTTAATTTACTAAAATGAGATATGCTCTCATAATTACTTTTTCTATTTAATTAAATAATCTTTAATTTGTTAGAGTAAATAATTAATTATTAATTATTTATTCTATTTACTTAAGCTTACTTAGGTCATGCATTTATTTAATATTTTATATTTAATGCATGTTGTGGTTAGTTGGTGACAACACGGGAGTTTGTTCCCTTCTAGTTGTCACACTTATCTTCTACCACCTTCCAGCTTGTTCTACAAGCTTCCATGAGCTCTTTATATTCGGGCTCTCTCTCATTGTATTTTAATAACAACAACATCACATCATTTCTTATTGTAAATACATTTCTTCTTGTGTTTGCATTCATGGTGTCTCTCATGTCCATTTAGGGTTTTTGCCCGTGCTCCATGCTCTTCCCTTCTATGGCTTCTCTTTGACAGGTTTCGCATGCAGGTGATCTTGGCATCTTCGGAGTTGGCTTTCCTCAACTCCAACATGGTATCAGAGCCTTCCTGCTGCAGCTTCGTTGAAGAAATTTTGAAGTCGTGATTTGAAGTCACAAACCCTAATTTATTTGTGAAATTTTTCTTCAAATCAGGGGATCAGCGATTTTTCAGAGCACTTTGGGACCAAACGGACATCACCATTGGATCTGGAAGGCCGTTTGCAGTCAGGATTCATATAAAACTTGTCATTTTTGGAGACAGGGCATTTTTGGAGATTTTTTGGAGCCTCCAGTTCTGTCGTACGGATCGTATGGGCGCACGGCGATTTAAAAAAAATTAAAAAAAAGGGCGCTGGGCCGCTCCACCGCAGCACCGCCCAGCGGCCACCGCAGGGCTTCCCGTGCCACACCTGTGCCGACTCCTCATCTCCTCGGTCGCCCCCACCAGTGGCTCTGTATTTGCTCCGCCATTGTCCAGCCTCCGCCGCAGGCTTTTTCCGCCGCTGCGGGTTGTCCAGTTTCTCGCCGGCAGTCCAATTTTTGGCGGCGCCTCTTGTCTGTAGTGCCACCGCTTGGTTTGACCTTTGTTACCAGTCCAGTCAGCAGGTACGTCAGCAGCCCACTCAGCCTTTTTGCTGAGTCAGCCACTGCGGGGGTGACACATGGCATGGGTGCCACATGGCACCTTGCCACGTGGACCCGCCACGTCACCCTTGCCATGTCAGTACTGCCACGTGGCAATGCCACGTGGCACTCTTTTTTGCTGCGACGGCCACCAAACCATCAAATTTAATCGGCTGACTTGCTGACGTCAGCGCTGCATCAGCCCTTGCATGCACCTCTCCCGATTGCTTTTGGACCTACCTTTGGTTTTTTGGCCATAACTCTTGCATACGGAGGTATTTTTCCGATCCAAAAGAAGCGCCAAAAAGCTGGTTCTGAGAAGGAGATTTTGGTGGAGGTATTTTTTGATTTTGATGCTTTTTTATTGGCTGCTTTTTTTTGTTGAAATCCGAAGTCCTATTTTTGACTCTGGCATGCATATCTTTTACATCTCATGCCTATTTTTTGAAAACTTTATCTTTCTGGAAAGCTGGTTTTGTGTACTTTTCAGAAATGTAGTCCTTTTTTTTCATTTTTGGCCTCTTCTCTTTCTATCATAGTTTTGGTGTTTTTGCTCTATGGTGGATATTTTGAGTGTTTTAGGCCCGAGGATCATTTTCCTGGCATGGTTTGCTTTCTTTTCGGTTGTACTTTCTTTGGTTTAGCTCTTTTTTAGTTTTGATCAATGTAGCTATCATTTTGAAGCACTTTTTATTCTCACACTGAGATAAATTGTCACTTTTGTATTTCGGGAGTCATGAACATTGTTTTGAGTCAGCTGTACATGCACTATTTCATAAAACACCATGGGGGGGATTATTTGTTTGCTGTTTTAGGCATTCTCCCTTTGTCAAGTGAGTGTCCCTTCCACAACATTAGCCCCATGCAGAGTCAGTTAGACCGTGTCTTTATTGGTGTCTGTACCTCTTTCCCTCTCTCCTCGTTCTTGGTTCGTTTGCAGGAGATTTTGGCTCACCTTCTCAGTTGCCTGTCATCAACCTGTCTGCATTAAGGGGGGGTTATGCTGTGTTCTAATGCATCCTTGGTTCGATGGTTCGATAGTGTGAACTATGTATTCAGTGGTTGATCCTATGTACAAGGCAATTGCAGTGGTTAGCTACCTATGCATTTCGGTGAGATGGATCATCTACCATATAGACATGCTCGGTTCGTGCCTTCTTCTTCCATGGAGGTTTCTTCAGATCAGCAGTTTGGCAGATTTGCGACTTCTTCATGCTTCAGTGATGCTGCTTCTTCATGATCACTTCTTGTTCCTGTTTTAGGGGACAATTTCCCTAGTTGGAGACTTCTTCCGTTCTTCACTAGGTTCTTACCTCTTTTTGGGGGAGGGTTTTTCCCATGTGGTTTTCTCTCTTTCCCTACTTACATAGGTTGCATTTTCTTGCATTGTACTTGGGTACCTAACATGGCCTTGTTGTCGTGACCCATTATGCATTTCATCTTTGTTTTGTGAGCTTAAGGCATTTCCCTAAGTTGCACTTAAGGGGGGGTGTTAGAGTAAATAATTAATTATTAATTATTTATTCTATTTACTTAAGCTTACTTAGGTCATGCATTTATTTAATATTTTATATTTAATGCATGTTGTGGTTAGTTGGTGACAACACGGGAGTTTGTTCCCTTCTAGTTGTCACACTTATCTTCTACCACCTTCCAGCTTGTTCTACAAGCTTCCATGAGCTCTATATATTCGGGCTCTCTCTCATTGTATTTTAATAACAACAACATCACATCATTTCTTATTGTAAATACATTTCTTTTTGTGTTTGCATTCATGGTGTCTCTCATGTCCGTTTAGGGTTTTTGCCCGTGCTCCATGCTCTTCCCTTCTATGGCTTCTCTTTGACAGGTTTCGCATGCAGGTGATCTTGGCGTCTTCGGAGTTGGCTTTCCTCAACTCCAACATAATTAATTAGAGACACTTTTATAATTTAATTAAATAACTTCATTTAATTAATTAGGAATGGCTTCTCATTTAATTAAATGACTTTGTTTAATTAATTAGAAGTAAGTACTCCATTTAATTAAATCATTTCATTTATTTATTTCAAAATTCTTTTCAAAACTAGTCAACTTTTGGTCAAACTTGATCTTTGCGTATGTGAATATGAGCAAATGTGAGTATGAATTCCGCAACAATTTGATGCAAATTCTCATTCAACCTTTCAAAATGAAGAGATGAGGGTCTCTTAAATAGACTTTCCTAGACTTCATCAATGGTTGAGATCAATTTCAATCAACGGTCAAGATCAAAGGTGAAGTTTAGTCATAAAGGGAGATTTCCAAGTTAAAGGGAGTTATTAGATTTAATTTGAGTAAAATAAGGAGTTAACTGACTCAATTTGAGTAGAAAAAGGAGTTAACTGATTTAACTCATTTTTTATCAATAGTGAACTGGAAATTTTCCTTTTTGAACTGAAGAGAGATTTTGTTGAAATATTTAATTTAATAAAATGAGATATGCTCTCATAATTACTTTTTCTATTTAATTAAATAATATTTAATTAATTAAAAACACTTTTCTTATTTAATTAAATAACTTCATTTAATTAATTAGCAATAGCTTCTTATTTAATTAAATAACTTTGTTTAATTAATTAGAAGTAAGTACTCCACTTAATTAAATCATTTCATTTAATAATTTTAAAATTCTTTTTGAAACTAGTAAACTCAAGTCAACCGTGGTTAAATCTGGTCAACTTTTGGTCAAACTTGATCTTTGCATATGTGAATATGAAAAAATGTGAGTATGAATTCCAACAATAATTCGATGCAAATTCTCATTCAACCTTTCAAAATGAAGAGATGAGGGTCTCTTAAATAGACTTTCCTGGAATTCATCAACGGTTGAGATTGATTTCAATCAGAGGTTAGCATTAAAGGTGACGTTCAGTCGTAAAGGGATATTTCCAAATTAAAAGGAGTTAACAGATTTAATTTGAGTAAAATAAGGAGTTAACTGATTCAATTTGATTAGAAAAAGGAGTTAACTGATTTAACTCATTTTTTATCAATAGTAAACTATAAATTTCCCTTTTTGAACTGAAGAGAGATTTTGTTGAGATATTTAATTTACTAAAATGAGATGTGCTCTCATAATTACTTTTTCTATTTAATTAAATAATCTTTAATTAATTAGAGACACTTTTCTTATTTAATTAAATAACTTCATTTAATTAATTAGGAATGGCTTCTCATTTAATTAAATGACTTTGTTTAATTAATTAGAAGTACTCCATTTAATTAAATAATTTCGTTTAATTATTTCAAAATTCTTCTTGAAACTAGTCAACTCAAGTCAACCATGGTTAAATCTGGTCAACTTTTGCTCAAACTTGATCTTTGCGTATCTAAATATGAGCAAATGTGAGTATGAATTCCAACAACAATTCAATGCAAATTCTCATTCAACCTTCCAAAACGAAGAGATGAGGGTCTCCTAAATAGACTTTCCTGGAATTCATCAACGGTTGAGATCGATTTCAATAAACGGTCAGGATTAAAGGTGAAGTTCAGTCATAAATGGAGATTTTCAAATTAAAGGGAGTTAACAGATTTAATTTGAGTAAAATAAGGAGTTAACTAATTCAATTTGAGTAGAAAAAGGAGTTAACTGATTTAACTCATTTTTGATCAATAGTGAACTGGATATTTCCCTTTTTGAACTGAAGAGAGATTTTGTTGAGATATTTAATTTAATAAAATGAGATATGCTCTCATAATTACTTTTTCTATTTAATTAAAATATCTTTAATTAATTAGAGACACTTTTTTTATTTAATTAAATAACTTCATTTAATTAATTAGGAAAGGCTTCTCATTTAATTAAATAACTTTGTTTAAATAATTAGAAGTAAGTACTCCATTTAATTAAATAATTTCATTTAATTATTTCAAAATTCTTTTCGAAACTAATCAGCTCAAGTCAACCGTGGTTAAATCTGGTCAACTTTTGGTCAAACTTGATCTTTGCATATGTGAATATGAGCAAATGTGAGTATAAATTCTAGCAACAATTCGATGCAAATTCTCATTCAACCTTTCAAAATGAAGAGATGAGGGTATCTTAAATAGACTTTCCTGGAATTCATCAACAGTTGAGATCGATTTCAATCAATGGTCAGGATTAAAGGTGAAGTTCAGTCATAAAAGGAGATTTCTAAATTAAAGGGAATTAATAGATTTAATTTGAGTAAAATAAATAGTTAACTGATTCAATTTGAGTAGAAAAATGATTTAACTCATTTAACTCATTTTTTATCAATAGTGAAATAGAAATTTCCCTTTTTGAACTGAAGAGAGATTTTGTTGAGATATTTAATTTAATAAAATGAGATATGCTCTCATAATTACTTTTTCTATTTAATTAAATAATCTTTAATTAATTAGAGACACTTTTCTTATTAATTAAATAACTTCATTGAAATAATTAGGAATGGCTTCTCAGTTAATTAAATAACTTTGTTTAATTAATTAGAAGTAAGTGATCTATTTAATTAAATAGTTTCGTTGAATTATTTCAAAATTCTTTTCGAAACTAGTCAACTCAAGTCAACCGTGGTTAAATTTGGTCAACTTTTGGTCAAACTTGATCTTTGCGTATGTGAATATGAGCAAATGTGAGTATGAATTCTAACAACAATTCGATGCAAATTCTCATTCAACCTTTCAAAATGAATAGATGAGGGTCTCTTAAATAGACTTTCTTGGAATTCATCAACAGTTGAGATCGATTTCAATCAACGGTCAAGATTAAAGGTGAAGTTCAGTCATAAATGGAGATTTCCAAATTAAAGGGAGTTAATAGATTTAATTTGAGTAAAATAAAGAGTTAACTGATTCAATTTGAATAGAAAAAGGAGTTAACTGATTTAAGACATTTTTGATCAATAGTGAACTGAAAATTTCCCTTTTTGAACTGAGCAGAGATTTTGTTGAAATATTTAATTTAATAAAATGAGATATGCTCTCGTAATTACTTTTTCTATTTAATTAAGTAATATTTAATTAATTAGAGACACTTTTCTTATTTTATTAAATAACTTCATTTAATTAATTAGGAATGGCTTCATATTTAATTAAATAACTTTGTTTAATTATTTAGAAGTAAGTACTCCATTTAATTAAATAATTTTGTTTAATTATTTCAAAATTCTTTTCGAAACTAGTCAACTCAAGTTAACCGTGGTTAATCTGGTCAACTTGTGGTCAAACTTGTTCTTTGCGTATGTGAATATGAGCAAATTTGAGTATGAATTCCAGCAACAATTCGATGCAAATTCTCATTCAACCTTTCAAAATGAAGAGATGAGGGTCTCTTAAATAGACTTTCCTAGAATTCATCAACGGTTGAGATCGATTTCAACCAACAGTCAGGATTAACGGTGAAGTTCAGTAATAAAGGGAGATTTCCAAATTAAAGAGAGTTAACAGATTTAATTTGAGTAAAATAAGGAGTTAACTGATTCAATTTGAGTAGAAAAAGGAGTTAACTGATTTAACTCATTTTTGATCAATAGTAAACTGGAAATTTCCCTTTTTGAACTGAAAAGAGATTTTGTTGAGATATTTAATTTAATAAAATGATATATGCTCTCATAATTACTTTTCCTATTTAATTAAATAATCTTTAATTAATTAGAGACACTTTTCTTATTTAATTAAATAACTTCATTTACTTAATTAGGAATGGCTTCTCATTTAATTATATAACATTGTTTAATTAATTAGAAGTAAGTACTCTATTTATTTAAATAATTTCATTTAGTTATTTCAAAATTCTTTTCAAAACTAGTCAACTGTGGCTAAATTTGGTCAACTTTTGGTCAAACTTGATCTTTGTGTATGTGAATATGAGTAAATGTGAGTATGAATTCCAACAACAATTCGATGCAAATTCTCGTTCAACCTTTTAAAATGAAGAGATGAGGGTCTGTTAAATAGACTTTCATAGAATTCATCAACGGTTGAGATTAATTTTAATCAACGGTCAGGATTAAAGGTGAAGTCCTGTCATCAAAGGAGATTTCCAAATTAAAGTGAGCTAACAGATTTAATTTGAGAAAAATAAGGAGTTAACTGATTCAATTTGAGTAGAAAAAGGAGTTAACTTATTTAACTCATTTTTGATTAATAGTGAACTGAAAATTTCCCTTTTTGAATTGAAGACAGATTTTGTTGAGATATTTAATTTAATAAAATGAGATATGCTCTCATAATTACTTTTTCTATTTAATTAAATAATCTTTAATTAATTAGAGACACTTTTCTTATTTAATTAAATAACTTCATTTAATTAATTAGGAATGGCTTCTCATTTAATTAAATAACTTTATTTAGTTAATTAGAAGTAAATACTCCATTTAATTAAATAATTTGGTTTAATTATTTTTAAAATTTTTTGAAACAAGTCAACTCAAGTCAAACGTGGATAAATCTGGTCAACTTTTCGTCAAACTTAATCTTTGCATATGTGAATATGGGCAAATGTGAATATAAATTGTAGCAACAATTCGATGCAAATTCTCATTCAACTTTTCAAAATGAAGATATGAGGGTCTCTTAAATTGTAATGCCCTGCCAAGGGATCTAAAGAATTAACCTAGAGTTTCACTAAGTTTAGAAACAATTTTTTTTTTTTTCTTTCCCATGAAAGTAAATATCACATAAAACTTATGCACAATAACAGAAGCAATTACATTGTCCTTCTGAAAGTAAACATAACATAAATAACAGATTAGATTCTTTAAGATCCCTTAACGTTGAATTACATACATGAATCCATCTAGTGCAACATCCGCATGAAATAATAATGATAAGTCCAATGTTTATACATTATATTTCAAATACTTAATCATCCATTGTACATGCCACAGGGTATGACAAGCTCAAAAATATACATACATAGAATAAGGTACATCATCCTATTCTAATCCATGATACATCAAAGTAGAGATAATCACATGATACAACATCATAGAAAACATATACATCCATCATAAAGATCAAACAAAATAAACTAAGTGCACGGTTCCTCCCAACCATCAATAGCATCATTAGACCATCATGGATCCTAGCCATCCCTCCGTGCATAACATTCCAAATCACCGAAGAGATCATCGGTATTACATAGTAGGAATATCACTCCTAATATATACAACATGATATATAGAAGTAATCTAACATGCAAAGTAAAGCATTAGATAACATCATCTAACATATGCTAAACATCAATGAAAAAGGATACATATCTACCATCATGAAGGACGCAATAGCCACGATGTCTCAATGAATCTCAAAATGATAAGAGTGGAAAATACACTACCACCTGACCGCGTGGTACCTAAGTGGTCCAATCCCACCATGCTAAGGAGATAATCTCAAGTCCCAAATAAGCTATCAAAATCACATAGCAACTATCTCGATAAGTCCAAGAATCTTAAAAATATACTAACTCAAAGGTTCCAAACACAAAATCTGACATCTAAACCCAGAGGCACACAATGACATGTAGGAACCTACTATGCAAGCAAGAAAGTGTCATCACAATTATCACATACAAGTTATCCTGGCAGTTAGCTAAACTCCACGGGTCCATACTGATTTCATGCGGCCACTAGTATCCTCTCATACTGACGAGGCATACTATGGAATGCAAGGTCGCAACCATGCATCTCACTACTCCCATCCTAGCCTGTACAAGCGCTCAAGGCATGGGCGAGAACAAAACACTTATCTTTTTAGGTTTATTCAGTTAGTATTAGGTGAGAATGTTATCACTTATTAATCCAACTTATAATGAGTTACCCTAGCAGCTTCTTAGGGCCCCGGCCCCCATTGCGAGCCACTTCCCGTCACTACATGCAGATGTCCTACCCTAATGCTCATGGAATCATAAATCTCATAATCACAAAAGATAATCCATAATAAAATCATCAAATATGCATAAAAGCATCAAATCTCCATGAGCAAACATCCATAGAAAATTATGAATGCAACAGCTCTCTATTAGCAACTAAAGTTTCACTAATAATCAAATATCCAATGGTTCTCAATAACCAAAATATATATCTCAATCATACTAATCGAAGAGTCCAAAAATGGTTGAGTCAAACATGTCACAACATGACATCATCAAGAATAAATCCACATCTCAGTCCCATCATGGCGACTAGAAAATAATCAAGGATAACTTATCGATGACCAAAATAATGGTTAGGTCAAGAGTCTCATACATAAGAATCTCAACTATAACAATCAGTAATCACAACCAATACATAGAGCATTCCATCACAAACCATGGTTGGGTTTATAAAGATCGAGATTAAAACATCATCATGACATCACAATCACCATAACCCCCAAGCCTCTGGTAGATTTCTTATAGTAGTCAAGACTAGTCAACCCAAAACCCAAAACAATAGCAGAAAGAATACACAATGTAAACACATGTTTTGGTTTTGCTAAGTTTTCAAATTTGAATTTAAAAGTCTCAGTTTACGTTTTTCCAAATTATATTAAGTGGAGAAATTTCACGTTTTTCCTAACCCATGTATTTGGTTGATAGATAAAAGTTTCTCCCCAAAACCATTAGACTCAATTTTCTAATTGATCTAATAATATTTTGTTTATATAACATTGTTTAAAAATTGACACTCTCAATGAATCAAAACTTCGATTATATATTCTAATAACTAATCTTAATTAAAAGAGTGATCCATTAGTTTAGAACTTTATAATATTCATTTATAATTAATTATATATATATATATATATATATATATATATATATATATATATATATATATATATATATATATATATATATATATGTAGATATATATATATATATATATATATATCTACATATATATAATAACATATGTATTGTCAACCTCTATTATAAATAACACAATCTCTAACATTGTAAAACTGAATTATAACAAAATTTGATTGATATAATTCATGCATTACATATATAAACAGAGGCATTCAATTTAATAACCTCTTTTTACAAAACAAAAGCCACCACCGTTGGCAGTGGCAATGCGACCCTGCCTGTCGTCGCAGGGCCTGCGACTGCAGGTACGATGTGCAGGCTTCATATCATTTACATGGGGTACGAGGGGTACGCCCCTCCCATATATATTTTTAATTGTGGTTTTCAATAACATTTGAAATAAACGTTTTGTCATTCAATTTAATAAAAAAATTTATAAACATTTTACAAAAAAATGAAATTTGACATTCGAACTTGCAATAAATATAATTATATATATATGCATATATGTATATATGTATATATATATTTAAATGTATATATATATATGTGTGTGTGTGTGTGTGTGTGTGTGTGTGTGTGTATATGCAAAAAATTTATAAACATATATATTTGCATATGCATTAAAAATGCTGACCTAAAATGATATATATATATATATATATATATATATATATATATATATATTTTCCACAAAGAATATATATATATATATATATACGATTCTAAAATAGTTACTCTTTAAATTTTCTCAATAACTTTCTAATGGATTTGGCTATAATTTAAACCCTAGCCCCGTTTTCCTTTCAGATCTATGTATATAGAATTCTCAAATAAATTTAATTGCCCATATTGAGAAAGCATAAAAATATGAAATTCCTCAAAAGACATATGGAAGACACGAAGAAGACAGGGAATGCAAGATGCGGAAATAGCATAAGTAAAATCACAAGAATCTACCCAAATCTAATGCTAAATTGCTCTTCTTCAGAAAACCCACAGAGCAAGCTCCCTTCTTTAGAATTCTCGAATCCTCCAATGCTCCAATTGCACTCCAATGTTATGTCTAAGCTTCTATGAATGCCAGAATATAAAGAGCTTTAAGGAAACCTCTAGAATGCTTTTAGAAATAGCTAGAAGGTGTCACCAACTAAGCATGGGTCTTTTCCAACTTTTTTGATGAGCCATAGGGTTGTAGACACCATGTGCTTAATTAATGCACTAACCCCCGTGTTGTTGACACATGAGAAATAGAAAAGTGCGTTAACTCCCATGCAAGCTTATAACTCCAATTCACTTTTTATATAATTTCTATTTAAATATTTATAACTTTCATTTTAACTTTTATAGCTTTTATTATTATTATTTATTTATTACTTTATTATTATTATTTTATTATTATTATTAATTTTAATTTCTAATTTTTTTTAAATTTAATTCATTTTTCTTCAATAATTTACATTTAATTAATTACAATCAAAATATCAAAGATCATGATATTTTATTAATTTTCTTCAAAATAATTAATTTATTAATTAAATCTATTTATTAAGACTTAATTAATAGAAAATGCACCATAGACCTCCAAGATAACATATGAAAACCCATCATAGAGAAAATCACTCAAAATAAGTCTAAAGGGTTAAAAATCACGAATCATGTCATCCGACACATTCGGTGGGTAAAATATTCAGATACTTGTCCTACCTCACTAGGACAATTGGCTTAAAGGTTTGGGATTTGGACTTGAGAATTTATCTCCCTTCTCTTATCATTGAGATAGTATAATAGGGTACGCTCATCCTGGCAATTCAGGGAAGTCGATACCCGGTACCTGCAACCTGCAGAAAAAAACTATGCATGTACATACAATATCTATATAATGCTAAGGTAAACAGACAATGGCAAGAAGTGGTGCATCGTGTAGATCCTGACTAAGCAGGTGACTACGACTCCCTTCCTTAACCACATCAGAAACACCATACAATATGAAAACACGCACACCATACACATGCAAGTATGCGGTAAGTATCCATAATAAAACACATGAGATAATATACCATCTAACTAGTCATCATTAATAACTAAAAACAATGTAATGATCATCATACATACATGATGTGTAAAGTCTAAATGATCTCATCATATATCAACTAAATCCATATCATAATATCTGATAGTGTCAAAATAATACCACTAAACCTTCAACATAAAACTAGTCCATCAAAGTCTGATAATAACAACAACAATAAGTCTAGAAAAGATGTGAACGAGAGTAGGCACTACATCCACCCCCCCTTGGGTTAGGCTTACTCCTGGAAGGCTACAAACAAGTAGGGATATAACTCCCTCAATCTAGATACATCCTCCCAAGTAGCTGAAGAATCATTAGTAGGGTCCCATTGGACCCTTACCTGCTCGATGGTTCGACCCCTGAGGGTCAACCCCCGCTACTCCAGAATATGAACCGGCTCCAAAGCCAGCTACCCGTCCTCTACCTGCAACGCATTCCAATCAAGAACATGCACAATATCAGGAATATACTACCTAAGCACTGAAACATGGAAAACATCATGAATGCGAGCTAGGTTGGAAGGTAGAGCAAGACGGTAAGCAACCGAGCCAATCCTCTCTAAAATCTTGAATGGTCCCACAAAATGAGGTGCTAGCTTAGAACCCTTTCCATATCAGATCAGACTCTTTCGTGGTCGCACTCTCAAGAAAACCTTATCTCCCACAATAAACTGCTTATTAATCCTATGAGCATCGACATAATTCTTCTGCCTATCCTGTGCCTTAGTCAAGTGCTCACGGATACACACTACCTGTTGCTCCATATCACAAAGCATCTCAGGACCCAACAAGATGCGATCCTCAAGACTATCCCAACTCAATAGTGTACGAAAAGGACGTCCATATAATGCCTGAAATGGTGCCATACCAATTGAACTATGATACCCATTGTTGTAAGCAAACTCCACTAGGTAGAGATAATCCTCGCAATGTATCTACCTATCCATCACTTACATCTGCAACATATCCTCCAAACCCTGATTTAACCTCTTTGTTTGACCATCAGTCTCTAGATGATATGCCGAACTAAAGTTTAACTGCGCTCCAAGCTCATGCTGCAGCGATGTCCAAAATGCAGATGTGAATACAAGATCTCTGTCAGATATGATCTTTCTAGGAATACCATGTAACCTCACAATATCACGCATGGAGACATTAGCTACAGAAGCTGATGTGTAGGAAGACCTAATCGGTGAAAAATGAACCACCTTAGTCAACCGATCAATGGTGACCATGATAGCATCATGACGCTGAACTGTAATAGGTAATCCCACAATAAAATCCATGGAGATGATATCCCACTTCCAAGAAGAAATGAGATTAGGCTGCAAAAGTCCAGCCGGGTGCTAATGTTCTACCTCAACTCTCTAACACTCAATGCACCTAGCCACAAAATCAACAATATCTCACTTCATCCCAGACCAAAAGAACAAATGTCTCAAATCAGTATGCATCTTCTTGACACCTGGATGTGCTAAGTAAGGTGTATGATGGGCTTATGCTAGAATAAAGGTGTGAAGCTCATCCAAAAAAGGCACATAAATCCTCCCCAAATGTCTCAAAAGACCATTTGATTCTTGAACATAACCTACAAATCTACCTTCCAAAGGCCTTCCTGAATCAATCTCTCTACACACTTCCTGATACCAAGAATCTATAGGAAGTGCTTGAAGAATTCGACTCCTCAAATCCACACTAAGAGTCATCAATGATACCACATGTCTCCTATGACTCAAAGCATCCGCCACCACATTCTCCTTACCCTAAATGTAGTTAACCTCAAAATCATACTCGCGTAGAAACTCCATCCATCGCCTCTGGCAAGCATTCAAATTAGGCTAAGTAAAAATATACTGAAGACTACGATGATCACTGTGTAGCTCAAATTTGTGCCCCAACAAGAAATTTCTCCACCTTGTCAAAGCATGAACTACTGCTGCTAACTCAAGATCATGTGTAGGATAATTTAACTCATGATCCTTGAGCTTGTGTGATTCATACGCAATCACCCTTCCATTCACCATCAATACTGCCCAAATCCCTTCAAGAGAAGCATCTGTACATACCATGAAATCACCTTCTGGATCCGGTACAGCTAGAATCAGTGCACTAGTCAAAAGCTCCTTGAGCTTCTGGAAAGCTTCCTCACATTTCTCTATCCACACAAACTTCTTTCCTTTCCTTTGAAGAGAAGTGATAAGATGTGCTATCCTAGAGAAGTTCTGGACAAATCTATGATAATAATCGGCTAAACTCATGAAACTACAAATTTTTGACACATTAGTCGGTATAGGCCATTCTATTATCGCCTGAATCCTTGCAAGATCCACTGAAATACCATCACCTGAAATAACATGCCCTAAATACTGAATCTCTGATTTGAAGAATTCACACTTAGCTGCATTGGCATAAAGTTGATTGTCTCTCAAACACTGCAAAACCAACTGCAGGTGTTCCTCATGCTCCTTCTGAGTCTTAGAATATATCAATATATCATCAAGAAACACGAGTACAAACCTGTCTAGATATGATTGAAAAACACCATTCATCAAACTCATAAAAACTGATGGAGCATTAGTCAATCCAAAAGGTACTATTGTGAACTCATAATGCCCATAGCGAGTTCGAAAAGTGGTCTTGTGAATATCTGCTTCCTTAATACGAAGCTGGTGGTATCTTGACTTAAGATCAATCTTGGAGAATACTGTAGCTCCTTTGATCTGATCGAATAAGTCATCAATCCTAGGCAAAGGATACCTATTTTTAATAGTCACCTTATTCAATTGTCTATAGTCAATACAAAGGCGCAAAGAACCATCTTTCTTCTTCACAAAGAGCACTGGAGCTCCCCATGGCGATACACTAGGTCGAATGCTCCCTTTGGCCAGAAGTTCCTCTAACTGAAGATGCAGCTCACCCAATTCCTGAGTAGTCATGCAATAAGGAGCTTTAGAGATAGGCTCCACTCCAGGAATCGGATCAATACTAAAGTCAAAGTCCCTCTTTGGAGGCATGCTTGGAATCTCACTTGGAAAAACATCTGCGTACTCCTGCAAAATCGGGTGATCCAAATTCTTCCTCACAGGACCTTCCTCATCAAGATCATTTACCATAACAACAAATATCTGACATCCCTTATGGAAACTTTGCTTCAATTGCATAGCAGAAATCATCCGCAGAGATATAGGCCTCAGTATCCCAACTATCTGCACATCATTCCCTTGGTCATCTTGGCACATAATAATCTTCTTCCTGCAATCTATACTGGCTTTATGAGATCCAAGCCAGTCCATGCCTAAAACCACATCATAGGAACCAAGGGGTATGACTCGAAGATCCACTATCATATAAAAGCTTCCTAAGCTAAGCCCACACTTATGAACTACAGAATCTGTGGAGACCTTAGTGCCTGAGGCTAGTTCCACTTGCCAACCACGATCTTGCTTCACCGCATCCAACTTACACTTAGAAACTATAGATGGTGAAATAAATGAATATGTAGCTCCTGAATCAAACAATACTGAAAGAGATATACCTCTAATAGCTCCTATGGTCTCAACCACTATTCCTTGATAATCTGCCTGACGTTGATCAACTGCTGCAAAAACTCTATGAGCTCTACTTGCATCACCAACTGTAGGCTCTGAAACGGTAGGTCTAGGTCCTAAAAACTAAGGTGCTCACTGAGGACATTGAGTTTCATAATGTCCAATTTGACCACATGAAAAACATTCTGTATTTCTGCCAGAACCTCTTCCCATAGGTGGTACATTAGATTGCTGGCGACTGTTCCTGCTCACAAAAGACAGGCTACTCTGAGCTAGCTGATTGGACTGATTCTGTCTATTGTGTTGAGCATTGCAGTTGTTCTTGGTGTTAGAACCTTTGCCACCGCCTTGAGATTGAGAATTTGAGCCCTTTTGTTGTTGTGTCTGTTGAGATTGCTGTTGATATTGTTTCCCCTTAGAGAAAGAAAACTTCTTAGTACCACCTGAATTGTAGTTGCTTTTAGATCTTGATGCTACTGGCGCTCCGACAAAACCACCTTGACCAAGGTTGACACTTTGCTCAACAAGGATAGCTTGATGCACCGCACCCTTGAGGGTTTTTGGCTCAAATACCTTAACTCCCCCAATAATACAGTTATTCAAACCCCTAATAAAATGTTGTGTCAACTAAGCTGAATTTTCACTGAACCCTGAAAAAGGCATGAGCTCATAAAACTTACACTCATACTCGGTCACTGAAAAAGTGTACTATTTGAGATTATGAAATTCATCAGCCCTTTGTTGTTTCCATTCCTCTAGTAGGAATCATTCATGAAAACTCTCTAGGAATAATTCCCATGTGACACTGCTCATATCGATTCCCAACTTCTTCTCCTCTATCGTCCACAAAGTGGCCCCAAAATTCTCTAGATTAGTGATTGCAAACCTTGCCTTAACACTGTTGTCGAACTCCTGCACGACAAAAATCCTATCAAGAGAAATAAGCCACTACTCGGCCACATAACTAGAACCTTGCCCATTGAAAGTCTTAACCTTGGATCTTGAAAGATCCTTCATCTGAGTGGACATAATGGACCTCTGACGTTCCTTTCGAGGACTTCTAGATCTGGGTCTATGCTCTTGTTCTGTCTGATGCACTTTAGGCTGTTCTTAAACAGGAGGTAGACGTTCTAGAATAGTCCAAATCATCTATCTCAAACCAACCTCTTCAGACTCAGCTTGGTCCTCTTTACGGCTCTCTTTCGGATGCCTACAAAAGTGCTCTTCCCTGCTCTCTACACGAGCCGATCCCTCATGGGCAGACTCATGGGCACTGATAGTTCTGCCACAACCATGACCTCTTCCATGGCCTCTACCATGGCCTCTAATAGAAGACCTAGTCCCAAATACCATCCTAAAATAGTACAAAGTATTATTAAAATCACATGTTACCATAGACTATGATCAGTTCTATGTTTAGGTTTAAGTAAAATTTCCAATTTTGAAAACTAAGTGTTGAAGTATGAAAAATATACAAGTAATAGTTCAAGTTCTATTTCAGTTCACCTAGTTTCAAATTGAACAGATTCACTTGACAGTTGAAAGTTCTAGTTGTTCCAAAATACCCAGAGCTCCCAATGTAGAAACTCGGGCTCTGATACCAAATGTAATGCCCCACCAAGGGATCCAAAGAATTAACCTAGAGTTTGACTAAGTTTAGAAACAAATTTTTTTTTTCCCATGAAAGTAAATATCACATAAAATTTATGCACAATAATGGAAGCAATTACATTGTCCATCTAAAAGTAAACGTAACATAAATAACAAATTACATTCTTTAAGATCCCTTAACGTTGAATTACATACATGAATCCATCTAGTACAACATCCGCATGAAATAATAATGATAAGTACAATGTCTATACATTACATTTCAAATACTTAATCATCCACTGTACATGCCATAGGGTATGACAAGCTCAAAAATATACATACATAGAATAAGGTACATCATCCTATTCTAATCCATGATACATCAAAGTAGAGATAATCACATGATACAACATCATAGAAAACATATACATCCATCATAAAGATCAAAAAAAATAAACTAAGTGCACAGTTCCTCCCAACCATCAATAGCATCATTAGACCATCGTGGATCCTAGCCATCCCTTTGTGCGTAACATTCCAAATCACCGAAGCGATCATTGATATTACATAGTAAGAATGCCACTGCTAATATATACAACATCATATATAGAAGTAATCTAACATGCAAAGTAAAGCATAAGATAACATCATCTAACATATGCTAAACATCAATGAAAAAGGATACATATCCACCATCATAAAGGATGCAATAGCCATGATGTCTCAATGAATCTCAAAATGATAAGAGTGAAAAATACACTACCACCCGACCGCGTGGTACCTAAGTGGTCCACTCCCATCGTGCTAAGGAGATAATCTCAAGTCCCAAAAAAGCTATCAAAATCACATAGGACATATCTCTATAAGTCCAGGAATCCTAAAAGTATACTAACTCAAAGGTTCCAAACATAAAATCTAACATCTAAACCTAGAGGCACACAATGACATGTAGGAACCTACTATGCAAGCAGGAAAGTGTCATCGCAATTATCATGTACAAGTTACACTAGCAGTTAGCTAAACTCCACGGGTCCACACTGATTTTATGCGGCCACTAGTATCCTCTCATATTGACGAGGCATACTACGGAATGCAAGGTCGCAACCATGTGTCTCACTACTCCCATCCTAGCCTGTACAAGCACTCAAGGCATGGGCGAGAAAAAAATACTTATCTTTTTAGGTTCATTCAGTTAGTATTAGGTGAGAATGTTATCACTTATCAATCCAACTTACAATGAGTTACCTTGGCAGCCTCTTAGGGCCCCGGCCCCCATTGCAAGCCACTTCCCGTCACTACATGCAGATGTCCTACCCTAATGCTCATGGAATCACAAATCTCATAATCACAAAAGATAATCCATAATAGAATCATCAAATATGCATAAAAGCATCAAATCTCCATGAGCAAACATCCATAGAAAATCATGAACGCAATAGCTCTCTATTAGCAACTGAAGCTTCACTGATAATCAAATATCCAATGGTTCTCAATAACCAAAATATATATCTCAATCATACTGATCGAAGACTCCAAAAATGGTTGAGTCAAACATGTCACAACATGACATCATCAAGAATAAATCCACATCTCAGTCCCATCATGGTGACTAGAAAATAATCAAGGATAACTTATCGATGACCAAAATAATGGTTAGGTCAAGAGTCTCATACACAATAATCTCAACTATAACAATTAGTAATCACAACCAATACATAGAGCATTCCATCACAAACCATGGTTGGGTTTATAAAGATCGAGGTTAAAACATCATCATGACATCACAATCACCATAACCCCCAAGCCTCCGGTAGACGTCCTATACTGGTCAACACTAGTAAACCCAAAACCCAAAACAATAGCATAAAGAATACACAATGTAAACGGTTTTCAATAACATTTGAAATAAATGTTTTGTCATTTGATTTAATAAAAAAATTTATAAACGTTTTACAGAAAAATGAAATTCGACATTCGAACTTGCAATAAATATAATTATATATATATGCATAGATGTATATATGTATATATATATTTAAATGTGTGTGTGTATATATATATATATATGCAAAATTTTTATAAACATATATATTTGGATATGCATTAAAAATGCAGACCTAAAATCATATATATATACACACAATTCTAAAATATTTACTCTTTAATTTTTCTCAATAACTTTCTAATGGATTTGGCTATAATTTAAACCCTAGCCCTGTTTTCCTTTCAGATCTATGCATATAGAATTCTCAAATAAATTTAATTGCCCATATTGAGAAAGCATAAAAATATGAAATTCCTCAAAAGACATATGGAAGACACGAAGAAGACAGGAATGCAAGATGCGAAAATAGCATAAGTAAAATCACAAGAATCTACCCAGATTCTGATGCTAAATTGAGCTTCCTCAGAAAACCCACAGAGCAAGCTCCCTTCTTCAGAATTCTCGAATCCTCCAATGCTCCAATTGCACTCCAATGCTATGTCTAAGCTTCTATGAATGCCAAAATATAAAGAGCTTTCAGGAAACCTCTAGAATGCTTCTAGAAACAGCTAGAAGGTGTCACCAACTAAGCATGGGTCTTTTCCAACTTTTTTGCTGAGCCATAGGGTTGTAGACACCATGTGCTTAATTAATGCACTAACCCCCATGTTGTTGACACGTGAGAATTATAAAAGTGCGTTAACTCCCATGCAAGCTTATAACTCCAATTCACTTTTTATATAATATCTATTTAAAAATTTATAACTTTCATTTTAACTTTTATAACTTTTATTATTATTATTTATTTATTACTTTATTATTATTATTTTATTATTATTATTAATTTTAATTTCTAATTTTCTTTTATTTAATTCATTTTTCCTCAATAATTCACATTTAATCAATTACAATCAAAATATCAAAGATCGTGATATTTTATTAATTTTCTCCAAAATAATTAATTTATTAATTAAATCTGTTTATTAAGACTTAATTAATAGAAAATTCACCATAGACCTCCAAGATAAAATATGAAAACCCATCATACAGCAAATCACTCAAAATAAGTCTAAAGGGTTAAAAATCACAAATCATGTCATCCGACACATTCGGTGTGTAAAATATTCAGATACTTGTCCTACCTCACTAGGACAATTGGCTTAAAGGTTTGGGATTTGGACTTGAGAATTTATCTCCCTTCTCTTATTATTGAGATAGTATAATAGGGTACGCTCATCCTAGCAATTCAGGAAAGTCGATACCCGATACCTGCAACCTGCAAAAAAAACTATGCATGTACATACAATATCTATATAATGCTAAGCTAAACACACAATGGCTGGAAGTGGTGCATCATGTAGATCCCGACTAAGCAGGTGACTATGACTCCCTTCCTTAACCACATCAGAAACGCCATACAATATAAAAACACACACACCATACACATGCAAGTATGTGGTAAGTATTCATAATAAAACACATGAGATAATATACCATCTAACTAATCATCATTAATAACTGAAGACAATGTAATGATCATCATACATACATGAAATGTAAAGTCTAAATGATCTCGTCATATATCAACTGAATCCATATCATAATATCTGATAGTGTCAAAACAATACCACTAAACCATCAAAATAAAACTAGTCCATCAAAGTCTGATAATAACAACAACAATAAGTCTAGAAAAGATGTGAACAAAGGTAGGCACTACATAAATAGACTTTCCTAGAATTCATCAACGGTTGAGATCGATTTCAATCAACGGTCAGGATTAAACGTGAAGTTCAGTCATAAAGGGAGATTTACAAATTAAAGAGAGTTAACAGATTTAATTTGAGTAAAATAAGGAGTTAACTGATTCAATTTGAGTAGAAAAAGGAGTTAATTGATTTAACTCATTTTTTATCAATAGTGAACTGGAAATTTCCCTTTTCGAACTGAAGAGAGATTTTGTTGAGATATTTAATTTAATAAAATGAGATACGCTCTAATAATTACTTTTTCTATTTAATTAAATAATCTTTAATTAATTAGAGACACTTTTCTTTTTTAATTAAATAACTTTATTTAATTAATAATGAATGGCTTCTCATTTAATTAAATAACTTTGTTTAATTAATTAGAAGTAAGTACTCCATTTAATTAAATAATTTCGTTTAATTATTTCAAAATTCTTTTCGAAACTAGTCAACTCAAGTCAACTGTGGTTAAATTTGGTCAACTTTTGGTCAAACATGATCTTTGCGTATGTGAATATGAGCAAATGTGAGTATGAATTCCAGCAACAATTCGATGCAAATTCTCATTCAACCTTTCAAAATGAAGAGATGAGCGTCTCTTAAATAGACTTTTCTAGAATTCATCAATGGTCAGGATTAAAGGTGAAGTTCAGTCATAAAGGGAGATTTTCAAATTAAAGGGAGTTATCAGATTTAATTTGAGTAAAACAAGGAGTTAACCGATTCAATTTGAGTAGAAAAAGAAGTTAACTTATTTAACTCATTTTTCATCAATAGTGAACTGGAAATTTCCCTTTTTGAACTGAAGAGAGATTTTGTTGAGATATTTAATTTAATAAAATGAGATATGATCACATAATTACTTTTTCTATTTAATTAAATAATCTTTAATTAATTAGAGACACTTTTCTTATTTAATTAAATAATTTCATTTAATTAATTAGGAATGGCTTCTCATTTAATTAAATAACTTTGTTTAATTAATTAGAAGTAAGTACTCCAATTAATTAAATAATTTCGTTTAATTATTTCAAAATTCTTTTCGAAACTAGTCAACTCAAGTCAACCGTGGTTAAATCTGGTCAACTTTTGGTCAAACTTGATCTTTGCGTATGTGAATATGAGCAAATGTGAGTATGAATTCTAACAACAATTCGATGCAAATTCTCATTCAACCTTTCAAAATGAAGAGATGAGGGTCTCTTAAATAGACTTTCCAGGAATCCATCAACGGTTAACTTCGATTTCAATTAACGGTCAAGATTAAAGGCGAAGTTCAATCATAAAGGGAGATTTCAAAATTAAAGGGAGTTAACAGATTTAATTTGAGTAAAAGAAGGAGTTAACTGATTCAATTTGAGTAGAAAAAGAAGTTAACTGATTTAACTCATTTTTTATTAATAGTGAACTGAAAATTTCCCTTTTTGAACTCAAGAGAGATTTTGTTGAGATATTTAATTTAATAAAATGAGATATGCTCTCATAATTACTTTTTCTATTTAAATTAATAATCTTTAATTAATTACAGACACTTTTCTTATTTAATTAAATAACTTCATTTAATTAATTAGGAATGGCTTCTCATTTAATTAAATAACTTTGTTTAATTAATTAGAAGTAAGTAATCCATTTAATTAAATAATTTCGTATAATTATTTTAAAATTCTTTTCAAAACTAGTCAACTCAAGTCAACTGTGGTTAAATCTGGTCAATTTTTTGTAAAACTTCATTGTTGCATATGTGAATATGAGCAAATGTGAGTATGAATTCCAGCAACTATTCGATGCAAATTTTCATTCAACCTTTCAAAATAAAGAGATGAGGGTCTCTTAAATAGACTTTCTTAGAATTCATCAACGGTTTAGATCGATTTCAATCAACGGTCAGGATTGAAGGTGAAGTTCAATCATAAAGAGAGGTTTACAAATTAAAGGGAGTTAACAGATTTAATTTGTGTAAAATAAGGAGTTAACTGATTCAATTTGGGTAGAAAAAGGAGTTAACTCATTTAAGTCATTTTTGATCAATAGTGAACTAGAAATTTGTCTTTTTGAACTGAAGAGAGGTTTTGTTGAGATATTTAATTTAATAAAATGAGATATGCTCTCATAATTACTTTTTCTATTTAATTAAATAATTTTTAATTAATTAGAGACACTTTTCTTATTTAATTAAATAACTTCATTTAATTAATTAGGAATGACTTCTCATTTAATTAAATAACTTTGTTTAATTAATTAGAAGTAAGTACTCCATTTAATTAAATAATTTAGTTTAATTATTTCAAAATTCTTTTCGAAACTAGTCAACTCAACTCAACCATGGTTAAATCTGGTTAACTTTTGGTCAAACTTGATCTTTGCATACGTGAATATGAGAAAATGTGAGTATGAATTCCAGCAACAATTCGATGCAAATTCTCATTCAACCTTTCAAAATGAAGAGATGAGGGTCTTTTAAATATATATATATATATATATATATTTAGTAATTACCGATGATTGAAAGATGTGAGGCCTCGCCCCGACCCTTCCTAGTCTTAGTTGTTATTTTATCATTTTGATACTCACGACTCGAGATGTCGAGACATTATCAGATACTTGAACATATTATATTATTTTATGTTGTGTGATGTTACTTTTAGATATTGAGGTTCGTCATTTAAGGTTTTATGTATATGTATGTTGATGAATTAAGTAACAAGGTAGGATTAGCATTTTGGCTTAAGATATTTTAAATGGTTAAGAATTGAATAGGATGAGAGGAACCTTGATTTTTTTATAGATGGATGTTTTAATTTATGTGATTCCTTATACATATATATACATATGTACATGTGATTTTCGGGACTACTAATGTGTGCAATGACTGTGCAGATATTTTAGGCAAGGAAATCGACAGAGGAACAAAACCGATCCCTATGTGCTCATTGTGGAAACCTTTTTGTTCATAATCAAATTTATTGTAAGATGTATGTATGTATCTTTCTATGATCAGTAAATGTTAATGTTCGTAACTATGTTCTTTTAGTGTCAATTGACACTCGTAAATTGTTTGTGCTCTATAGCGTACTAGTTAGGGTTAGCTTTGTAACCCTTGGACCTAAGTTCGATTAAGTTAGTATCTTTTGCTAATTTTGTTTTTAATCAAGTTTAGTCATCCTTAATCTCGATTAGAGCTTAATCTGCATTTTAGAGTTGTTAGTTGGTCCTAATTATTTCCTAGCTTTTGTTTGACTCTAAACCTATTCCTAAGGCTTTAAAACATGTAATAATTATACCCAAGGGGTATGGGTATGGGTTGGGGGTCTTTTCCAACCCCTAAGCCCCTTTTTTTGACTTTTGAGGCCACTCAAAAAGTCTCTTTTTGCCTTTGTGCGAAAATTGACTATGGCTACCATGAGTTACTTCACCCCACCTCCACTTAGTGTTTAACCATAGTGTGGGTTGAGTTAGGATTTTCTAGAATTGTAAGTGGGTGGGAGAAGTTATTGATCCTTTTGGGTGGTTGAGTTTGAGGCTTATTTAGAGGCCTTTCTTGGACTAGTTGAGGGGGTTACCCAATCTCTACTTTTAGAGAGGAGTTCTTGAAGATTGAAGCAAGGAAAGGGAAACTCTACTCAAACTGGTTTATTTGCCATTACCTCTTTGTGAAGGTAGGAATTCTCTTCTCCCTTGTTCAGATTTCATTCTTGTTTCATGCTTATGCTACCTTGTTGTTGTTTGAATGTTTGTATGTTTGTGGGTATGTTGGGAAGCTTTGAAAACCATGTTATTTTGAATGATTTCCTTTATTGTTTATGTTTGCAATTTTGAGATTTTTTCTTGCATGGGTGTTTTGGTATTACTCACCCTTGGATAAGGCAGAAGTGACCAATTTTGGGAAAGGTCTATGTAGTTGGACTCCAACCAGTGTAGAGTCTCTTCTCAAGATGAGAAGAGGGAGAAAGGATAGGGTGTTATGGGCCCCTACCTGTCAGCATGAACCTTGTATGATTATGGTATGTTGAAATGGAAGAACAGAAGTTCTTGGTTTATAGCCCCGATTGGGCATCTGTTTGGAGTTGTGCTTGACTTCTCCTAGTTGGAAGAATCCACCTTTCCCTAGTTTTTATTCATTGTGAATCCTATTTTGTAAACCATGTATGAATATGTATGTTTGATTGTCTCTTGGTTATGCTTGGTTGTCACTCGATTAGATTCTGTTTCCTCTATGGTTCGTAGAAATGTGTTACAAAATTTGATATGGAACCCTTGAGGAGGGTCATGAAGGAAATGTAATTTAAGTGTTGTAACTCAGGATTGAAATCCTATGTAATTTGTATCTCAAAACCTTGTTGTAATGGCAACAACGCCGAGTTTTCTTCCTGGTTCTTTCTTGGCTGAGCCTTTGAATCAGGTTTGCCAATAAAATGGTGTTTGAGTAAATATGCTTGCATTGAATCTTGTAGCTTTGTTTTTAGTTTTGCATATGTAATTTTGAAAATCAGATGTGATGGTGTTACCTTACTGGACATTTTTTATCGTTGGTAATCACATTCGTTTAAATTAGATTTATTAGATAACATGTTGATATATACTTAGCTATGCAATTTTAAGTTTAAAATATGTTAAGAAAATTTGCATTTGAGTTGTGCTTAATTTTTATAATTATACATGTGCGTGAGGAAGTTAAGTGAATTTATTTGAATGCTTGTTTATTACATTTAATTCTATCATCACTTTTAAATATTAAAACAAAACTTGTTGGTGTTCTAGGCATGACATTTTGGTATCAAAGCGCCTAGGTTTCATAACACTTGGGCAACAATGGGTCCATATAAAGTGTGAATGTTTAAAACTACATGAATTAAACATTTTGCATTTTCATATTTGATTGGAAGGAAAATAATTCAATGTTAATGTATTAACAAGATATTTAAACTCTGTGTATATTGTTAATAGGGGAAAGTATATCACTCTACCTAAGGTTTGTGAAATTTCAAAATGAAATCGAGTGCAAATTAGATTGCAAACATAGACTTTGGATTTACCTATGTTGGTTATGATAAATTTCTTGGCTTTTGACCTAACTGATTTAATAGATTAACTGGCATGCTATTAGTTAGTAATCATATATAAAACATTATTCCTTTATTACTACTAAAATTCCTATCGAAGCACCTAGCTTGGAAGAAGAAAATAAAATTTGCAATTTTTATCAAATCTTGAGAGAGCCAAAATGCTCTCTGGAAAATGTATGAGAAAAGTTTTAATTCCCTTTTGTAATAGAGAATATGCTTCTATATTCCCCTCAATAGTATATTAAAACAAATCCATATTGTTGGTTGGAGAGGGATGAGACACCACAGGCCCCACCTCCACTCTCCTGTCTTCTTTACCCACTCCCCATGCTGCCTGTCATATTTCCTTTAAGGCGAATCAAATGGGAAATTGAATTTTCTTGTTTTGGGAACATCCATTGGTTGGGTGGACTACCCAACCTTCTTTTCGCATTTACTATCTTAACGTATGCAATGGGCAGAGTCAACATTGGTATTGCAAGAAACTTAAGTTACCTGCCAACTCACCTAACTCTCTCTGCTTTCCATCTGCTCCTGGTGCTCCTCAGTATCGTTTTCCCCAATGTGTGGTTTGAAGAAATTCAAATGCAGATCTGATTAATGCAAGGTAACCTTCAAGGATGGTGAGCGGCACACTTTTCCATAGCAAAAGAAACTCTTGGGCCACAGATAATTATGTTCAGAAACCCACTTTGCAACTGCTAGATCCTAAACATGGTGCTCCACCACAACAAGTCTGGTGCCACAGGCTCAATGAGCATGAAAATATTTTGAAGGATTTCGGTGTAACATTTTTGGAGGCACTAAAAATGGTTCGACTAGGTCTTCGCCTTTGGGCATATGTTAAAGAGGAATGCTCTCAAGGATGAAAAGCACCAATTGATTCATTTACATGAGAACACTGTAAACCATCAGCATCAGAGGGTGTACCCCTTGGTGGAATGGGGAGCAGTAGCATATGCAGAGGCTTTAGAGGAGAGTTTAGACATTGGCAAATTAGTTTTCGATATTTGTTTCTAGAGACAAAGGAAGGAAACAATATGCATCTGTATTGGCTCCAGGACGTCTTGAAGATCTCAGTAAAGGAGATGATGGGATTTCTACATAGGATTGGTGTTTAGATGGTCAATATTCAATATATCATGGACTTTTCCCAAGGGCCTAGACAATATATGATGGTGAGCCAGACCCTGAGCTGAAGATTTCATGCCAACTGATCTCGCCCTTCATTCCACACAATTATCGAGAAAGTAGTTTACCTACGTGTGCTTTTTCATACACTCTAGTGAACACTGGCAAAGATGCAGCAAATGTGAGCTTGCTCTTTACATGGGCTAACTCTATTGGTGGAGCTTCTCATCTATCAGCGAGGCTCTACCACCTTCCAAGATGCGTATCCATATTTTGTGCAGACCACCACCTCCAGAGCATCGACCCATTCCCACCTTCAACACACGGGAACAAGACATCCACATAACATCCTCCTTGGATTGTGAGAAGGAAGGATTTGAGTTCAACTTTGTGTTTGAAAATGTCTCCCATGTGGAGAAGTCCTTGGTCAGCGTGAGGGGACTCTTGGGAAGCACTTTGCTTGAGTGGCTAGGTGGGCAGTCAAAATGGGGAGAAAGTTTTTATGAAAGTTGAGTTGGTATTAATTATGTTTGACTTATACCTTTTTAAAGTTCCTTAGCCTCCACCTTGCATTTGAGCGTACGTCACCCTAGAAGATCCCCTTGCTGCAATTTGCAGCTCTTGGGAAGAGCAAAGAAACATGGGGAAACTCCCATGACATTGGGTGAGGTGTTAGAGAGTTAGTGGGTAAGTTAGGTTATGTTAGTTATTGTTAGGATTAATTTTAAATGTTAGGGGGATAGAAGATTTTGTTTATTTTAATGGTAATTAACTTAGAACTTAATCAGTTAGTTTTTAGTTTAGTGGAATGTATTATAAGATTAGTATTATGTTAGAATGTGTTAGATGTTAGATAATAGTTAGTTGTTAGGAAACGCAAGTTAGTTTTAATTTGTTAAATGTTAGAATTAGAATTAGTTTATTATTATTTATTTTAGTTAGTTAAATAAATTGTTAGTGAAATTGTACGTGTAAGAGTAATTGGTATGTTTTAGTTGATGGGTTAATAGGAAATAAAGTTAGTTGTTAAAGGGTTAAAGTGTTAGTATATAGTAAGTTTAATTTCGTGTTAGATGTTAAATTAGAGGTAAATTATAGTGAGTTAATAGTTTCATTTTAATTTTAGTATTATGTTACGTTAGTTTTGTTAGATGTTAAGATTTGTATAATGTTAGGTAAGTTTAGTTAGTATATATGTTGGTTTTGGATTCAATTATTATTATTAGAATTTTAGAGAGGATAATTAGTAATTTAATTTTGTGTTTGCAATAGAATAATTTCTTTCATGTTTTAAGTGAACAAACAGGGATTGATTTTAAGTAGAGAGTTTTGATCATAGTGTTTTAGTAGTGTAGGTTAGGATGGTAATAATTTTTACTTGGTGATAAATATTTCTTTGTTTTTTATTTATGATTAGTTTTCATGTTTACAATATGATTGGTTTCATGTTAAAAGGTTGATTTAAATGTTAGGATGACTTGATTTGAAGAGATTAGTGGTATGAATATGTTCTCGTAGATTTTACAAATATGGTAATTAAATTTTATTATACTATCAAGTAACTTGTTAAGTACATAATTAGTTGGCTTTGGAGATTGATCTAATATAGTGTTGATGGGGATAGCTTCATTACCAACTTATAAATTAAGAACCCTAATCGGGGAATGAATCTATCTCAAATGTGGTACTATGAATGCAATTAAAAGGTGATACGTATGTAGTTCGTATGTGGGATCAATTGGAGTTTGAGCGACGTGGTCATTAGACCACCATCTTAAATCAATTATAGATCCCTGCAATTTATCTGGAAGACCTAAACTTCCTCATTTTTCTCAGTGACCTTGGTACGGCCACATTATGTCAGTAATGTAAATTTTGTGAGTAATTGGATGTATTTCCTTATTTGTCTGATTTTAGATTTTGGTATTTTAATGTTCTTCCTTTTTGCCAACAGTATGATGTGGGGCTGTTTAGCCAACTGTATTATTGATTATTCTATTTTGCCTCTTGGTTATGTCTTTATTCCTTGAGTAAAATTTTACTTTTGTGGCCACTCTTTATTTCTTTACTTCTTTTGTTTCATACTTTTGCGTTGGATGTTTCATTCTTGATGTTGAATTTAAATTTTGAGGCACTTTCTTCTAAATGTTGTTGGCAAAAGTGACATATGATGGGCCTACCAAAGGGATTCATGACAATTAAGTGGATGTGTAACACTAGGGTATGGGGTTTTCAATAAGAGTAGTCATGCCCCACCCTTTCCGAAGACTTCAAGATTAAGTGCAATGATTTTTTGTTAACTATTATGAGTGATGGATTGCACCCCAACATTAATATGGTTAAAGGTTATAAGTAAACAAAATGAACTTCTAGATGAAAAGGTGCAAGTGTAGCGATGGGTTGTTTAGTATCCTATCAAGAAATCAATACGTCATGGAAACTCTAAAGTAACAATGTTTAAACTTGAATCAAGGGACACGTTGCTTATGATGAAACCTCATTTGAGGGAATCTCATACAACTGTTACTCTATGAGTGGGTACATGGAATTTGAAATACCTTCTTTTTGTTATTATTATTAGAGACTTCATAAGTATTTTTTTTTTTAGAGATTAAAATGTTGTTTATATATGACCAATATGTTTTAGGGAATAATCGACCCTGGAAAATGTAACCACATTAGAATTTTGGATTGAATTTCTCTTTTAACATGGTAATCAAACAAATATGTTACCTCCCTGTATAAGTATGTTAATTAGTAATCATTCTTTTAATAAGACTAAATCTTGGAATAAGTCTAGATAAGGGCTAGCATACAATGAACATTTTAGTTGTGCGACTTCCAGGAGGAAGTCAAAGGCTAGTGGGGGAGGATGTAACGTCCCTCCTCGCATGTACTTATTAAATATGAATTTCTCTGTCAAATCTGTTGTAGGATATTTGAATGGATATGGAGCAATGTTGTAGGTTTTAGATGTCCTAATGAAAATTGAGAACAACAGATACATCCATGCTTTAATACTTAAAGATTAGAGAATGATTATGTTGGCACTAACAATAATACAAGGTGTTTCACTTAATGATGATGTTATTGATTTTGTTACCTCAATGATTAGGATTCTATGCATTTAGATAGTTCAATATTCACTATTGGTGATGTTATGAGGTTTAGGTATATGCATACCTAACAATGATTATTCTCGTACTTAATCTGAATTAATGAATAAGTTATATGTCATATTGATTTAGTAATTACCGATGATTAAATGATGTGAGGCCTCGCCCCGACCCTTCGTAGTCTTAGTTGTTACTTTATCATTTTGATACTCACGACTCGAGATGTCGAGACATTATCAGATACTTGAACATATTATATTATTTTATGTTGTGCAATGTTACTTTTAGATATTGACGTTCATCATTTAAGGTTTTATGTATATGTATGTTGATGAATTAAGTAACAAGGTAGGATTAACATTTTGGTGTAAGATATTTTAAATGGTTAAGAATTGAATAGGATGAGAGGAACCTTGATTTTGTTATAGATGGATGTTTTAATTTATGTGATTCCTGATACGTATATATACATATGTACATGTGATTTTTGGGACTACTGATGTGTGCAATGAGTGTGTAGATATTTTAGCCGAGGAAATCGATAGAGGAACAGAACTGATCCCTATGTGCTCATTGTGGAAACCTTGTTGTTCGTAATCAAATTTATTATGAGATGTATGTATGTATCTTTCTACGATTAGTAAATGTTAATGTTCGTAACTATGTTCTTTTAGTGTCGCTTGACACTCGTGAATTGTTTGTGCTCTATAGCATGCTAGTTAGGGTTAGCTATGTAACCCTTGGACCTAAGTTCGATTAAGTTAGTATCTTTTGCTAATTTGGTTCTTAATCGAGTTTAGTCATCCTTAATCCAGATTAGAGCTTAATCTGCATTTTAGAGTTGTTAGTTGGTCCTAATTATTTCCTAGCTTTTATTTGGCTCTAAACCTGTTCCTAAGGCTTTAAAACATGTAATAATTATATCCAAGAGGTATGGGTATGGGTTGGGGGTCTTTTCCAACCCCTAAACCCCTTTTTTTTTTTTACTTTTGAGGCCACTTAAAAAGTCTCTTTTCGCCTTTGTGCGAAAATTGAGTATGGCTACCATGAGTTGCTTCACCCCACCTCCACTTAGTGTTTAACCATAGTGTGGGTTGAGTTAGGAGTTTCTAGAATTGTAAGTGGGTAGGAGAAGTTATTGATCCTTTTGGGTGGTTGAGTTTGAGGCTTATTTAGAGGCCTTTCTTGGACTAGTTGAGGGGGTTACCCAATCTCTACTTTTAGAGAGGAGTTCTTGAAGATTGAAGCAAGGAAAAGGAAGCTCTACTCAAACTGGTTCATTTTCCATTACCTCTTTGTGAAGGTAGGAATTCTCTTCTCCCTTGTTCAGATTTCATTCTTCTTTCATGCTTATGTTACCTTGTTGTTGTTTGAATGTTTGTATGTTTGTGGGTATGTTGGGAAGCTTTGAAAACCATGTTATTTTGAATGATTTTCTTTCTTGTTTATGTTTGCAATTTTGAGATTTTTTCTTGCATGGGTCTTTTGGTATTACTCACCCTTGGATAGGGAAGAAGTGACCAATTTTGGGAAAGGTCTGTTTAGTTGGACTCCAACCAGCGTAGAGTCTCTTTTCAGGATGAGAAGAGGGATAAAGGGTAGGGTGTTATGAGCCCCTACCTGTCAGCATGAACCTTGTATGATTATGGTATGTTGAAATGGAAGAATGGAAGTTCTTGGTTTATAGCCCCGATTGGGCATTTGTTTGGAGTTGTGCTTGACTTCTCTTGGTTGGAAGAATCCACCTTTCCCTAGTTTTGATTCATTGTAAATCCTATTGTGTAAACCACATATGAATATGTATGTTTGATTGTCTTTTGGTTATTCTTAGTTGTCACCTGATCAGATTCTGTTTCCTCTACGGTTCATAGAAATGTGTTCCAAAATTTGATATGGAACCCGTGACGAGGGTCATGAAGGAAATGTAATTTAAGTGTTTCAAATCAGGATTGAAATCCTATGTAATTTGTATCTCAAAACCTTGTTGTAATGGCAACGACGTCAGATTTTCTTCCTGGTTCTTTCCCAGTTGAGCCTTTCAATCAGGTTTGCCAATAAAATGGTGTTTGAGTAAATATGCTTGCATTGAGTCTTATAGCTTTGTTTTCAGTTTTGCATATGTAATTTTAAAAATCAGATGTGATGGTGTTACCTTACTAGACATTTTTTATGGTTGGTAATCACATTTGTTTAAATTAGATTTATCAGATAACATGTTGATATATGCTTAGCTATGCAATTTTTAGTTTAAAATATGTTAAGAAAATTTGCATTTGAGTTGTGCTTAATTTTTATAATTATACATGTGCCTAAGGAAGTTAAGTGAATTTATTTGAATGCTTGTTTATTACATTTAATCCTATTATCACTTTTAAATATTAAAACAAAACTTGTTGGTGTTCAGGGCATGACAAATCTCCTCGAATTCATCAATGCTTGAGATCGATTTCAATCAACGGTCAGGATTAAAGGTGAAGTTCAGTCATAAAGGGAGATTTCCAAATTAAAGAGAGTTAACAAATTCAATTTGAGTAAAATAAGGAGTTAATTGATTCAATTTGAGTAGAAAAAGGAGTTAACTAATTTAACTCATTTTTGATCAATAGTGAACCGGAAATTTCCTTTTTTGAACTGAATAGAGATTTTGTTGAGATATTTAATTTAATAAAATGAGATATGCTCTCATAATTACTTTTTTTATTTAATTAAATAATCGTTAATTAATTAGAGACAATTTTCTTATTTAATTAAATAACTTCATTTAATTAATTAGGAATGGCTTCTCATTTAATGAAATAAATTTGTTTAATTAATTAGAATTAAGTACTCCATTTAATTAAATAATTTCATTTAATTATTCAAAAATTCTTTTCGAATCTAGTCAATTCAAGTCAACCGTGGTTAAATCTGGTCAACTTTTGGTCAAACTTGATCTTTGCATATCTGAATATGAGAAAATGTGAGTATGAATTCCAGCAACAATTCGATGCAAATTCTCATTCAACCTTTCAAAATGAAGAGATGAGGGTCTCTTAAATAGACTTTTCTGGAATTCATCAACGGTTGAGATTAATTTCAATCAACGGTCAGGATTAAAGGTGAAGTTCAGTCCTAAAGGGAGATTAACAAATTAAAGGGAGTTAACAGATTTAATTTGAGTAAAATAAGGAATTAACTGATTCAATTTGAGTAGAAAAAGGACTTAGCTGATTTTACTCATTTTTTATCAATACTGAACTAGAAATTTTCCTTTTTGAACTGAAGAGAGATTTTGTTGAGATATTTAATTTAATAAAATGAGATATGCTCTCATAATTACTTTTTCTATTTAATTAAATAATATTTAATTAATTAGACACACTTTTCTTATTTAGTTAAATAACTTCATTTAATTAATTAGGAATGGCTTCTCATTTAATTAAATAACTTTGTTTAATTAATTAGTAGTAAGTACTCCATTTAATTAAATAATTTTGTTTAATTATTTCAAAATTCTTTTCAAAACTAGTCAACTCAAATCAACCATGGTTAAATTTGGTCAACTTTTGGTCAAACTTGATCTTTGAGTATGTGAATATGAGCAAATGTGAGTATGAATTCTAGAAACAATTTGATGCAAATTCTTATTCAACCTTTCAAAATGAAAAGATGAGGGTCTCTTAAATAGAATTTCCTCGAATTCATCAACAGTTGAGATCGATTTCAATCAACGGTCAGGATTAAAACTGAAGTTCAGTCATAAAGGTAGATTTCCAAATTAAAGGGAGTTAATAGATTTAATTTGAGTAAAATAAGGAGTTCACCGATTCAATTTGAATAGAAAAAGGAGTTAACTGATTCAACTCATTTTTTATCAATAGTGAACTGAAAATTTCCCTTTTTGAACTAAAGAGAGATTTTGTTGAGATATTTAATTTAAAAAAATGAGATATGCTCTCATAATTACTTTTTCTATTTAATTAAACAATCTTAAATTAATTAGAGACAAATTTCTTATTTAATTAAATAACTTCATTTAATTAATTAAGGATGGCTTCTCATTTAATTAAATAACTTTGTTTAATTAATTAGAAGTAAGTACTCCATTTAGTTAAATAATTTCGTTTAATTATTTCAAAATTCTTTTCGAAAGTAGTCAACTCAAGTCAACCGTGGTTAAATCTGGTCAACTTTTGGTCAAACTTGATCTTTGCGTATGTGAATATGAGCAAATGTGAGTATGAATTCTAGCAACAATTCGATGCATATTCTCATTCAACCTTTCAAAATGAAGAGATGAGGGTCTCTTAAATAGACTTTCTTAGAATTCATCAACGGTTGAGATCGATTTCAATCAACGGTCAGGATTAAAGGTGACGTTCAGTCATAAAGGGAGATTTGCAAATTAAAGGGAGTTAACAGATTTAATTTGAGTAAAAAAAGGAGTTAGCTGATATAATTTGACTTGAAAAAAGAGTTAATCGATTTAACTCATTTTTGATCAATAGTGAACTGGAAATTTCCCTTTTTCAACTGAAGAGAGATTTTGTTGAGATATTTAATTTAATAAAATGAGATATGCTCTCATAATTACTTTTTCTATTTAATTAAATAATCTTTAATTAATTAGAGACACTTTTCTTATTTAATTAAATATCTTCATTTAATTAATTAGGAATGACTTCTCATTTAATTAAATAACTTTGTTTAATTAAATAGAAGTAAGTACTCTATTTAATTAAATAATTTCATTTAATTATATCAAAATTCTTTTTGAAACTAGTCAACTCAAGTCAACCGTGGTTAAATCTGATCAACTTTTGGTCAAACTTGATCTTTGCGTATGTGAATATGAGCAAATGTGAGTATGAATTCCAGTAACAATTTGATGCAAATTCTCATTCAACCTTTCAAAATGAAGAGACGAGGGTCCCTTAAATAGACTTTTCTGGAATTCATCAACGGTTGAGATTGACTTCAATCAACGGTCAGGATTGAAGGTGAAGTTCAATCATAAAAGGAGATTTCCAAATTAAACAGAGTTAACATATTTAATTTGAGTAAAATAAGGAGTTAACTGATTCAATTTGAGTAGAAAAAAGAGTTAACTAATTTAACTCATTTTTTATCAATAGTGAACTGGAAATTTCCCTTTTTAAATTGAAGAGAGATTTTGTTGAGATATTTAATTTAATAAAATGAGACATGCTCTCATAATTACTTTTTCTATTTAATTAAATAATCTTTAATTAATTAGAGACACTTTTCTTATTTAATTAAATAACTTCATTTAATTAATTAGGAATGGCTTCTCATTTAATTAAATAACATTTTTTAATTAGTTAGAAGTAAGTACTCCATTTAATTAAATAATTTCGTTTAATTATTTCAATTTTTTTTTTGAAACTAGTCAACCGTGGTTAAATTTGGTCAACTTTTGGTCAAACTTGATCTTTGCGTATGTGAATATGAGCGAATGTGAGTATGAATTCCAGCAACAATTCGATACAAATTCTCATTCAACCTTTCAAAACGAAGAGATGAGGGTCTCTTAAATAGACTTTCCTGGAATTCATCAACGATTGAGATCGATTTCAATCAATGGTCAGAATTAAAGGTGAAGTTCAGTCATAAAGGGAGATTTCCAAATTAAAATGGGTTAACAAATTTAATTTGAGTGAAATAAGGAGTTAAAAGATTCAATTTGAGTAGAAAAAGGAGTTAACTGATTTAACTCATTTTTTATCAATAGTGAACTGGAAATTTCCCTTTTTGAATAGAAGAGAAATTTTGTTGAGATATTTAATTTAATAAAATGAGATATGCTCTCATAATAACTTTTTCTATTTAACTAAACAATCTCTAATTAATTAGAGACACTTTTCTTATTTAATTAAATAACTTCATTTAATTAATTAGGAATGGCTTCTCATTTAATTAAATAACTTTGTTCAAATAATTAGAAGTAAGTACTCCATTTAATTAAATAATTTCATTTAATTATTTAAAAATTCTTTTCAAAATTAGTCAACTTAATTCAACCGTGGTAAAATCTGGTCAACTTTTGGTCAAACTTGATCTTTGCGTATGTGAATATGAGCAAATGTGAGTATGAATTCCAGCAACAATTTGGTGCAAATTGTCATTCAACCTTTCAAAATGAAGAGATGAGGGTCTCTTAAATAGACTTTCCTGGAATTCATCAACTGTTGAGATCAATTTCAATCAACGGTCAGGATTAAAGGTCAAGTTCAGTTATAAAGGGATATTTTCAAATTCGAGAGAGTTAACAGATTTAATTTGAGCAAAATAAGGAGTTAACTTATTCAATTTGAATAGAAAAAAGAATTAACTCATTTAACTCATTTTTGATCAATAGTGAACTGGAAATTTTCCTTTTTGAACTGAAGAGAGATTTTGTTGAGATATTTAATTTAATAAAATGAGATATGCTCTCATAATTACTTTTTCTATTTAATTAAATAATCTTTAATTAATTAGAGACACTTTTCTTATTTAATTAAATAACTTCATTTAATTAATTAGGAATGGCTTCTCATTTAATTAAATAAATTTGTTTAATTAATTAGAAGTAAGTACTCCATTTAATTAAATAATTTTGTTTAATTATTTCAAAATTCTTTTCGAAACTAGTCAACTCAAGTCAACCGTGGTTAAATGTGATCAACTTTTGGTCAAACTTGATCTTTGCGTATGTGAATATGAGCAAATGTGAGTATGAATTCCAGCAACAATTCAATTCAAATTCTCATTCAACCTTTCAAAATGAAGAGATGAGGGTCTCTTAAATAGACTTTCCTGGAATTCATCAACAGTTGAGATCGATTTCAATCAATGGTCAGGATTAAAGGTGAAGTTCAGTCATAAAGGGAGATTTCCAAATTAAAGGGTGTTAACAAATTTAATTTGAGTAAAATAAGGAGTTAACTGATTCAATTTGAGTAGAAAATGGAGTTAACTGATGTAACTCATTTTTTATCAATAGTGAACTAGAAATTTCCCTTTTTGAACTGAAGACAGATTTTGTTGAGATATTTAATTTAATAAAATGAGATATGCTCTTGTAATTTATTTTTTTATTTAATTAAATAATCTTTAATTAATTAGAGATAGTTTTCTTATTTAATCAAATAACTTCATTTAATTAATTAGGAATGGCTTCTCATTTAATTAAATAACTTTGTCTAATTAATTAGGAAGTAAGTACTCCATTTAATTATATAATTTCGTTGAGATATTTCAAAATTAGTCAACTCAAGTCAACCGTGGTTAAATCTGGTCAAGTTTTGGTCAAACTTGATCTTTGCGTATGTGAATATGAGCAAATGTGAGTATGAATTTCAGCAACAATTCGATGCAAATTCTCATTCAACCTTTCAAAATGAAGAGATGAGGGTCTCTTAAATAGCCTTTTCTGGAATTCATGAATCATTGAAATCGATTTCCATCAATGGTCAGGATTAAAGGTGAAGTTCAGTCATAAAGAGAGATTTTCAAATTAAAGGGAGTTAACAGATTTAATTTGAGTAAAATAAGGAGTTAACTGATTCAATTTGAGTAGAAAAAGGAGTCAACTGATTTAACTCATTTTTGATCAATAGTGAACTGGAAATTTCCCTTTTTGAACTGAAGAGAGATTTTGTTGAGATATTTAATTTAATAAAATGAGATATGCTCTCATAATTACTTTTTCTATTTAATTAAATAATAATTAATTAATTAGAGACACTTTTCTTATTTAATTAAATAACTTCATTTAATTAATTAGGAATGGGTTCTCATTTAATTAAATAATTTTGTTTAATTAATTCGAAGTAAGTATTCCATTTAATTAAATAATTTCATTTAATTATTTTAAATTTTTTTTCGAAACTAGTCAACTCAAGTGAACCGTGGTTAAATCTGGTAAACTTTTGATCAAACTTTATCTTTGTGTATGTGAATATGAGCAAATGTGAGTATGAATTCTAGCAACAATTCGATGCAAATTCTCATTCAACCTTTCAAAATTAAGAGATGATAGTCTCTTAAATAGAGTTTCCTAGAATTCAATAACGGTTGAGATCAATTTCAATCAACGGTCAGGATTAAATTTGAAGTTTAATCATAAAGGGAGATTTTCGAATTAAAGGGAGTTAACAGATTTAATTTGAGTAAAATAAGGAGTTAACTCATTCAATTTGTGTAGAAAAAGGAGTTAACTGATTTAACTCATTTTTTATCAATAGTGAACTGGAAATTTCCCTTTTTGAACTGAAGAGAGATTTTGTTGAGATATTTAATTTAATAAAATGAGATATGGTCTCGTAATTACTTTTTCTATTTAATTGAATAATCTTTAATTAATTAGAGACACTTTTCTTATTTTATTAAATAACTTGATTTAATTAATTAGGAATGGCTTCTCATTTAATTAAATAACTTTGTTTAATTAATTAGAAGTAAGTACTCCATTTAATTAAATGATTTCATTTAATTATTTCAAAATTCTTTTTGGAACTAGTCAACTCAAGTCAACCGTGGTTAAATCTGGTCAAGTTTTGGTGAAACTTGATCTTTGCATATGTGAATATGAACAAATTTGAATATGAATTCCAGCAACAATACGATGCAAATTCTTATTCAACCTTCTAAAATGAAGAGATGAGGGTCTCTTAAATAGACTTTCTTCAAATTTATCAACGGTTGAGATCGATTTCAATCAACGGTCAGGATTAAAGGTGAAGTTTAGTCATAAAGGGAAATTTCCTGTTAGAATCTGAAAAGATTAATAACCCAAAAAACTAGTGCAAAGAGTAAATATTTAAACTATGAATGCAAATGATACAAAATTAAAATAGCATCATAGGGTTAGTCTCCAAGAGAGTAATGCAAATGCTGGAAGCAAAATAGCATTAAGAGGATGCAAAAACAAGAGATGCAAATACAAGCCAGGTACCATGCTTATATAGGATGGGAAGAGGGAGGAGGTGGCAACACCAACCAATGAGGAACAACCATCTATTGGACTAAAGATAGCAAAGTATCTTCCCAAGATAGCTAATGGATGCTCACATGTAGGAAGGTGACACCTCACAACCATTCACCTAATAAGACATGCTTTATTAACCTAAGTGAGATTATTAAAAGTGTAGAAAAACCTAGCAAAATAGGAAAAATAAAAAACTACACTAACACCCCCCCATAAGTGAAGCTTAGGTAGATGTAAAAATGGGTCCCGGCAAGTCAAGCCTGATGAGGTACCCATGTACATAAAATTCTCCCAAAAGAGAGAGAAAAGAGACTCCCCAAAGAAAATTAGGACTCCAAGTGAGAGGAAGAGGCCCCCCCAAAAGATGAAGCATCTCGCACCTCTAGCAAAGCTTGCAAATTTTGTCTGGTAGATCCACTTGCATCGAACAATTTTTTTTCCCTTAGAAAAAGGGATAAGATCCCAAGTGTGGTTCCTCATCAAGGAACTATACTCTTCTTGTATAGCTGTATCCCACTCAGAAATACCAGAAGCCTCATGAAAGGACTGTGGATTTGAGGCAGTAGCAATGAAGATATGTAGAGCATCCTGGAACTGTGAACGAGTCTACTTGGTGTCTGATAGATCCCCAACCCAATCACCTGCAAATTGCAAGGTCTATCTAGCCCAAAGTGGACTAGAAGATGGAGAATCTAAAGGAGAATCATCAACCTGTGAATGATGACTAGGAGAGGAAGGAGGTGAGTCCTCTGAATCAGTCTCTGCATCAAAAGTGGAGGTAGAAGACTGCTCAATTGAATCTGACCCATTAGAAGATCTATCATGTATTCCAAGTGACTCCAATGTCAAAGTAGAAGGCAACGTTGTGACCATGCTCTGTTGGTTAAGCTAATGCAAGTAGTGAAAGTTAAGATGGCCAAACCGATCGTGCCATAATCTTCTCAAATCATTAAAGTGAGTGAGAAAAACAGTCAAAGGAGGATCAGGAACAAAGTGAGAAAACATATGGAGTCGTGACTGATGATCTGCTCTCCCAACTACAACTATAGAATCATTGTGCAACTCACATATCTCCACTGAATCAAGAGTGAACTCAACCCGCTTGCCTAAACCTGTGTGAGTGATCTGGTGTACTGATAGGAGATTAGTTGACAATGAGGGTATATAAGAAACATCATGGAATGTGTCATCCCCCACATCAATAGACCCTCTGCCACACACCTCAGCAAGAGTGTTATCACCCATCAAAATAGAAGGCATAGTACACGGCTCCAAGGATGCAAGTTCTTCCTTAGATGAAGCCATGTGGTGTGAAGCACCTGAATCAAGAACCCAAGTGGATGGTGAGGAAGCAACTGCAAAAAGGGCCTTGCTCTTTCCTTTCCCCTTGCTATTTTCTTTTTCTTTGTTAGACCCTTCATTAGAACTTTGTTTGATAGACTCAGGAACACTGATATTATTCTTCTCAAGAATGTATGTTAAGTGATCAAGTTGTTTCTGCAAACATTTATGTTTATCATGACTAGGTCTTTTACAATAGGCACATTTGACCTTTTCTTTCTTAGGCTTATCACCCTTGGAAGATGGTGTATCAATAGTTGACAGCATCTGATCCTTCTTCTCCTCACTATTCTTTTGTTTCTTAACCTTACTATTGTTGTTACTACTTTGTCCTTGTTGTTATTTTGTGCCTTGGTTGGCAGCCAAGGCATGTGACTTAGAGGACTTAAGAGTGCCCATCTAGATTAGCTTGTCTTGTTCTCGAGTGATATTGACAGCAAAATCATCTAAAGATGGCATGGTGAATTGAGTACCAAGTGCACCCTTAGTAGCATAGAAAGTAGAGACAAACACAGAATGTTCTAAACTTAGCTTAGAGAGAATACTAAGAATCAGTTGTTCATCTTTCTTTTCAATTTCACATTGTTTTAATTGTAGCCTTAGTGATTTCAATTTGGTGAAGAAATCTAGGATTGTGTTGAAATTGCCTGGACTCAAACTAATTAATTCATTTTTCAACATATGACCCCTTATTGAATCTTGTGTGCCAAATAGTGTTTCTAGCTTTGTCCATACTTCATTTTGTGTATCCAAAGACTCAATGTGAAATAGCAAGTCAGGAGAAACAGATAAACACAATTTTCCAAATGCCTCATCACATTTGTTAAACTACTTAGGCTTATCTTCATCTTTAGCAGGTTCAGTTTCAAGTCCCATAGTTATCCTATTTAATCCAGCTTTCCTTAAGTGAATTGTCATGCGTGATTTCCACTCAAAGTAATTATATGGAGTTAGGATGGGCATATTTGTTTGATCCATGATGAAGAAATGCAAAGAAATGCTAAAAAGAAGAGAACCCAGCCACGATAATGCCCCCCCCTTTTTACTCAATCAAAGAACCCCCCCTAAAGAAATATGATTTGGCACTTTATTTTAGTGCATTTATAACTACCACTAGAAATAGATACTTAGTGGTCTTGATTTCAACGCATTACAAACCCTCATGAAGAGCATATGCTAAAAATGAAACTTGGGCACAATAATCAAGGAAACAAATAGCACCACTGCGATCTACTCAAAAAAATTATACACTTTCAAAAAAAGAATTGCCTCGATACGAGGTCGTATGAGAAAGTTATGATCCTCCAAAGTTTCTAAAATGAGAACTGTGCACAATCATGGTTGAGAATCTACAATTTCTAAAGAATTCATGAATGAAAATAAAAAAAAAACTCCACTAGTGGATAGAGCACAAAAAAATAGCCAAGTTCATAACAAGAATCATCAAAATCGAAGTTCGTATAAGCAAGAACGAGACATTTGAAAATTGCATTCAAATCTGCGACTGCCAACGGAGAGGGTTATGGCTGTAGCTTTGCATGCTCGATTCTAAAAAATATACAGCTTGCATACAAAATCTAAAAGATAGCTAGATGATTTTTCAGGGCTGCAAACAAAACTCAAAAAGTTTTTTTCTTGCTGATGTACAGAAGATGTTGCTGTAGTGTAAATCTGACGCCTTTAACAGTAAAAAATGGCTCCAAAAATCAAAACATGACCCCAGCAACCAAAATATGACATGCAAATGTTGGATCAGCTTCTTAAGTCCATCAATGGCATGCTGAAACCTACAAAACTGATTGAAAACTCCAAATATGCAAGTTGGTTGTCAGATTTGAGATTGAAACCCCAGAGAAAAATTATTTTTGTCAAAACTTTTCTGATTCTCAAGATCATCCAAAGATGCAAGAAAAGAGCATACTTCATTTTTCAAAAAACTACAATAAAGTTTATTTGCCCCCCCCCCCCAAATCTCTCAAATAAGGAAACTAAAATCTACTCTTGCACATAGAAAAGCTCTGATACCATGTTAGAATCTGAAAAGATTAATAACCCAGAAAACTAGTGCAAAAAGTAAATATTTAAACTATGAATGCAAATGATACAAAATCAAAATAGCATCATAGAGTTAGTCTCCAAGAGAGTAATGCAAATGCTGGAAGCAAAATAGCATTAAGAGGATGCAAAAACAAGAGATGCAAATACAAGCCAAGTAGCATACTTATATAGGCTAGGAAGAGGGAGGAGGTGGCAACACCAACCAATGAGGAGCAACCATCTATTGGACTAAAGATAGTAAAGTATCTTTCCAAGATAGCTAATGGATGCTCACATGTAGGAAGGTGACACCTCACAACCATTCACCTAATAAAACATGCTTTATTAACCTAAGCAAGATCATTAAAAGTGTAGAAAAAACCTAGCAAAATAGGAAAAATAAAAACTACACTAACATTTCCAAATTAAAGGGAGTTAACAGATTTAATTTGAGTAAAATAAGGAGTTAATTGATTCAATTTGAGTAGAAAAAAGAGTTAACTGATTTAACTCATTTTTGATCAATAGTGAACTGGAAATTTTTCTTTTTGAACTGAAGAGAGATTTTCTTGAGATATTTAATTTAATAAAATGAGATATGCTCTCATAATTAATTTTTCTATTTCATTAAATAATATTTAATTAATTAGAGACACTTTTCTTATTTAATTAAATAACTTCATTCAATTAATTAGGAATGGATTCTCATTTAATTAATTAGAAGTAAGTACTCCATTTAATTAAATAATTTCATTTAATTATTTCAAAAAAAAATTTGAAACTAGTCAACTCAAGTCAATCGTGGTTAAATCTGGTCAACTTTTGGTCAAACTTAATCTTTGCATATGTGAATATGTGCAAATGTGAGTATGAATTCCAACAACAATTTCATGCAAATTCTCATTGAACCTTTAAAAATGAAGAGATGAGGGTCCCTTAAATAGACTTTCTTGAAATTCATCAACGATTGAGATCGATTTCAATCAACGGTCAGGATTAAAGGTCAAGTTTAGTCATAAAGGGAGATTTCCAAATTAAAGGGAGTTAACAGATTTAATTTGAGTAAAATAAGGAGCAAACTAATTCAATTTGAGTAGAAAAAGGAGTTAACTGATTTAACTCATTTTTGATCAATAGCGAACTCGAAATTTCTCTTTTTGAACTGAAGAAAGATTTTGTTGAGATATTTAATTTAATAAAATGAGATATGCTCTCGTAATTAATTTTTTCATTTAATTAAATAATCTTTAATTAATTAGAGACACTTTTCTTATTTAATTAAATAACTTCATTTAATTAATTAGGAATGGCTTCTCATTTAATTAAATAACTTTGTTTAATTAATTAGAAGTACTCCATTTAATTAAATAATTTTTTTTTAATTTTTTCAAAATTTTGTTCGAAACTAGTCAACTCAAGTCAATCGTAGTTAAATCTGGTCAACTTTTGGTCAAACTTGATCTTTGCGTATGTGAATATGAGCAAATGTGAGTATGAATTCCAACAACAATTCGATGCAAATTCTCATTCAACATTTCAAAATGAAGAGATGAGGGTCTCTTAAATAGACTTTCTTGGAATTTATCAATGGTTGAGATCGATTTCAATCAACGGTCAGGATTAAAGGTGAAGTTCAGTCATAAAGGGAGATTTTCAAATTAAAGGGAGTTAACAGATTTAACTCATTTTTTATCAATAGTGAACTGAAAATTTCCCTTTTTGAGCTGAAGAGAGATTTTGTTGAGATATTTAATTTAATAGAATGAGATATGCTCTCATAATTACTTTTTCTATTTAATTAAATAATCTTTAATTAATTAGAGACACTTTTCTTATTTAATTAAATAACTTCATTTAGTTAATTAGGAATGGCTTCTCATTTAATTAAATAACTTTGTTTAATTAATTAGAAGTAAGTACTCCATTTAATTAAATAATTTTGTTTAATTATTTCAAAATTCCTTTCGAAACTAGTCAACTCAAGTCAATCGTGGTTAAATCTGGTCAACTTTTGGTGAAACTTGATATTTGCGTATGTGAATATGAGCAAACGTGAGTATGAATTCCAACAAAAATTCGATGCAAATTCTCATTCAACCTTTCAAAATGAAGAGATGAGGGTCTTTAAAATAGACTTTCTTGGAATTCATCAACGGTTGAGATCGATTTCAATCAACGGTCAGGATTAAAGGTAAAGTTTAGTCATAAAGGGAGATTTCCAAATTAAAGGGAGTTAACAGATTAAATTTTAGTAAAATAAGGGGTTAACTGATTCAATTTGAGTAGAAAAAGGAGTTAACTGATTTAACTCATTTTTTATCAATAGTGAACTGGAAATTTTTCTTTTTGAATGAAAGAGAGATTTTGTTGAGATATTTAATTTAATAAAATGAGATATGCTCTCATAATTACTTTTTCTATTTAATTAAATAATCTTTAATTAATTAGAGACACATTTCTTATTTAATTAAATAACTTCATTTAATTAATTAGGAATGGCTTCTCATTTAATTAAATAACTTTGTTTAATTAATTAGAAGTAAGTACTCCATTTAATTAAATAATTTCATTTAATTATTCCAAAATTCTTTTCAAAACTAGTCAACTCAAGTCAACCGTGATTAAATTTGGTCAACTTTTGGTCAAACTTGATCTTTGCGTATGTGAATATGAGCAAATGTGAGTATGAATTCCAACAACAATTCGATGCAAATTTTCATTCAACCTTTCAAAACAAAGACATGAGGGTCTCTTAAATAGACTTTCGTGAAATTCATCAACATTTGAGATCGATTTCAATCAACGGTCAGGATTAAAGGTGAAGTTTAGTCATAAAGGGAGATTTCCAAATTAAATGGAGTTGATAGATTTAAGTTGAGTAAAATAAGGAGTTAACTAATTCAATTTGAGTAGAAAATGAAGTTGACTGATTTAGGTCATTTTTGATCAATAGTGAACTAAAAATTTCGCTTTTTAAACTGAAGAGAGATTTTGTTAAGATATTTAAGTTAATAAAATGAGATTTGCTGTCATAATTACTTTTTCTATTTAATTAAATAATCTTTAATTAATTAGAGACACTTTTCTTATTTAATTAAATAACTTCATTTAATTAATTAGTAATGGCTTCTCATTTAATTAAATAATTTTTTTTAATTAATTAGAAGTAAGTAATCCATTTAATTAAATAATTTTGTTTAATTATTTCAAAATTCTTTTCGAAACTAGTCAACCCAATTCAACCGTGGTTAAATCTGGTCAACTTTTGGTCAAACTTGATCTTTGCGTATGTGAATATGAGCAAATGTGACTATGAATTCTAGCAACAATTTGATGGAAATTCTCATTCAACCTTTCAAAATGAAGAGATGAGAGTCTGTTAAATAGATTTTCCTGGAATTCATTAACGGTTGAGATCGATTTCAATCAACGGTCAAGATTAAAGGTGAATTTCAGTCATAAAGAGATATTTCCAAATTAAAGGGAGTTAACAGATTTAATTTTAGTAAAATAAGGAGTTAACTGATTCAATTTGAGTAGAAAAAGGAGTTAACTAATTTGACTCATTTTTTATCAATAGTGAACTGGAAATTTCCCTTTTTGAACTGAAGAGAGATTTTTTTGAGATATTTAATTTAATAAAATGAAATATGCTCTAATAATTATTTTTTCTATTTAATTAAATAATCTTTAATTAATTAGAGACACTTTTCTTATTTAATTAAATAACTTCATTTAATTAATTAGGAATAGCTTCTCCTTGAATTAAATAACTTTGTTTAATTAATTAGAAGTAAGTACTCCATTTAATTAAATAATTTCATTTAATTATTTAAAAATTCTTTTCGAAACTAGTCAACTCAATTCAACCGTGGTTAAATCTGTTTAACTTTTGGTCAAACTTGATCTTTGCATATGTGAATATGAGAAAATGTGAGTATGAACACCAGCAATAATTCGAGGCAAATTCTCAATTAACCTTTTAAAATGAAGAGATGAGGGTCTCTTAAATAGACTTTCCTTGAATTCATCAACGGTTGAGATCGATTTCAGTCAACGGTCAGGATTAAAGGTAAAGTTCAGTCATAAAGGAAGATTTCCAAATTAAAGGGAGTTAACAGATTTAATTTGAGTAAAATAAGGAGTTAACTGATTCAATTTGAGTAGAAAAAGGAGTTAACTGATTTAACTCATTTTTTTATCAATAGTGAACTGAAAATTTCTCTTTTTGAACTAAAGAGAGATTTTGTTGAGATATTTAATTTAATAAAATGACATATGCTCTCATAATTACTTTTTCTATTTAATTAAATAATCTTTAATTAATTAGAGACACTTTTTTTATTTAATTAAGTAACTTCATTTAATTAACTACGAATGGCTTCTCATTTAATTAAATAACTTTGTTTAATTAATTATAAATACTCCATTTAATTAAATAATTTCTTTTAATTATTTCAAAATTCTTTTCTAAACTAGTCAACTCAAGTCAACCTTGGTTAAATCTGTTCAACTTTTTGTCAAACTTGATCTTTGCGTATGTGAATATGAGCAAATGTGAGTATGAATTCTAGCAACAATTCAATGCAAATTATCATTCAACCTTTCAAAATGAAGAGATGAGAGTCTTTTAAATAGACTTTCCTGAGATTCATCAACGGTTGAGATCTATTTAAATCAACGGTAAGGATTAAAGGTGAAGTTCAATCATAAAGGGATATTTCCATATTAAATGGAGTTAACATATTTAATTTGAGTAAAATAAGGAGTTAACTAATTCAATTTGAGTAGAAAAAGGAGTTAACTTATTTAACTTATTTTATATCAATAGTGAACTGTAAATTTCCATTTTTGAACTAAAGAGAGATTTTGTTGAGATATTTAATTTAATAAAATGAGATATGCTCTCATAATTACTTTATCTATTAATTAAATAATCTTTAATTAATTAGAGAGACTTTTCTTATTTAATTAAATAACTTCATTTAATTAACTAGGAATGGCTTCTCATTTAATTAAATAACTTTGTTTAATTAATTAGAAATAATTACTCCATTTAATTAAATAATTTCATTTAATTATTTCAAAATTCTTTTCAAAACTAGTCAACTCAAGTCAACTGTGGTTAAATCTGTTCAACTTTTGCTCAAACTTGATCTTTGCGTATGTGAATATGAGCAAATGTGAGTATGAATTCTAGCAACAATTCGATGCAAATTCTCATTCAACCTTTCAAAATGAAGAGATGAGAGTCTCTTAAATAGACTTTCTTGAAATTCATCAATGGTTGAGATCGATTTCAATCAACGGTCAGGATTAAAGGTGAAGTTCAGTCATAAAGTGAGATTTCCAAATTAAAGGGAGTTAACAGATTTAATTTGAGTAAAATAAGGAGTTAACTGATTCAATTTGAGTAGAAAAAGGAGTTAACTCATTTAACTCATTTTTGATCAATAGTGAATTGAAAATTTTCCTTTTTGAACTGAAGAGAGATTTTGTTGAGATATATAATTTAACAAAATGAGATATGCTCTCATAATTACTTTTTGTATTTAATTAAATAATCTTTAATTAATTAGAGAGACTTTTCTTATTTAATTAAATAACTTCATTTAATTAATTAGGAATGGCTTCTCATTTAATTAAATAACTTTGTTTAATTAATTAGAAGTAAGTACTCACCAATACTAGCATGTTGTGATGGTTAAGTTGTTGCGTTGTTATTCTTGCCATCTAGGTTCAAATCTCATGGGGATGAAGTCTCCCGTTTGTGGCCTCACTGGTTCATAGCTCCAGGTCAAAGCGTTGGTGGTACCGGTGGGCGTGTCGCGCCAGCGCTTCTGGTCAAGTTAAAAAGTTTACCAGGCGCATTTTAAAAAAAATTTAAAAAATTAGAAGTAAGTACTCCATTTAATTAAATAATTTTGTTTAATTACTTCAAAATTCTTTTCGAAACTAGTCAACTCAAGTCAATCGTGGTTAAATTTGGTCAACTTTTGATGAAACTTCATCTTTGTGTATGTGAATATGAGCAAATGTGATTATGAATTCCAGCAAAAATTTGATACAAATTCTCACGGAACCTTTCAAAATGAAGAGATGAGGGTCTCTTAAATAGACTTTCCAAAAATTCATAAACGGTTGAGATCGATTTCAATCAACAGTTAGGATTAAAGGTGAAGTTCAGTCATAAAGGGAGATTTCCAAATTAAAGGGAGTTAACAGATTTAATTTGAGTAAAATAAGGAGTTAACTAATTCAATTTGAGTAGAAAAAGGAGTTAACTAATTTAACTCATTTTTTATCAATAGTGAACTAGAAATTTCCCTTTTTGAACTGAAGAGAGAGTTTGTTGAGATATTTAATTTAATACAATGAGATATGCTCTCATGTTTACTTTTTCTATTTAATTAAATAATCTTTAATTATTTAGAGACACTGTTCTTATTTAATTAAATAACTTCATTTAATTAGTTAGGAATGGCTTCTCATTTAATTAAATAACTTTGTTTAATTAATTAGAAGTAAGTACTCCATTTAATTAAATAATTTTGTTTAATTATTTTTAAAAACTTTTTGAAACTATTCAGATCAAGTCAACCGTGGTTAAATCTAGTCAACTTTTGGTCAAACTTGATCTTTGCGTATGTGAATATGAGCAAATGTGAGTATGAATTTCGGCAACTATTCGATGCAAATTCTCATTCAACCTTTCAAAATGAAGAGATGAGGGTCTCTTAAATAGACTTTCCTGGAATTTAACAATGGTTGAGATCGGTTTCAATCAACGGTCAAGATTAAAGGTGAAGTTCAATCATAAAGGGAGATTTTCAAATTAAAGGGAGTTAACAGATTTAATTTGAGTAAAATAAAGAGTTAACTGATTCAATTTGAGTAGAAAAATGAGTTAACTGATTTAACTCAGTTTTGGTCAATAGTGAATTGGAAATTTCCCTTTTTGAACTGAAGAGAGATTTTGTTGAGATATTTAATTTAATAAAATGTGATATGCTTTGTTAATTACTTTTTCTATTTAATTAAATAATCTTTAATTAATTAGAGACACTTTTCTTATTTAATTAAATAACTTCATTTAATTAGTTAAGAATGGCTTCTCATTTAATTAAATAACTTTGTTTAATTAATTAGAAGTAAGTACCCCATTTAATTAAATAATTTCGTTTAATTATTTGAAAATTCTTTTCGAAACTAGTCAACTCAAGTCAATCGTGGTTAAATCTGGTCAACTTTTTGTCAAACTTGATCTTTGCTTATGTGAGTATGAGCAAATGTGAGTATGAATTCCAGCAACAATTCAATGCAAATTCTCATTCAACCTTTCAAAATGAAGAGATGAGGGTCTCTTAAATAGACTTTCCTAGAATTCATCACCAGTTGAGATCGATTTCAATCAATGGTCAGGATTAAAGATGAAGTTCAGTCATAAAGGAAGATTTTAAAATTAAAGGGAGTTAATAGGTTTAATTTGAGTAAAATAAGGAGTTAACTGATTCAATTTGAGTAGAGCAAGGTGTTAACTAATTTAACTCATTTTTTATCAATAGTGAACTGAAAATTTCCCTTTTTGAACTGAAGAGAGATTTTGTTGAGATATTTAATTTAATAAAATGAGATATGTTCTCATAATTAATTTTTCTATTTAATTAAATAATCTTTAATTAATTAGAGACACTTTTCTTATTTAATTAAATAACTTCATTTAATTAGTTAGGAATAGTTTCTCATTTAATTAAATAACTTTGTTTAATTAATTAGAAGTAAGTACTCTATTTTATTAAATAATTTTGTTTAATTATTTTAAAATTCTTTTCGAAACTAGTCAACTCAAGTCAACCGTGGTTAAATTTGGTCAACTTTTAGTCAAACTTGATCTTTGCGTATGTGAATATGAGCAAATGTGAGTATGAATTCCAGCAACAATTCGATGCAAATTCTTATTCAACCTTTCAAAATGAAGAGATGAGGGTCTCTTAAATAGACTTTCCTGGAATGCATCAATGGTTGAGATTGATTTCAATCATAACATACATAACAGGTTACATTCTTTAAGATTCCTTAACATTGAATTACATACATGAATCCATCTAGTACAACATCCACATGAAATAATAATGATAAGTCCAATGTTTATACATTACATTTTAAGTACTCAATCATCCACTGTTCATGTCACAGGGTATGACAACCTCAAAAAATATACATACATAGAATAAGGTACATCATCCTATTCTAATCCATGATATATCAAAGTAGAGATAATTACATGATACAAAATGATATACATCCATTATAAAGATCAAACATAATAAACTAAGTGCACGGTTCCTCCCAACTGTCAATAGCATCATTAGACCATCGTGGATCGTAGCCATTCCTCCGTGTGTAACATTCCAAATCACCGAAGAGATTATCGGTATTACATAGTAGGAATGTCACTCCTAATATATACAACATCATATGTAGAAAGTAATCTAACATGCAAATAAAAGCATAAGATAACATCATCTAACATATGCTAATCATCAATGAAAAAGGATACATATCCACCATCATGAAGGACACATCGGCCGCGATGTCTCAATGAATCTCAAAATGATAAGAGTGGAAAATACACTACCACCCCACCGCGTGGTACCTAAGTGGTCCACTCCCACCATGCTAAGGAGATAATCTCAAGTCCCAAACAGGCTATCAAAATCACATAACACATATCTCTATAAGTCCAAGAATCCTAAAAGTATACTAACTCAAGGTTCCAAACACAAAATCTGACATCTAATCCCAGAGGCATACAATGACATGTAGGGACCTGCTATGCAAGCGGGAAAGTGTCATCGTAATTATCATGTACAAGTTACCCTGGCAGTTAGCTAAACTCTATGGGTCCATACTGATTTTATGCAGCCACTAGTATCCTCTCATACTGATTAGGCATACTACGGAATGCAAGGTCAAAACCATGCCTCTCACTACTCCTATCCTAGCCTATACAAGCACTCAAGGCATGGGCGAGAACAAAACACTTATCTTTTTAGGTTCATTCAGTTAGTATTAGGTGTGAATGTTATCACTTATTAATCCAACTTACAATGAGTTACCTTGGCAGCCTCTTAGGGCCCCGACCCCCATTGCAAGCCACTTGCCATCACTACATGTAGATATCCTACCCTAATGCTCATGGACTCATAAATCTCAAAATCACAAAAGATAAACCATAAAATCATCAAATATGCATAAAAGCATCAAATCTCCATGAGCTAACATCCATAGAAAATCATGAACACAACAACTCTCTATTGGCAATTGAAGTATCACTGATAATCAAATATCTAATAGTTCTCAATAACCAAAATATATATCTCAATCATACTGATCGAAGACTCCAAAAATGGTTGAGTCAAACATGTCACATCATGACATCACCAAGAATAAATCCACATTTTAGTGCCATCATGGAGACTAGAAAATAACCAAGGATAACTGATCGATGACCAAAATAATGGTTATGTCAAGTGTCTCATACATACGAATCTCAACTATAACAATCAATAATCACAACCAATACATAGAGGATTCTATCACATAACCATGGTTGGATTTAAAAAGATCGAGATTAAAACATCATCATGTCACCACAATCACATAACCCTCAAGCCTCTGGTAGACGTCCTATACTGGTCAACACTAGTCAACCCAAAACCAAAAGCAATAGCATAAAGAATACACAATGTAAACACATATTTTAGTTTTACAACTTGAATTGTAGAGATCTCAATTTAAGTTCCCAAGTTTGAAGAATGAATGGAGAAACACTCATATTGTTTTTTGATATAATTTTTCCTTAACAGAACTAAAAAAAATCCATTTTCCAATTTATAATATTTTTTTGATACATCCCCCACCAAACTATAAATTCCTTATTTAATAATTTAAAACAATTAAACTATTAAATAGTTGAAAGTTATTAAAGAGTCACCTTTATGAAAATAAATCTTCAATATAAATCATTGATCAAATAATAATAACTTAAATTTATAAATAACTTATTTACATATTACATATATAGATATATATATTTAAATATATATATACATACATACATATGTAAATATATTAATACGTTTTCATAAAATTGATTTAACAATTTCGATTGACACCATATTATATAGCAATGTGAATCGATTGTTTACAAATGTTTTAAGATAACATTTTTTTTTCATAACATTAACATCAATTAAACCCCCCCCAAACTCTTTTTGCGGTACACAATACCTACGGTCACAGGCACTGCACCGACAGTGGGTACGTAGTACCCCTGTGGCAATAGACCTGCGACAGCGGGTCTTTGCCTTCCGCAGGCGCGGGGTATGAATCATGCCCACGGCATATTAATATACACTTGTTTCATGCGATATGAATCGCGATGCAATTTATTGAATTTCTCACTGCAATTTATCAATTGCTCAATTCGGTGCATTATATATAAATATACATATATATATATATTTATGTATATATATATAATCAAATTTTATAATAGATCCATAATAAATGTATACATATGCATATATATAAATATATATATATATATATATATATATATATATATATATATATATGTATATGTATATGTATATGTATATGTATATGTATATGTATGCAGATCTGAATATATAACCATGTATGTTTTTTTTTTTTTTCACAAAGATTATATCTACAATTATGAATGCATATAAAATTCTCCAATAAAATTAATCTACCCATATTGAGAATGCATATAAATATGAAACTTCTCAGAAGACATATGGAAGACACAAAGAAGACAGGGAATGTGAGATGCGAAAATAGCATAATTAAAATCACAAGAATCTACCTGAATTTTGATGCTAAATCGCTCTTCCTCAAAAAATTCGCAGAGCAAGCTCCTCCCTTCTTAGGAATTCTTGAGTCCTCCAATGCTCCAATTGCTCTTCCAACGCTGTGTGTAAGCTTCTATGAATGCTTGAATATAAAGAGCTTTCAGGAAACATCTAGAATGCTTCTAGAAATAGCTGGAAGGTGTCACCAACTAAGCATGGGTCTTTTCCAACCTTCAAGATGAGCCATAGGGTTGTAGACACCATGTGCTTAATTGATGCACTAACCCTTGTGTTGTTGACACATGAGAAATAGAGAAGTGTGTTAATTCCCATGCAAGCTTATAACTCCAATTTACTTTTTATATAATTTCTATTTAAATATTTATAACTTTCATTTTAACTTTATAAATTTTATTATTATTATTTATTTGTTACTTTATTATTATTTTATTATTATTATTAATTTTAATTTCCAATTTTCTTTTATTTAATTCACTTTTCCTCAATAATTCACATTTAATTAATTATAATCAAAATATCAAATAACATGATATTTTATATTAATTTCTTCAAATCATTAATTTATTAATTAAATCTATTTATTAAGACTTAATTAATAGATAATTCACCATAGACCTCCAAGATAGAATATGAAAACCCATCATAGAGAAAATCACTCAAAATCAGTCTAAAGGGTTAAAAATCATGAATTATGTCATCCGACACATTCAGTGGGTAAAATATCCAAATACTTGTCCTACCTCACTAGGACAATTGGTTTAAGGGTTTGGGATTTGGACTTGAGAATTTATCTCCCTTCTCTTATCATTGAGATAGTATAATAGGGTACGCTCATCTTGGCAATTTAGGGAAGTCGATACCCGATACCTGCAACCTGCGAAAAAACTATGCATGTACATATAATATATATAATTCTAAGCTAAACAGAAAATGGTAGGAAGTGGTGCATCGTGTAGATCTCGACTAAGCAGGTGAGTATGACTCCCTTCCTTAACCACATCAGAAATGTCATACAATAAGAAAACACGCACACCGTACACATGCAAGTATGGGGTAAGTATCCATAATAAAACACATAAGATAATAAACCATCCATCTAGTCATCAATAATAACTGAAAACAATATAATGATCATCATGTATGCATGAAATGTAAAATCTAAATGATCTCATCTTATAACCACTGAATCCATAACATAATGTCTGATAATGTCAAAACAATACCACTAATCTATCAACATAAAACTAGTCTATCATAGTCTGATATTATTAACAATGTCCAAAAAAGATGTGAACGAGGGTAGGCACTACATCCACCCCCCCTTGGGTTAGGCTTATTCCTGGAAGCCTACAAAAAAGTAGGGATATAACTCCCTCAATCTAGCTGCATCCTCCCAAGTAGCTGAAGAATCATTAGTAGGGTCCAATTGGATGCTTACCTGCTCGATGGTTCGACCCCTGAGGGTCAACCTCCACTGCTCCAGAATACGAACCAGTTCCAAAGCCAGCTACCCATCCTCTACCTACAATGCATTCCAATCAAGAACATGTACAATATTAGGAATATACTGCCAAAGCATTGAAACATGGAAAACATCATGAATGCGAGCTAGGCTGGGCAGTAGAGCAAGGCGGTAAGCAACCGGGCCAATCCTCTCCAAAATCTCGAACGGTCCCACAAAGCGAGGTGCTAGCTTATAACCCTTTCCATATCAGATCAGATTCTTTCACGGTCGCACTCTCAAAAAAAATTATCACCCACAGCAAGTTGCTTATCAATCTTATGAGCATCGGCATACTTCTTCTGCCTATCTTGTACCATAGTCAAATGCTCACGGATACGCAATACCTGTTGCTCCATATCATGAAGCATCTTAGGTCCCAACAGGATTCGATCCTCAAGACTGTCCCAACTCAATGGTGTATGATAAGGACACCCATATAATGCCTGAAATGGTGCCATAGCAATAGAACTATGATATCCGTTGTTGTAAGCAAACTCCACTAAGTAGAGGTAATCCTCCCAATGTGTCTGCCTATCCATCACATACATTCGTAACATATCTTCCAAAACCTTATTCACCCTCTCTATCTGACCATCAGTCTCTGGATGATATGCCAAACTAAAGTTTAACTACACTCCAAGCTCATGCTGCAACGATTTTCAGAATGCAGATGTGAATACAGGATCCCTGTCAGATATGATCTTTCTAGGAATACCATGTAATCTCACAATATCACGCATAAAGACATTAGCTATAGAAGCTACTATGTAGGAAGACCTAATCGGTGAAAAATGTGCCACCTTAGTCAACCCATGAATGGTGACCATGATAGCATCATGATGTCGAACTGTCATAGGTGGAGATGATATCCCACTTCCAAGAAGGAATAAGATTAGGCTACAAAAGTCCAGCCGGGTGCTGATGTTCTGCCTTAACTCTCTGACACTCAAGGCACCTAGCCACAAAATCAACAATATCTCGCTTCATCCCAAACTAAAAGAACAAATGTCTCAAATCAGCATGCATCTTCTTGACACCTGGATGTGCTGAGTAAGGTGTACGATGGGCTTCTTCCAGAATTAAGGTGTCAAGCTCATCTGAAAATGGCACATAAATCCTTCCTAAATGTCTTAAAAGACCTCTGATTCTCGAACGTAACCTAAAAATTTACCTTCCAAAGATCTTCCTGAATCAATCTCTCTACACACTTCCTGATACCATGAATCCATAGGAAATTCCTGAAGAATTCGACTCCTCAAATCCACACTAAGAGTCATCGATGATAACACATGTCTCCTGCAAGTCAAAGCATCCACCACCACATTCTCCTTAACTTGAATGTGCTTAACCACAAAATCATATTCGCATAGAATATCCATCCATCGCCTCTGGCGAGCATTCAAATTAGGCTGAATAAAAATGTACTGAAGACTATGATGATCGCTATGTAGCTCAAATCTGTGCCCCAACAAGAAATGTCTCCACCTTGTCAAAGCATGAACTACTGCCGCTAACTCAAGATCATGTGTAGGATAATTTAACTCATGATCCTTGAGCTTACGTGATTCATACGCAATTACCCGTCCATTCTGCATCAACACTGCCCCAATCCCTTCAAGAGAAGCATCTGTACATACCATGAAATCACCTTCTAGATTAGGTACAGCTAGAATTGATGCACTGGTCAAAATCTCCTTGAGCTTTTGGAAAGCTTCCTCACATTTCTCTATCCATACAAACTTCTTTCCTTTCCTTTGAAGAGAAGTGATAGGATGTGCTATCTAAGAGAAGTTTTGGACAAATCTACGATAATAACTAGCTAACCCCATGAAACTATGAATTTCTGACACATTAGTCGGTGTTGGCCAATCTACTATCACCTAAATCTTTGTAGGATCCACTAAAATACCATCACCTAAAATAACATGCCCTAAATATTGAATCTCTGTTTTGAAGAATTCACACTTAACTGCGTTGGCATAAAGCTGATTGTCCCTTAAACACTGCAAAACCAACCGCAGGTGTTCCTCATGCTCCTTCTAAGTCTTAGAATATATCAATATGTCATCAAGAAACATAAGTACAAACCTATCCAGATAAGATCGGAACACATCATTCATAAAACTCATAAAAACCGATGGAGGATTAGTTAATCCAAAAGGTACCACTGTGAACTCATAATGCCCGTAACAAGTTTGAAAAGCAGTCTTGTGAATATATGCTTCCTTAATGCAAAGTTGGTGGTATCCTGACTTAAGATCAATATTGGAGAATACTATAGCTCCCTTGATCTGATCAAATAAGTCATCAATCCTAGATAAAGGATACCTATTCTTAATAGTCACCTTATTCAACTATCTTTAGTCAATACAAAGGCGCAAAGAATTATCTTTCTTCTTCACAAAGAGCACCGGAGCTCCCCATGGTGATACACTAGGTCGAATGCTCCCTTTGGCCAGAAGTTCCTTTAGCTGAAAACGTAGCTCACCCAATTCCTATGTTGTCATGTGATAAGGAGCTTTAGAGATAGGCTCCACTCCAGGAATCAAATCAATACTAAAGTCAATGTCCCTCTTTGGAGACATGCCTAGAATCTCACTTGGAAAAACATCTGCATAATCCTGCAAAATCAGGTGATCTAATGTCTCCCTCATTGGATCTTCTTCACCAAGATCATTTACCATAATAGCAAATATCTGACATCTCTTTCGGAAACTTCGCTTTAATTGCATAGCAGAAATCATCCGCAGAGATATAGGCCTTGGTATCCCAACTATCTGCACATTTTTCCCTTGGTCATCTTGGCACATAATAATCTTCTTCCTGCAATCTATACTGGCTCTATGAGATCCAAGCCAGTCTATGCCTAAAACTAAATCATAGGAACCAAGGGGTATGATTCGAAGATCCATTGCAGTATCAAAGCTTCCTAAGCTAAGCCCACACTTATGAACTACAAAATCTGTGGAGAACTTAATGCCCGAGGCTAGTTCCACTTGCCAACCACAATCTTGCTTCACCACATCCAGCTTACACTTAAAAACTATAGATGGTGAAATAAATGAATTTGTAGCTCCTGAATCAAACAATACTGAAAGGGATATACCTCTAATAGCACCTATGGTCTCAACCACTGTTCCCTGATGATCTGCCTGACACTGATCAATTGCTGCAAAAACTCTATGAGCTCTACCTGCATCACCAACTGTAGGCTCTGAAATGGTAGGTCTAGGTCCTAAAAACTGAGGTGCTCGCTGAGGACACTAAGTTGCATAATGTCCAATCTAACCACATGAATAGCACCCGACCGCGTGGTACCTAAGTGGTCCACTCCCAACGTGCTAAGGAGATAATCTCAAGTCTCAAACAGGCTATCAAAACCAAATAACACATATCTCTATAAGTCCAAGAATCCTAAAAGTATACCAACTCAAGGTTCAAAACACAAAATCTGACATCTAATCCCAGAGGCACACAATGACATGTAGGAACCTACTATGCAAGCAGGAAAGTGTCATCGCAATTATCACGTACAAGTTACCCTAGCAGTTAGCTAAACTTCATGGGTGCATACTGATTTCATGCAGCCACTAGTATCCTCTCATACTGACGAGGCATACTACGGAATGCAAGGTCGCAACCATGCATCTCGCTACTCCCATCCTAGCTTTTGAAAGCACTCAAGGCATGGGCAAGAACAAAAAACTTATCTTTTTAGGTTCATTCAGTTAGTATTAGGTGTGAATGTTATCACTTATTAATCCAACTTACAATGAGTTACCCTAGTAGCCTCTTAGGGCCCTGGCCCCCATTGCAAGCCACTTGTCGTCACTACATGTAGATATCCTACCCTAATGCTCATGGACTCATAAATCTCAAAATCACAAAAGATAAACCATAAAATCATCAAATATGCATAAAAGCATCAAATCTCCATGAGCTAACATCCATAGAAAATCATGAACACAACAGCTCTCTATTGGCAACTGAAGTATCACTGATAATCAAATATCCAATGGTTCTCAATAACCAAAGTATATATCTCAATCATACTAATCAAAGACTCCAAAAATGGTTGAGTCAAACATGTCACATCATGACATCACCAAGAATAAATCCACATTTCAGTCCCATCATGGTGACTAGAAAATAACCAAAGATAACTGATCGATGACCAAAATAATGGTTAAGTCAAGTGTCTCATACATAAAAATCTCAACTATAAAAATCAGTAATCACAATCAATACATAGAGCATTCCATCACATAACCATGGTTGGGTTTATAAAGATCGAGATTAAAACATCATCATGTCACCACAATCACATAACCCCCAAGCCTCTGGTAGACGTCCTATACTGGTCAACACTAGTCAACTCAAAATCCAAAAAAATAGCATAAAGAATACACAATGTAAACACATGTTTTGGTTTTACAACTTGAATTGTAGAGATCTCAATTTAAGTTCACAAGTTTGAGGAATGAATGGAGAAACACTCATATTGTTTTTGGATATAAATTTTCCTTAACAGAACTAAAAAAAATCCATTTTCCAATTTATAATTTTTTTTTGATACATCCTGCACCAAACTATAAATTCTTTATTTAATAATTTAAAACAATTAAATTATTAAATAGATGAAAGTTATTAAATAGTCACCTTTATGAAAATAAATCGTCAATATAAATCATTGATCAAATAATAATAACTTAAATTTATAAATAACTTATTTACATATTACATACATACATACATACATACATACATACATACATACATACATACATACATACATATATATATATATGTAAATATATTAATATGTTTTCATAAAATCGATTAAACAATTTCGATTGACACCATATTATATAGCAATGTGAATCGATTGTTTATAAACGTTTTAACATAACGTATTTTTTACATAACATTAACATCAATTAAACTCCACAAACTCTTGGTACGGTACGCAGTACCTGTGGTCACAGGCACTGCATCGATAGCGGGTACATAGTACTCCTGTCGTCGCAGACTTGCGATGGCAGGTCTCTGCCTTCCACAGGCGCGGGGTACGAATTGTGCCCACGGCATTATAATATACACTTGTTTCATGCGATATGAATCGCTTTATTAAATTTCTCACTGTGATTTATCAATCGCTCAATTCGATGCATTATATATAAATATACATAGGTATATATATATCAGTGTATATATATATATATATATATATATATATATATATATATATATATATATATAATCAAATTTTATAATAGATACATAATAAATGTATACATATGCATATATATAAATATCTGTGTGTGTGTGTGTGTGTGTGTGTGTGTGCAGATCTGAATATATAACCATGTATATATTTTTTTTTTTCACAAAGATTATATCTACAATTATGAATGCATATAAAATTCTCCAATAAAATTAATCTACCCATATTGAGAACACATATAAATATGAAACTTCTCAGAAGACATATGGAAGATATGAAGAAGACAGGGAATGTGAGATGCGAAAATAGCATAATTAAAATCACAAGAATCTACCCAGATTCTGATGCTAAATCGCTCTTCCTCAAAAAATCCACAGAGAAAGCTCCTCCCTTCTTCAGAATTTTCGAGTCCTCCAATGCTCCAATTGCTCTCTCAACACTGTGTCTAAGCTTCTATGAATGCTTGAATATAAAGAGCTTTCAGGAAACATCTAGAATGCTTCTAGAAACAGCTGGAAGGTGTCACCAACTAAGCATGGGTTTTTTTCAACCTTCAAGATGAGCCATAGTGTTGTAGACAACATGTGCTTAATTGATGCACTAACATCCATGTTATTGACACATGAGAAATAGAGAAGTGCGTTAATTCCCATGTAAGCTTATAACTCGAATTTACTTTTTATATACTTTCTATTTAAATATTTATAACTTTCATTTTAACTTTATAAATTTTATTATTATTATTTATTTGTTACTTTATTATTATTTTATAATTATTATTAATTTTAATTTCTAATTTTCTTTTATTTAATTCATTTTTCCTCAATAATTCACATTTAATTAATTATAATCAAAATATCAAATAACATGATATTTTATATTAATTTCTTCAAATCATTAATTTATTAATTAAATCTATTTATTAAGACTTAATTAATAGATAATTCACCATAGACCTCCAAGATAGAATATGAAAACCCATCATAGAGAAAATCACTCAAAATCAGTCTAAAGGGTTAAAAATCACGAACTATGTCGTCTAACACATTCGATGGGTAAAATATTCAAATACTTGTCCTACCTCACTAGGACAATTGGTTTAAGGGTTTGGGATTTGGACTTGAGAATTTATCTCCTTTTTCTTATCATTGAGATAGTATAATAGGGTACGCTCATCTTGGCAATTTAGAGAAGTCGATACCTGGTACCTGCAACCTGCAGAAAAACCATGCATTTACATATAATATATATAAAGCTAAGCTAAACAAACAATGGAAGGAAGTGGTGAATCGTGTAGATCCTGACTAAGCAGGTGACTACGACTCCCTTCCTTAACCACATTAGAAACACCATACAATAAGAAAACACACACACTATACACATGCAAGTATGAGGTAAGTATCCATAATAAAACAAATAAGATTATAAACCATCCATCTAATCATCAATAATAAATGAAAATAATATAATGATCATCATGTATGCAAGAAATGTAAAGTCTAAATGATCTCATCTTATAACCACTGAATCCATAACATAATGTCTGATAATGTCAAAACAATACCACTAATCTATCAACATAAAACTAGTCTATCATAGTCTGATAATATTAACAATGTCCAAAAAAGATGTGAACGAGGGTAAGCACTACAAGAGAGATTTTGTTGAGATATTTAATTTAATAAAATGAGATATGCTCTCATAATTACTTTTTTTATTTAATTAAATAATCTTTAATTAATTAGAGACACTTTTCTTATTTAATTAAATAACTTCACTTAATTAATTAGGAATGACTTCTAATTTAATTAAATAACTTTGTTTAATTAATTAGAAGTAAGTACTCGGTTTAATTAAATAATTTCATTTAATTATTTCTGAAATTCTTTTCGAAACTAGTCAACTCAAGTCAATCGTGGTTAAATCTGGTCAACTTTTAGTCAAAATTTATATTTTCGTATGTGAATATGAGAAAATGTGAGTATGAATTCAAGCAACAATTCAATGCAAATTCTCACTCAACCTTTCAAAATGAAGAGATGAGGGTCTCTTAAAAAGACTTTCCTAGAATTCATTAACGGTTGAGTTCGATTTCAATCAACGGTCAGGATTAAAGGTGTAGTTCAGTCATAAAGGGAGATTTCCAAATTAAAAGGAGTTAACAGATTTAATTTGAGTAAAATAAAGAGTTAACTGATTCAATTTGAGTAGAAAAAGGAGTTAACTGATTTAACTCATTTTTTATCAATAGAGAACTGCAAATTTCCATTTTTGAACTGAAGAGAGATTTTGTTGAGATATTTAATTTAATAAAATGAGATATGCTCTCATAATTACTTTTTTTATTTAATTAAATAATATTTAATTAATTAGAAACACTTTTCTTATTTAATTAAATAAATTCATTTAATTATTTAGGAATGGCTTCTCATTTAATTAAATAACTTTTTTTAATTAATTAGAAGCAAGTACTCCATTTAATTAAATAATTTCATTTAATTATTTCAAAATTCTTTTCGAAACTAGTCAACTCAAGTCAACCGTGGTTAAATTTGATCAACTTTTGGTCAAACTCTATCTTTGCGTATGTGAATATGAGCAAATGTGAGTATGAATTCCTGCAACAATTTGATGCAAATTGTCATTCAACTTTTTAAAATGAAGAGATGAGGGTCTCTTAAATAGACTTTCCTAGAATTCATCAACGGTTGAGATCAATTTCAATCAACGGTCAGAATTAAAGGTGAAGTTTAGTCATAAAGGGAGATTTCCAAATTAAAGAGAGTTAACAGATTTAATTTGAGTAAAATAAGGAGTTAACTCATTGAATTTGAGTAGAAAAAGGAGTTAACTGATTTAACTCATTTTTGATCAATAGTGAACTGGAAATTTCCCTTTTTCAACTGAAGAGAAATTTTGTTGAGATATTTAATTTAATAAAATGAGATATGCTCTAATAATTGCTTTTTCTATTTCATTAAATAATCTTTAATTAATTAGAGACACTTTTCTTATTTAATTAATAACTTCATTTAATTAATTAGGAATGGCTTCTCATTTAATTAAATAACTTTGTTTAATTAGTTAGAAGTAAGTACTCCATTTAATTAAATAATTTTGTTTAATTATTTCAAAATTCTTTTCGAAACTAGTCAACTCAAGTCAACCGTGGTTAAATCTGGTCAACTTTTAGTCAAACTTGATCTTTGCATATGTAAATATGAGCAAATGTGAGTATGAATTCAAGCAACAATTCAATGCAAATTCCCATTCAACTTTTCAAAATGAAGAGATGAGGGTCTCTTAGATAAACTTTCTTGGAATTCATCAACGATTGAGATCGATTTCAATCAACGGTTAGGATTAAAGGTGAAGTTCAGTCATAAAGGGAGATTTCCAAATTAAAGGGAGTTAACAGATTTAATTTGAGTAAAATAAAGATTTAACTGATTCAATTTGAGTAGAAAAAGGAGTTAACTAATTTAAATAATTTTTGATCAATAGTGAACTGGAAATTTCTCTTTTTGAACTAAAGAGAGATTTTGTTCAGATATTTAATGTAATAAAATGAGATATGCTCCCATAATTACTTTTTCTATTTAATTAAATAATCTTTAATTAATTAGAGACACTTTTCTTATTTAATTAAATAACTTCATTTAATTAATGAGGTATGGCTTCTCATTTAATTTAAAAACTTTGTTTAATTAATTAGAAGTAAGTATTCCATTTAATTAAATAATTTTGTTTAATTATTTCAAAATTCTTTTCGAAACTAGTGAACTCAACCCAACCGTGGTTAAATCTGGTCAACTTTTGGTTAAACTTGATCTTTGTGTATCTGAATATGAGCAAATGTGAGTGCGAATTCCAACAACAATTCGATGCAAATTCTCATTCAACCTTTCAAAATGAAGAGATGAGGGTCTCTTAAATAGACTTTCCTAGAATTCATCAACGGTTGAGATCGATTTCAATCAACGGTCAGGATTAAAGGTGAAGTTCAGCCATAAAGGGAGATTTCCAAATTAAAAGGAGTTAACAAATTTAATTTGAGTAAAATAAAGAATTAACTGATTCAATTTGAGTAGAAACAGGAGTTAACTCATTTAACTCATTTTTGATCAATAATGAACTGTAAATTTCCCTTTTCAAACTGAAGAGAGGTTTTGTTGAGATATTTAATTTAATAAAATTAGATATGCTCTCATAATTCCTTTTTCTATTTAATTAAATAATCTTTAATTAATTAGAGACACTTTTCTTATTTAATTAAATAACTTCATTTAATTAATTAGGAATGCCTTCTCCTTTAATTAAATAACTTTCTTTAATTAGTTAGAAGTAAGTACTCTATTTAATTAAATAATTTTGTTTAATTATTTCAAAATTCTTTTCGAAACTAGTCAACTCAAGTCAACCGTGGTTAAATCTAGTCAACTTTTGGTCAAACTTTATCTTTGCGTATGTGAATATGAGCAAATGTGAGTATGAATTCCAGCAACAATTCGATGCAAATTCTCATTCAACCTTTCAAAATGAAGAGATGAGGGTCTCTTAAATAGACTTTCTTGAAATTCATCAACGGTTGAGATCGATTTCAATTAACGGTCAAGATTAAAGGTGAAGTTCAGTCATAAAGAGAGATTTCCAAATTAAAGAGAGTTAACAGTTTTAATTTGAGTAAAATAAGGAGTTAATTGATTGAATTTGAGTAGAAAAATGAGTTAACTCATTTAACTCATTTTTGATTGATAGTGAACTAGAAATTTCCCCTTTTGAACTAAAGAGAGATTTTTTTGAGATATTTAATTTAATAAAATGAGATATGCTCTCATAATTACTTTTTTTATTTAATTAAATAATTTTTAATTAATTAGAAACACTTTTCTTATTTAATTAAATAACTTCATTTAATTAATTAGGAATGGCTTCTCATTTAATTAAATAACTTTGTTTAATTAGTTAGAAGTAAATACTCCATTTAATTAAATAATTTCGTTTAATTATTTCTAAATTCTTTTCGAAACTAGTCAACTCAAGTCAACCGTGGCTAAATCTGGTCAATTTTGGTCAAACTTAATTTTTGCGTATGTGAATATGAGCAAATGTGAGTATGAATGCCAAGAACAATTCGATGCAAATTCTTATTCAACCTTTCAAAATGAAGAGACGAGGTTCTCTTAAATAGACATTCTTAGAATTCATCAATGGTTGAGATCGATTTCAATCAATGGTCAGGATTAAAGGTGAAGTTCAGTCATAAACGAAGATTTCTAAATTAAAGAGAGTTAACAGATTAAATTTAAGTAAAATAAGGAGTTAACTGATTCAATTTGATTAGAAAAAGGAGTTAACTCATTTAACTCATTTTTTATCAATAGTGAACTGAAAATTTTCCTTTTTGAACTGAAGAGAGATTTTGATGAGATATTTAATGTAATAAAATGAGATATGCTCTCATAATTACTTTTTCTATTTAATTAAATAATTTTTAATTAATTAGAGACACTTTCTTGTTTAATTAAATAACTTCATTTAATTAATTAGGAATGGCTTCTCATTTAATTAAATAACTTTGTTTAATTATTTAGAAGTAAGTACTCCATTTAATTAAATAATTTCGTATAATTATTTCAAAATTCTTTTTGAAACTAGTCAACTCAAATCAACCGTGGTTAAATCTGATCAACTTTTAGTCAAACTTGATCTTTGCATATGTGAATATGACCAAATGTGAGTATGAATTCCAGCAACAATTCGATACAAATTCTCATTCAACCTTTCAAAATGAAGAAATGAGGGTCTCTTAAATAGACTTTCCTGGAATTCATCAACGGTTGAGATCGATTTCAATCAACGGTCAGGATTAAAGGTGAAGTTCAATCATAAAGGGAGATTTCTAAATTAAAGGGAGTTAACAGATTTAATTTAAGTAAAATAAAGAGTTAACTGATTCAATTTGAGTAGAAAAAAGAGTTAACTGTTTTAACTCATTTTTGATCAATAGTGAACTGAAAATTTCTATTTTTGAACTAAAGAGAGATTTTTTTGAGATATTTAATGTAATAAAATGAGATATGCTCTCATAATTACTTTTTCTATTTAATTAAATAAACCTTAATTAATTAGAGATAATTTTCTTATTTAATTAAATAACTTCATTTAATTAATTAGGAATGGCTTCTCCTTTAATTAAATAACTTTGTTTAATTAGTTAAAAGTAAGTACTCTATTTAATTAAATAATTTTGTTTAATTATTTCAAAAAAAAAATTTGAAACTAGTCAACTCAAGTCAACTGTGGTTCAATCTAGTCAACTTTTTGTCAAAGTTGATCTTTGCGTATGTGAATATGAGAAAATGTAAGTATGAATTCTAGCAACAATTCGATGCAAATTCTCATTCAACCTTTCAAAATGAAGAGATGAGGGTCTCTTAAATAGACTTTCCTAGAATTCATCAACGGTTGAGATTGATTTCAGTCAATGGTCAGGATTAAATGTGAAGTTCAGTCATAAATGGAGATTTTCAAATTTAAGGGAGTTAACAGATTTCATTTGAGTAAAATAAGGAGTTAACTGATTCAATTTGAGTAGAAAAAGGACTTAACTGATTTAACTCATTTTTTATCAATAGTGAACTAAAAATTTCCCTTTTTGAACTGAAGAGAGATTTTGTTGAGATATTTAATTTAATAAAATGACATATGCTCTCATAATTACTTTTTCTATTTAATTAAATAATCTTTAATTAATTAGAGACACTTTCTTATTTAATTAAATAACTTCATTTAATTAATTAGGATTGGCTTCTCATTTAATTAAATAACTTTTTAAAATTAATTAGAAGTAAGTACTCCATTTAATTAAATAATTTTGTTTAATTATTTAAAAATTCTTTTCGAAACTAGTCAACTCATGTCAACCGTGGTTAAATTTGGTCAACTTTTAGTGAAACTTGATCTTTGCGTATGTGAATATGAGCAAATGTGAGTATGAATTCCAGCAATAATTCGATGCAAATTCTCATTCAACCTTTCAAAATGAAGAGATGAGGGTCTCTTAAATAGACTTTCCTGAAATTCATCAACGGTTGAGATCGGTTTCAATCAACGGTCAGGATTAAAGGTGAAGTTCAGTCATAAAGAGAGATTTCCAAATTAAAGGGACTTAACAGATATAATTTGAGTAAAATAAGAAGTTAACTGATTCAATTTGAGTAGAAAAATGAGTTAATTGACTAAACTCATATTTGATCAATAGCGAACTGGAAATTTCCCTTTTTGAACTGAAAAGAGGTTTTGTTGAGATATTTAATATAATAAAATGAGATATGCTCTCATAATTAGTTTTTCTATTTAATTAAATAATCTTTAATTAATTAGAAACACTTTTCTCACTTAATTAAATAACTTGATTTAATTAGTTAGGAATGGCTTCTCATTTAATTAAATAACTTTGTTTAATTAATTAGAAGTAAGTACTCCATTTAATTAAATAATTTCATTTAATTATTTAAAAATTCTTTTCGAAACTAGTCAACTCAAGTCAACCGTGGTTAAATCTGCTCAACTTTTGGTCAACCTTGATCTTTGCATATGTGAATATGAGCAAATGTGAGTATGAATTTCAACAACAATTCGATGCAAATTCTCTTTCAACCTTTCAAAATGAAGAGATGAGGGTCTCTTGAATAGACTTTCTTGGAATTCATCAACGGTTGAGATCGATTTCAATGAACGGTCAGGATTAAAGGTGAAGTTCAATCATAAAGGGAGTTAACGGATTTAATTTGAGTAAAATAAGAAGTTAACTGATTTAATTTGAGTAGAAAAAAGAGTTAACTGATTTAACTCATTGTTTATCAATAGTGAACTGGAAATTTCCCTTTTTCAACTGAAGAGACATTTTGTTGAGATATTTAATTTAATAAAATGAGATATGCTCTCATAATTATTTTTTCTATTTAATTAAATAATCTTTAATTATTTAGAGACATTTTTCTTATTTAATTAAATAACTTCATTTAATTAATTAGGAATGGCTTGTTATTTAATTAAATAAATTTGTTTAATTTATTAGAAGTAAGTACTCCATTTAATTAAACAAATTCATTTAATTATTTAAATTTTTTTCAAAACTAGTCAACACAAGTCAACCGTGGTTAAATTTGGTCAACTTTGGTCAAACTTGATCTTTGCGTATGTGAATATGAGCAAATGTGAGTATGAATTCCAGGAACAATTTGATGCAAATTCTCATTCAACCTTTCAAAATTAAGAGATGAGGGTCTCTTAAATAGACTTTCTTGAAATTCATCAACGGTTGAGATCGATTTCAATCAACGATCATGATTAAAGGTGAAGTTGAGTCATAAAGGGAGATTTTCAAATTAAAGGGAGTTAACGGATTTAATTTGAGTAAAATAAAGAATTAACTGATTCAATTTGAGTAAAAAAAAGAGTTAACTCATTTAACTCATTTTTGTTCAATAGTGAATTGGAAATTTTCCTTTTTAAACTAAAGAGAGATTTTGTTGAAATATTTAATTTAATAAAATGAGATATGCTCTCATAATTACTTTTTCTATTTAATTAAATACTCTTTAATTAATTAGAGAGACTTTTCTTATTTAATTAAATAACTTCATTTAATTAATTAGGAATGGCTTCGCATTTAATTAAATAACTTTGTTTAATTAATTAGAAGTAAGTACTCCATTTAATTAAATAATTTGATTTAATTATTTCAAAATTTTTTTCGAAACTAGTCAACTCAGGTCAACCGTGGTTAAATCTGGTCAACTTTAGGTCAAACTTGATCTTTGCATTTGTGAAAATGAGCAAAAGTGAGTATGAATTCCAGCAAAAATTCGATGAAAATTCTCATTCAACCTTTCAAAATGAAGAGATGAGGGTCTCTTAAATAGACTTTCTTGGAATTCATGACTGGTTGAGATCGATTTCAATCAACGGTCAGGATAAAAGGTTAAGTTCAGTTATAAAGGGACATTTCCAAATTAAAGGGAGTTAACAGATTTAATTTGAGTAAAATAAGGAGTTAACTGCTTCAATTTGAGTAGAAAAGAGAGTTAACTGATTCAACTCATTTTTTGATCAATAGTGAACTGAAAATTTCCCTTTTTGAACTGAATAGAGATTTTGCTGAGATATTTAATTTAATAAAATGAGATATGCTCTCATAATTACTTTTTCTATTTAATTAAATAATCTTTAATTAATTAAAGACACTTTTATTATTTAATTAAATAACTTCATTTAATTAATTAGGAATGGCTTCTCATTTAATTAAATAATTTTGTTTAATTAATTAGAAATAAGTACTCCATTTAAGTAAATAATTTCGTTTAATTATTTTAATTTTTTTTCCAAACTAGCCAACTCAATTCAACCATGGTTAAATCTGGTCAAGTTTTGGTCAAACCTGATCTTTGCATATGTGAATATGAGCAAATGTGACTATGAATTCCAGCAACAATTCGATGCAAATTATCATTCAACCTTTCAAAATGAAGCGATGAGGGTCTCTTAAATAGACTTTCCTGGAATTCATCAATGATTGAGATCGATTTAAATCAACGGTCAGGATTAAAGGTGAAGTTTAGTCATAAAGGGAGATTTCCAAATTAAATGGAGTTAACAGATTTAATTTGAGTAAAATAAGGAGTTAACTGATTCAATTTGCGTAGAAAAAAGAGTTAACTGATTTAACTCATTTTTTATCAATAGTGAACTGAAAATTTCCCTTTTTGAATTGAAGAGAGATTTTGTTGAGATATTTAATTTAATAAAATGAGATATGCTCTCATAATTACTTTTTCCATTTAATTAAATAATGTTTAATTAATTAGGGACACTTTTCTTATTTAATTAAATAACTTCATTTAATTAATTAAGAATGGCTTCTCATTTAATTAAATAACTTTGTTTAATTAATTAGAAGTAAGTACTCCATTAAATTAAATAATTTCATTTAATTATTTCAAAATTCTTTTCAAAACTAGTCAACACAAGTCAACCGTGGTTAAATCTAGTCAACTTTTGGTCAAACTTGATCTTTGCGTATGTGAATATGAGCAAATGTGAGTATGAATTCCAACAACGATTCGATGCAAATTCTCATTCAACCTTTCAAAATGAAGAGATAAGGGTCTCTTAAATAGACTTTTCTGAAATTCATCAACGGTTGAGATCGATTTCAATCAACGGCCATGATTAAAGGTGAAGTTCAGTCATAAAGAGTGATTTTTAAATTAAAGAGAGTTAACAGATTTAATTTGAGTAAAATAAGGAGTTAACTGATTCAATTTGAGTAGAAAAAGTAGTTAATAGATTTAACTCATTTTTGTTCAATAGTGAACTAGAAATTTCGCTTTGTGAACTAAAAAGAGATTTTGTTGAGATAATTAATTTAATAAAATGAGATATGCTCTCATAATTACTTTTGCCATTTTATTAAATAATCTTTAATTAATTAGAAACACTTTTCTTATTTAATTAAATAACTTCATTTAATTAGTTAAGAATGGCTTCTCATTTAATTAAATAACTTTGTTTAATTAATTAGAAGTAAGTACTCCATTTAATTAAATAATTTCATTTAATTATTTCAAAAAAAATTTCGAAACTAATCAACCGTGGTTAACTCTGATCAACTTTTGGTCAAACTTGATATTTGCGTATGTGAATATGAGCAAATGTGAGTATGAATTCCAATAACAATTCGATGCAAATTCTCATTCAACCTTTCAAAATGAAGAGATGAGGGTCTCTTAAATAGACTTTCCTGGAATTCATCAACGGTTGAGATTGATTTCAATCAGCGATTACGATTAAAGGTGAAGTTCAATCATAAAGGGAGATTTCCAAATTAAAGGGAGTTAAGAGATTTAATTTGAGTAAAATAAGGAGTTAACTGATTAAATTTGAGTACAAAAAGGAGTTAACTGATTTAACTACTTTTTTATCAATAATCAACTAAAAATTTCCCTTTTTGAACTGAAGAGAGATTTTGTTGAGATATTTAATTTAATAAAATGAGATATGCCCTCATAATTAGTTTTTCTATTTAATTAAATAATCTTTAATTAATTAGAGACACTTTTCTTACTTAATTAAATAACTTGATTTAATTAGTTAGGAATGGCTTCTCATTTAATTAAATAACTTTGTTTAATTAATTAGAAGTAAGTACTCCATTTAATTAAATAATTTCATTTAATTATTTAAAAATTCCTTTCGAAACTAGTCAACACAAGTCAATCGTGGTTAAATCTGCTCAACTTTTGGTCAAACTTGATATTTGCATATGTGAATATGAGCAAATGTGAGTATGAATTTCAACAACAATTCGATGCAAATTCTCACTCCACCTTTCAAAATGAAGAGATGAGGGTCTCTTGAATAGACTTTCTTGGAATTCATCAATGGTTGAGATCGATTTCAATGAACGGTCAGGATTAAAGGTGAAGTTCAATCATAAAGTGAGATTTCCAAATTAAAGGGAGTTAACGGATTTAATTTGAGTAAAATAAGGAGTTAACTAGTTTAATTTGAGTAGAAAAAAGAGTTAACTGATTTAACTCATTTTTTATCAATACTGAACTGGAAAATTCTCTTTTTTAGCAGAAGAGACATTTTGTTGAGATATTTAATTTAATAAAATGAGATATGCTCTCATAATTATTTTTTCTATTTAATTAAATAATCTTTAATTATTTAGAGAAATTTTTCTTACTTAATTAAATAACTTCATTTAATTAATTAAGAATGGCTTCTCATTTAATTAAATAACTTTGTTTAATTTATTAGAAGTAAGTACTCCATTTAATTAAACAAATTCATTTAATTATTTAAATTTTTTTTCAAAACTAGTCAACTCAAGTGAACCGTGGTTAAATCTGGTCAACTTTGGTCAAACTTGATCTTTGCGTATGTGAATATGAGCAAATGTGAATATGAATTCCAGTAACAATTTGATGCAAACTCTCATTCAACCTTTCAAAATGAAGAGATGAGGGTCTCTTAAATAGACTTTTCTGGAATTCATCAACGGCTGAGATCGATTTCAATCAACGGTCATGATTAAAGGTGAAGTTGAGTCATAAAGGGAGATTTTCAAATTAAAGGGAGTTAACGGATTTAATTTAAGTAAAATAAAGAGTTAACTGATTCAATTTGAGTAGAAAAAAGAGTTAACTGTTTTAACTCATTTTTGATCAATAGTGAACTGAAAATTTCTATTTTTGAACTAAAGAGAGATTTTTTTGAGATATTTAATGTAATAAAATGAGATATGCTCTCATAATTACTTTTTCTATTTAATTAAATAAACCTTAATTAATTAGAGATAATTTTCTTATTTAATTAAATAACTTCATTTAATTAATTAGGAATGGCTTCTCCTTTAATTAAATAACTTTGTTTAATTAGTTAAAAGTAAGTACTCTATTTAATTAAATAATTTTGTTTAATTATTTCAAAAAAAAAATTTGAAACTAGTCAACTCAAGTCAACTGTGGTTCAATCTAGTCAACTTTTTGTCAAAGTTGATCTTTGCGTATGTGAATATGAGAAAATGTAAGTATGAATTCTAGCAACAATTCGATGCAAATTCTCATTCAACCTTTCAAAATGAAGAGATGAGGGTCTCTTAAATAGACTTTCCTAGAATTCATCAACGGTTGAGATTGATTTCAGTCAATGGTCAGGATTAAATGTGAAGTTCAGTCATAAATGGAGATTTTCAAATTTAAGGGAGTTAACAGATTTAATTTGAGTAAAATAAGGAGTTAACTGATTCAATTTGAGTAGAAAAAGGACTTAACTGATTTAACTCATTTTTTATCAATAGTGAACTAAAAATTTCCCTTTTTGAACTGAAGAGAGATTTTGTTGAGATATTCAATTTAATAAAATGAGATATGCTCTCATAATTACTTTTTCTATTTAATTAAATAATCTTTAATTAATTAGAGACACTTTCTTATTTAATTAAATAACTTCATTTAATTAATTAGGATTGGCTTCTCATTTAATTAAATAACTTTTTAAAATTAATTAGAAGTAAGTACTCCATTTAATTAAATAATTTTGTTTAATTATTTAAAAATTCTTTTCGAAACTAGTCAACTCATGTCAACCGTGGTTAAATTTGGTCAACTTTTAGTGAAACTTGATCTTTGCGTATGTGAATATGAGCAAATGTGAGTATGAATTCCAGCAATAATTCGATGCAAATTCTCATTCAACCTTTCAAAATGAAGAGATGAGGGTCTCTTAAATAGACTTTCCTGAAATTCATCAACGGTTGAGATCGGTTTCAATCAACGGTCAGGATTAAAGGTGAAGTTCAGTCATAAAGGGAGATTTCCAAATTAAAGGGACTTAACAGATATAATTTGAGTAAAATAAGAAGTTAACTGATTCAATTTGAGTAGAAAAATGAGTTAATTGATTAAACTCATATTTGATCAATAGCGAACTGAAAATTCCCTTTTTTAACTGAAAAGAGGTTTTGTTGAGATATTTAATATAATAAAATGAGACATGCTCTCATAATTAGTTTTTCTATTTAATTAAATAATCTTTAATTAATTAGAAACACTTTTCTCACTTAATTAAATAACTTGATTTAATTAGTTAGGAATGGCTTCTCATTTAATTAAATAACTTTGTTTAATTAATTAGAAGTAAGTACTCCATTTAATTAAATAATTTCATTTAATTATTTAAAAATTCTTTTCGAAACTAGTCAACTCAAGTCAACCGTGGTTAAATCTGCTCAACTTTTGGTCAACCTTGATCTTTGCATATGTGAATATGAGCAAATGTGAGTATGAATTTCAACAACAATTCGATGCAAATTCTCTTTCAACCTTTCAAAATGAAGAGATGAGGGTCTCTTGAATAGACTTTCTTGGAATTCATCAACGGTTGAGATCGATTTCAATGAACGGTCAGGATTAAAGGTGAAGTTCAATCATAAAGGGAGATTTCCAAATTAAAGGGAGTTAACGGATTTAATTTGAGTAAAATAAGAAGTTAACTGATTTAATTTGAGTAGAAAAAAGAGTTAACTGATTTAACTCATTGTTTATCAATAGTGAACTGGAAATTTTCCTTTTTCAACTGAAGAGACATTTTGTTGAGATATTTAATTTAATAAAATGAGATATGCTCTCATAATTATTTTTTCTATTTAATTAAATAATCTTTAATTATTTAGAGACATTTTTCTTATTTAATTAAATAACTTCATTTAATTAATTAGGAATGGCTTGTTGTTTAATTAAATAAATTTGTTTAATTTATTAGAAGTAAGTACTCCATTTAATTAAACAAATTCATTTAATTATTTAAATTTTTTTTCAAAACTAGTCAACTCAAGTCAACCGTGGTTAAATTTGGTCAACTTTGGTCAAACTTGATCTTTGCGTATGTGAATATGAGCAAATGTGAGTATGAATTCCAGGAACAATTTGATGCAAATTCTCATTCAACCTTTCAAAATTAAGAGATGAGGGTCTCTTAAATAGACTTTCTTGAAATTCATCAACGGTTGAGATCGATTTCAATCAACGATCATGATTAAAGGTGAAGTTGAGTCATAAAGGGAGATTTTCAAATTAAAGGGAGTTAACGGATTTAATTTGAGTAAAATAAAGAATTAACTGATTCAATTTGAGTAAAAAAAGGAGTTAACTCATTTAACTCATTTTTGTTCAATAGTGAATTGGAAATTTCCCTTTTTAAACTAAAGAGAGATTTTGTTGAAATATTTAATTTAATAAAATGAGATATGCTCTCATAATTACTTTTTCTATTTAATTAAATACTCTTTAATTAATTAGAGAGACTTTTCTTATTTAATTAAATAACTTCATTTAATTAATTAGGAATGGCTTCGCATTTAATTAAATAACTTTGTTTAATTAATTAGAAGTAAGTACTCCATTTAATTAAATAATTTGGTTTAATTATTTCAAAAAAAATTTCAAAACTAGTCAACTCAGGTCAACCGTGGTTAAATCTGGTCAACTTTAGGTCAAACTTGATCTTTGCGTTTGTGAAAATGAGCAAAAGTGAGTATGAATTCCAGCAAAAATTCGATGCAAATTCTCATTCAACTTTTCAAAATGAAGAGATGAGGGTCTCTGAAATAGACTTTCTTGGAATTCATGACTGGTTGAGATCGATTTCAATCAACGGTCAGGATTAAAGGTTAAGTTCAGTTATAAAGGGACATTTCCAAATTAAAGGGAGTTAACAGATTTAATTTGAGTAAAATAAGGAGTTAACTGCTTCAATTTGAGTAGAAAAGAGAGTTAACTGATTCAACTCATTTTTTGATCAATAGTGAACTGAAAATTTCCCTTTTTGAACTGAATAGAGATTTTGCTGAGATATTTAATTTAATAAAATGAGATATGCTCTCATAATTACTTTTTCTATTTAATTAAATAATCTTTAATTAATTAAAGACACTTTTATTATTTAATTAAATAACTTCATTTAATTAATTAGGAATGGCTTCTCATTTAATTAAATAATTTTGTTTAATTAATTAGAAATAAGTACTCCATTTAAGTAAATAATTTCGTTTAATTATTTTAATTTTTTTTCCAAACTAGCCAACTCAATTCAACCATGGTTAAATCTGGTCAAGTTTTGGTCAAACCCGATCTTTGCATATGTGAATATGAGCAAATGTGACTATGAATTCCAGCAACAATTCGATGCAAATTATCATTCAACCTTTCAAAATGAAGAGATGAGGGTCTCTTAAATAGACTTTCCTGGAATTCATCAATGATTGAGATCGATTTAAATCAACGGTCAGGATTAAAGGTGAAGTTTAGTCATAAAGGGAGATTTCCAAATTAAATGGAGTTAACAGATTTAATTTGAGTAAAATAAGGAGTTAACTGATTCAATTTGCGTAGAAAAAGGAGTTAACTGATTTAACTCATTTTTTATCAATAGTGAACTGAAAATTTCCCTTTTTGAATTGAAGAGAGATTTTGTTGAGATATTTAATTTAATAAAATGAGATATGCTCTCATAATTACTTTTTCCATTTAATTAAATAATCTTTAATTAATTAGGGACACTTTTCTTATTTAATTAAATAACTTCATTTAATTAATTAAGAATGGCTTCTCATTTAATTAAATAACTTTGTTAAATTAATTAGAAGTACTCCATTAAATTAAATAATTTCGTTTAATTATTTCAAAATTCTTTTCAAAACTAGTCGACACAAGTCAACCGTAGTTAAATCTAGTCAACTTTTGGTCAAACTTGATCTTTGCGTATGTGAATATGAGCAAATGTGAGTATGAATTCCAACAATGATTCGATGCAAATTCTCATTCAACCTTTCAAAATGAAGAGATGAGGGTCTCTTAAATAGACTTTTCTGAAATTCATCAACGGTTGAGATCGATTTCAATCAACGGCCATGATTAAAGGTGAAGTTCAGTCATAAAGAGTGATTTTTAAATTAAAGAGAGTTAACGGATTTAATTTGAGTAAAATAAGGAGTTAACTGATTCAATTTGAGTAGAAAAAGTAGTTAATAGATTTAACTCATTTTTGTTCAATAGTGAACTAGAAATTTCGCTTTGTGAACTAAAAAGAGATTTTGTTGAGATAATTAATTTAATAAAATGAGATATGCTCTCATAATTACTTTTGCCATTTTATTAAATAATCTTTAATTAATTAGAAACACTTTTCTTATTTAATTAAATAACTTCATTTAATTAGTTAAGAATGGCTTCTCATTTAATTAAATAACTTTGTTTAATTAATTAGAAGTAAGTACTCCATTTAATTAAATAATTTCATTTAATTATTTCAAAAAAAATTTCGAAACTAGTCAACCGTGGTTAACTCTGATCAACTTTTGGTCAAACTTGATATTTGCGTATGTGAATATGAGAAAATGTGAGTATGAATTCCAATAACAATTCGATGCAAATTCTCATTCAACCTTTCAAAATGAAGAGATGAGGGTCTCTTAAATAGACTTTCCTGGAATTCATCAACGGTTGAGATTGATTTCAATCAGCGATTACGATTAAAGGTGAAGTTCAATCATAAAGGGAGATTTCCAAATTAAAGGGAGTTAAGAGATTTAATTTGAGTAAAATAAGGAGTTAACTGATTAAATTTGAGTACAAAAAGGAGTTAACTGATTTAACTACATTTTTATCAATAATCAACTAAAAATTTCCCTTTTTGAACTGAAGAGAGATTTTGTTGAGATATTTAATTTAATAAAATGAGATATGCCCTCATAATTAGTTTTTCTATTTAATTAAATAATCTTTAATTAATTAGAGACACTTTTCTTACTTAATTAAATAACTTGATTTAATTAGTTAGGAATGGCTTCTCATTTAATTAAATAATTTTGTTTAATTAATTAGAAGTAAGTACTCCATTTAATTAAATAATTTCATTTAATTATTTAAAAATTCCTTTCGAAACTAGTCAACACAAGTCAATCGTGGTTAAATCTGCTCAACTTTTGGTCAAACTTGATATTTGCATATGTGAATATGAGCAAATGTGAGTATGAATTTCAACAACAATTCGATGCAAATTCTCACTCCACCTTTCAAAATGAAGAGATGAGGGTCTCTTGAATAGACTTTCTTGGAATTCATCAATGGTTGAGATCGATTTCAATGAACGGTCAGGATTAAAGGTGAAGTTCAATCATAAAGTGAGATTTCCAAATTAAAGGGAGTTAACGGATTTAATTTGAGTAAATTAAGGAGTTAACTAGTTTAATTTGAGTAGAAAAAAGAGTTAACTGATTTAACTCATTTTTTATCAATACTGAACTGGAAAATTCCCTTTTTCAGCAGAAGAGACATTTTGTTGAGATATTTAATTTAATAAAATGAGATATGCTCTCATAATTATTTTTTCTATTTAATTAAATAATCTTTAATTATTTAGAGAAATTTTTCTTACTTAATTAAATAACTTCATTTAATTAATTAAGAATGGCTTCTCATTTAATTAAATAACTTTGTTTAATTTATTAGAAGTAAGTACTCCATTTAATTAAACAAATTCATTTAATTATTTAAATTTTTTTTTCAAAACTAGTCAACTCAAGTGAACCGTGGTTAAATCTTGTCAACTTTGGTCAAACTTGATCTTTGCGTATGTGAATATGAGCAAATGTGAATATGAATTCCAGTAACAATTTGATGCAAACTCTCATTCAACCTTTCAAAATGAAGAGATGAGAGTCTCTTAAATAGACTTTTCTGGAATTCATCAACGGCTGAGATCGATTTCAATCAACGGTCATGATTAAAGGTGAAGTTGAGTCATAAAGGGAGATTTTCAAATTAAAGGGAGTTAACGGATTTAATTTGAGTAAAATAAAGAGTTAACTAATTCAATTTGAGTAGAAAAAGGAGTTAACTAATTTAACTCATTTTTGTTCAATAGTGAATTGGAAATTTCCCTTTTTAAACTAAAGAGAGATTTTGTTGAAATATTTAATTTAATAAAATTAGATATGCTCTCATAATTACTTTTTCTATTTAATTAAATAATCTTTAATTAATTAGAGACACTTTTCTTATTTAATTAAATAACTTCATTTAATTAATTAGGAATGGCTTCTCATTTAATTCAATAACTTTGGTTAATTAATTAGAAGTAAGTACTCCATTTAATTAAATAATTTTATTTAATTATTCAAAAATTCTTTTTGAAACTAGTCAACTCAAGTCAACCATGGTTAAATCTGGTCAACTTTTGGTCAAACTTGATCTTTGCGTATATGAATATGAGCAAACGTGAGTATAAATTCCAGCAACAATTCGATGCAAATTCTCATTCAACTTTTCAAAATGAAAAGATGAGGGTCTTTTAAATAGACATTCTTGGAATTCATCAACGGTTGAGATCGATTTCAATCAACGGTAAGGATTAAAAGTGAAGTTCAGTCATAAAGCGAGATTCCAAAATTAAAAAGAGTTAACAGATTTAATTTGAGTAAAATAAAGAGTTAATTGATTCAATTTGAATAGAAAAAGGACTTAACTGATTTAACTCATTTTTTATCAATAGTGAACTAGAAATTTCCCTTTTTGAACTGAAGAGAGATTTTATTGAGATATTTAATTTAATAAAATGAGATATGCTCTAATAATTACTTTTTCTAGTTAATTAAATAGTCTTTAATTAATTAGAGAAACTTTTCTTATTTAATTAAATAACTTCAATTAATTAATTAGAAATTGCTTCTCGTTTAATTAAATAACTTTGATTAATTAATTAGAAGTAAGCACTCCATTTAATTAAATAATTTCATTTAATTATTTCAAAATTCTTTTCAAAATTAGTCAACTCAAGTCAATAGTGGTTATATATGGTCAACTTTTGGTCAAACTTGATCTTTGTGTATGTGAATATGAGCAAATGTGAGTATGAATTCCAGCAACAATTCCATACAAATACTCATTCAACCTTTCAAAATGAAGAGATGAGGGTCTCTGAAATAGACTTTCTTGGAATTCATCAACGGTTGAGATTGATTTCTATCAACGATCAGGATTAAATGTGAAGTTCAGTCGTAAAGGGAGATTTCCAAATTAAAGGGAGTTAACAGATTTAATTTGAGTAAAATAAGAAGTTAACTTATTAAATTTGAGTAGAAAAAGGAGATGACTTATTTAACTCATTTTTGATCAATAGCGAATTGGAAATTTTCCTTTTTGAACTGAAGAGAGATTTTGTTGAGATATTTAGTTTAATAAAATGAGATATGCTTTCATAATTACTTTTTCTATTTAATTAAATAATCTTTAATTAATTAGAAACACTTTTCTCACTTAATTAAATAACTTGATTTAATTAGTTAGGAATGGCTTCTCATTTAATTAAATAACTTTGTTTAATTAATTAGAAGTAAGTACTCCATTTAATTAAATAATTTCATTTAATTATTTAAAAATTCTTTTCGAAACTAGTCAACTCAAGTCAACCGTGGTTAAATCTGCTCAACTTTTGGTCAACCTTGATCTTTGCATATGTGAATATGAGCAAATGTGAGTATGAATTTCAACAACAATTCGATGCAAATTCTCTTTCAACCTTTCAAAATGAAGAGATGAGGGTCTCTTGAATAGACTTTCTTGAAATTCATCAACGGTTGAGATCGATTTCAATGAACGGTCAGGATTAAAGGTGAAGTTCAATCATAAAGGGAGATTTCCAAATTAAAGGGAGTTAACGGATTTAATTTGAGTAAAATAAGAAGTTAACTGATTTAATTTGAGTAGAAAAAAGAGTTAACTGATTTAACTCATTGTTTATCAATAGTGAACTGGAAATTTCCCTTTTTCAACTGAAGAGACATTTTGTTGAGATATTTAATTTAATAAAATGAGATATGCTCTCATAATTATTTTTTCTATTTAATTAAATAATCTTTAATTATTTAGAGACATTTTTCTTATTTAATTAAATAACTTCATTTAATTAATTAGGAATGGCTTGTTGTTTAATTAAATAAATTTGTTTAATTTATTAGAAGTAAGTACTCCATTTAATTAAACAAATTCATTTAATTATTTAAATTTTTTTTCAAAACTAGTCAACTCAAGTCAACCGTGGTTAAATTTGGTCAACTTTGGTCAAACTTGATCTTTGCGTATGTGAATATGAGCAAATGTGAGTATGAATTCCAGGAACAATTTGATGCAAATTCTCATTCAACCTTTCAAAATTAAGAGATGAGGGTCTCTTAAATAGACTTTCTTGAAATTCATCAACGGTTGAGATCGATTTCAATCAACGATCATGATTAAAGGTGAAGTTGAGTCATAAAGGGAGATTTTCAAATTAAAGGGAGTTAACGGATTTAATTTGAGTAAAATAAAGAATTAACTGATTCAATTTGAGTAAAAAAAGGAGTTAACTCATTTAACTCATTTTTGTTCAATAGTGAATTGGAAATTTCCCTTTTTAAACTAAAGAGAGATTTTGTTGAAATATTTAATTTAATAAAATGAGATATGCTCTCATAATTACTTTTTCTATTTAATTAAATACTCTTTAATTAATTAGAGAGACTTTTCTTATTTAATTAAATAACTTCATTTAATTAATTAGGAATGGCTTCGCATTTAATTAAATAACTTTGTTTAATTAATTAGAAGTAAGTACTCCATTTAATTAAATAATTTGGTTTAATTATTTCAAAATTTTTTTCGAAACTAGTCAACTCAGGTCAACCGTGGTTAAATCTGGTCAACTTTAGGTCAAACTTGATTTTTGCGTTTGTGAAAATGAGCAAAAGTGAGTATGAATTCCAGCAAAAATTTGATGCAAATTCTCATTCAACCTTTCAAAATGAAGAGATGAGGGTCTCTTAAATAGACTTTCTTGGAATTCATGACTGGTTGAGATCGATTTCAATCAACGGTCAGGATTAAAGGTTAAGTTCAGTTATAAATGGACATTTCCAAATTAAAGGGAGTTAACAGATTTAATTTGAGTAAAATAATGAGTTAACTGCTTCAATTTGAGTAGAAAAGAGAGTTAACTGATTCAACTCATTTTTTGATCAATAGTGAACTGAAAATTTCCCTTTTTGAACTGAATAGAGATTTTGCTGAGATATTTAATTTAATAAAATGAGATATGCTCTCATAATTACTTTTTCTATTTAATTAAATAATCTTTAATTAATTAAAGACACTTTTATTATTTAATTAAATAACTTCATTTAATTAATTAGGAATGGCTTCTCATTTAATTAAATAATTTTGTTTAATTAATTAGAAATAAGTACTCCATTTAAGTAAATAATTTTGTTTAATTATTTTAATTTTTTTTCCAAACTAGCCAACTCAATTCAACCATGGTTAAATCTGGTCAAGTTTTGGTCAAACCTGATCTTTGCATATGTGAATATGAGCAAATGTGACTATGAATTCTAGCAACAATTCGATGCAAATTATCATTCAACCTTTCAAAATGAAGAGATGAGGGTCTCTTAAATAGACTTTCCTGGAATTCATCAATGATTGAGATCGATTTAAATCAACGGTCAGGATTAAAGGTGAAGTTTAGTCATAAAGGGAGATTTCCAAATTAAATGGAGTTAACAGATTTAATTTGAGTAAAATAAGGAGTTAACTGATTCAATTTGCGTAGAAAAAGGAGTTAACTGATTTAACTCATTTTTTATCAATAGTGAACTGAAAATTTCCCTTTTTGAATTGAAGAGAGATTTTGTTGAGATATTTAATTTAATAAAATGAGATATGCTCTCATAATTACTTTTTCTATTTAATTAAATAATCTTTAATTAATTAGGGACACTTTTCTTATTTAATTAAATAACTTCATTTAATTAATTAAGAATGGCTTCTCATTTAATTAAATAACTTTGTTTAATTAATTAGAAGTAAGTACTCCATTAAATTAAATAATTTCGTTTAATTATTTCAAAATTCTTTTCAAAACTAGTCAACACAAGTCAACCGTGGTTAAATCTAGTCAACTTTTGGTCAAACTTGATCTTTGCGTATGTGAATATGAGCAAATGTGAGTATGAATTCCAACAACGATTCGATGCAAATTCTCATTCAACCTTTCAAAATGAAGAGATGAGGGTCTCTTAAATAGACTTTTCTGAAATTCATCAACGGTTGAGATCGATTTCAATCAACGGCCATGATTAAAGGTGAAGTTCAGTCATAAAGAGTGATTTTTAAATTAAAGAGAGTTAACGGATTTAATTTGAGTAAAATAAGGAGTTAACTGATTCAATTTGAGTAGAAAAAGTAGTTAATAGATTTAACTCATTTTTGTTCAATAGTGAACTAAAAATTTCGCTTTGTGAACTAAAAAGAGATTTTGTTGAGATAATTAATTTAATAAAATGAGATATGCTCTCATAATTACTTTTGCCATTTTATTAAATAATCTTTAATTAATTAGAAACACTTTTCTTATTTAATTAAATAACTTCATTTAATTAGTTAAGAATGGCTTCTCATTTAATTAAATAACTTTGTTTAATTAATTAGAAGTAAGTACTCCATTTAATTAAATAATTTCATTTAATTATTTCAAAAAAAATTTTGAAACTAGTCAACCGTGGTTAACTCTGATCAACTTTTGGTCAAACTTGATATTTGCGTATGTGAATATGAGCAAATGTGAGTATGAATTCCAATAACAATTCGATGCAAATTCTCATTCAACCTTTCAAAATGAAGAGATGAGGGTCTCTTAAATAGACTTTCCTGGAATTCATCAACGGTTGAGATTGATTTCAATCAGCGATTACGATTAAAGGTGAAGTTCAATCATAAAGGGAGATTTCCAAATTAAAGGGAGTTAAGAAATTTAATTTGAGTAAAATAAGGAGTTAACTGATTAAATTTAAGTACAAAAAGGAGTTAACTGATTTAACTACTTTTTTATCAATAATCAACTAAAAATTTCCCTTTTTGAACTGAAGAGAGATTTTGTTGAGATATTTAATTTAATAAAATGAGATATGCCCTCATAATTAGTTTTTCTATTTAATTAAATAATCTTTAATTAATTAGAGACACTTTTCTTACTTAATTAAATAACTTGATTTAATTAGTTAGGAATGGCTTCTCATTTAATTAAATAACTTTGTTTAATTAATTAGAAGTAAGTACTCCATTTAATTAAATAATTTCATTTAATTGTTTAAAAATTCCTTTCGAAACTAGTCAACACAAGTCAATCGTGGTTAAATCTGCTCAACTTTTGGTCAAACTTGATATTTGCATATGTGAATATGAGCAAATGTGAGTATGAATTTCAACAACAATTCGATGCAAATTCTCACTCCACCTTTCAAAATGAAGAGATGAGGGTCTCTTGAATAGACTTTCTTGGAATTCATCAATGGTTGAGATCGATTTCAATGAACGGTCAGGATTAAAGGTGAAGTTCAATCATAAAGTGAGATTTCCAAATTAAAGGGAGTTAAAGGATTTAATTTGAGTAAAATAAGGAGTTAACTAGTTTAATTTGAGTAGAAAAAAGAGTTAACTGATTTAACTCATTTTTTATCAATACTGAATTGGAAAATTCCCTTTTTCAGCAGAAGAGACATTTTGTTGAGATATTTAATTTAATAAAATGAGATATGCTCTCATAATTATTTTTTCTATTTAATTAAATAATCTTTAATTATTTAGAGAAATTTTTCTTACTTAATTAAATAACTTCATTTAATTAATTAAGAATGGCTTCTCATTTAATTAAATAACTTTGTTTAATTTATTAGAAGTAAGTACTCCATTTAATTAAACAAATTCATTTAATTATTTAAATTTTTTTTTCAAAACTAGTCAACTCAAGTGAACCGTGGTTAAATCTGGTCAACTTTGGTCAAACTTGATCTTTGCGTATGTGAATATGAGCAAATGTGAATATGAATTCTAGTAACAATTTGATGCAAACTCTCATTCAACCTTTCAAAATGAAGAGATGAGAGTCTCTTAAATAGACTTTTCTGGAATTCATCAACGGCTGAGATCGATTTCAATCAACGGTCATGATTAAAGGTGAAGTTGAGTCATAAAGGGAGATTTTCAAATTAAAGGGAGTTAACGGATTTAATTTGAGTAAAATAAAGAGTTAACTAATTCAATTTGAGTAGAAAAAGGAGTTAACTAATTTAACTCATTTTTGTTCAATAGTGAATTGGAAATTTCCCTTTTTAAACTAAAGAGAGATTTTGTTGAAATATTTAATTTAATAAAATTAGATATGCTCTCATAATTACTTTTTCTATTTAATTAAATAATCTTTAATTAATTAGAGACACTTTTCTTATTTAATTAAATAACTTCATTTAATTAATTAGGAATGGCTTCTCATTTAATTCAATAACTTTGGTTAATTAATTAGAAGTAAGTACTCCATTTAATTAAATAATTTTATTTAATTATTCAAAAATTCTTTTTGAAACTAGTCAACTCAAGTCAACCATGGTTAAATCTGGTCAACTTTTGGTCAAACTTGATCTTTGCATATATGAATATGAGCAAACGTGAGTATAAATTCCAGCAACAATTCGATGCAAATTCTCATTCAACCTTTCAAAATGAAGAGATGAGGGTCTCTTAAATAGACATTCTTGGAATTCATCAACGGTTGAGATCGATTTCAATCAACGGTAAGGATTAAAAGTGAAGTTCAGTCATAAAGGGAGATTCCAAAATTAAAAAGAGTTAACAGATTTAATTTGAGTAAAATAAAGAGTTAATTGATTCAATTTGAATAGAAAAAGGACTTAACTGATTTAACTCATTTTTTATCAATAGTGAACTAGAAATTTTCCTTTTTGAACTGAAGAGAGATTTTATTGAGATATTTAATTTAATAAAATGAGATATGCTCTAATAATTACTTTTTCTAGTTAATTAAATAGTCTTTAATTAATTAGAGAAACTTTTCTTATTTAATTAAATAACTTCAATTAATTAATTAGAAATTGCTTCTCGTTTAATTAAATAACTTTGATTAATTAATTAGAAGTAAGCACTCCATTTAATTAAATAATTTCATTTAATTATTTCAAAATTCTTTTCAAAATTAGTCAACTCAAGTCAATAGTGGTTATATATGGTCAACTTTTGGTCAAACTTGATCTTTGTGTATGTGAATATGAGCAAATGTGAGTATGAATTCCAGCAACAATTCCATACAAATACTCATTCAACCTTTCAAAATGAAGAGATGAGGGTCTCTGAAATAGACTTTCTTGGAATTCATCAACGGTTGAGATTGATTTCTATCAACGATCAGGATTAAATGTGAAGTTCAGTCGTAAAGGGAGATTTCCAAATTAAAGGGAGTTAATAGATTTAATTTGAGTAAAATAAGAAGTTAACTTATTAAATTTGAGTAGAAAAAGGAGTTGACTTATTTAATTCATTTTTGATCAATAGCGAATTGGAAATTTTCCTTTTTGAACTGAAGAGAGATTTTGTTGAGATATTTAGTTTAATAAAATGAGATATGCTTTCATAATTACTTTTTCTATTTAATTAAATAATCTTTAATTAATTAGAAACACTTTTCTCACTTAATTAAATAACTTGATTTAATTAGTTAGGAATGGCTTCTCATTTAATTAAATAACTTTGTTTAATTAATTAGAAGTAAGTACTCCATTTAATTAAATAATTTCATTTAATTATTTAAAAATTCTTTTCGAAACTAGTCAACTCAAGTCAACCGTGGTTAAATCTGCTCAACTTTTGGTCAACCTTGATCTTTGCATATGTGAATATGAGCAAATGTGAGTATGAATTTCAACAACAATTCGATGCAAATTCTCTTTCAACCTTTCAAAATGAAGAGATGAGGGTCTCTTGAATAGACTTTCTTGGAATTCATCAACGGTTGAGATCGATTTCAATGAACGGTCAGGATTAAAGGTGAAGTTCAATCATAAAGGGAGATTTCCAAATTAAAGGGAGTTAACGGATTTAATTTGAGTAAAATAAGAAGTTAACTGATTTAATTTGAGTAGAAAAAAGAGTTAACTGATTTAACTCATTGTTTATCAATAGTGAACTGGAAATTTCCCTTTTTCAACTGAAGAGACATTTTGTTGAGATATTTAATTTAATAAAATGAGATATGCTCTCATAATTATTTTTTCTATTTAATTAAATAATCTTTAATTATTTAGAGACATTTTTCTTATTTAATTAAATAACTTCATTTAATTAATTAGGAATGGCTTGTTGTTTAATTAAATAAATTTGTTTAATTTATTAGAAGTAAGTACTCCATTTAATTAAACAAATTCATTTAATTATTTAAATTTTTTTTCAAAACTAGTCAACTCAAGTCAACCGTGGTTAAATTTGGTCAACTTTGGTCAAACTTGATCTTTGCGTATGTGAATATGAGCAAATGTGAGTATGAATTCCAAGAACAATTTGATGCAAATTCTCATTCAACCTTTCAAAATTAAGAGATGAGGGTCTCTTAAATAGACTTTCTTGAAATTCATCAACGGTTGAGATCGATTTCAATCAACGATCATGATTAAAGGTGAAGTTGAGTCATAAAGGGAGATTTTCAAATTAAAGGGAGTTAACGGATTTAATTTGAGTAAAATAAAGAATTAACTGATTCAATTTGAGTAAAAAAAGGAGTTAACTCATTTAACTCATTTTTGTTCAATAGTGAATTGGAAATTTCCCTTTTTAAACTAAAGAGAGATTTTGTTGAAATATTTAATTTAATAAAATGAGATATGCTCTCATAATTTCTTTTTCTATTTAATTAAATACTCTTTAATTAATTAGAGAGACTTTTCTTATTTAATTAAATAACTTCATTTAATTAATTAGGAATGGCTTCGCATTTAATTAAATAACTTTGTTTAATTAATTAGAAGTAAGTACTCCATTTAATTAAATAATTTGGTTTAATTATTTCAAAATTTTTTTCGAAACTAGTCAACTCAGGTCAACCGTGGTTAAATCTGGTCAACTTTAGGTCAAACTTGATCTTTGCGTTTGTGAAAATGAGCAAAAGTGAGTATGAATTCCAGCAAAAATTCGATGCAAATTCTCATTCAACCTTTCAAAATGAAGAGATGAGGGTCTCTTAAATAGACTTTCTTGGAATTCATGACTGGTTGAGATCGATTTCAATCAACGGTCAGGATTAAAGGTTAAGTTCAGTTATAAAGGGACATTTCCAAATTAAAGGGAGTTAACAGATTTAATTTGAGTAAAATAAGGAGTTAACTGCTTCAATTTGAGTAGAAAAGAGAGTTAACTGATTCAACTCATTTTTTGATCAATAGTGAACTGAAAATTTCCCTTTTTGAACTGAATAGAGATTTTGCTGAGATATTTAATTTAATAAAATGAGATATGCTCTCATAATTACTTTTTCTATTTAATTAAATAATCTTTAATTAATTAAAGACACTTTTATTATTTAATTAAATAACTTCATTTAATTAATTAGGAATGGCTTCTCATTTAATTAAATAATTTTGTTTAATTAATTAGAAATAAGTACTCCATTTAAGTAAATAATTTCGTTTAATTATTTTAATTTTTTTTCCAAACTAGCCAACTCAATTCAACCATGGTTAAATCTGGTCAAGTTTTGGTCAAACCCGATCTTTGCATATGTGAATATGAGCAAATGTGACTATGAATTCCAGCAACAATTCGATGCAAATTATCATTCAACCTTTCAAAATGAAGAGATGAGGGTCTCTTAAATAGACTTTCTTAGAATTCATCAATGATTGAGATCGATTTAAATCAACGGTCAGGATTAAAGGTGAAGTTTAGTTATAAAGGGAGATTTCCAAATTAAATGGAGTTAACAGATTTAATTTGAGTAAAATAAGGAGTTAACTGATTCAATTTGCGTAGAAAAAAGAGTTAACTGATTTAACTCATTTTTTATCAATAGTGAACTGAAAATTTCCCTTTTTGAATTGAAGAGAGATTTTGTTGAGATATTTAATTTAATAAAATGAGATATGCTCTCATAATTACTTTTTCTATTTAATTAAATAATCTTTAATTAATTAGGGACACTTTTCTTATTTAATTAAATAACTTCATTTAATTAATTAAGAATGGCTTCTCATTTAATTAAATAACTTTGTTTAATTAATTAGAAGTAAGTACTCCATTAAATTAAATAATTTCGTTTAATTATTTCAAAATTCTTTTCAAAACTAGTCAACACAAGTCAACCGTGGTTAAATCTAGTCAACTTTTGGTCAAACTTGATCTTTGCGTATGTGAATATGAGCAAATGTGAGTATGAATTCCAACAACGATTCGATGCAAATTCTCATTCAACCTTTCAAAATGAAGAGATGAGGGTCTCTTAAATAGACTTTTCTAAAATTCATCAACGGTTGAGATCGATTTCAATCAACGGCCATGATTAAAGGTGAAGTTCAGTCATAAAGAGTGATTTTTAAATTAAAGAGAGTTAACGGATTTAATTTGAGTAAAATAAGGAGTTAACTGATTCAATTTGAGTAGAAAAAGTAGTTAATAGATTTAACTCATTTTTGTTCAATAGTGAACTAGAAATTTCGCTTTGTGAACTAAAAAGAGATTTTGTTGAGATAATTAATTTAATAAAATGAGATATGCTCTCATAATTACTTTTGCCATTTTATTAAATAATCTTTAATTAATTAGAAACACTTTTCTTATTTAATTAAATAACTTCATTTAATTAGTTAAGAATGGCTTCTCATTTAATTAAATAACTTTGTTTAATTAATTAGAAGTAAGTACTCCATTTAATTAAATAATTTCATTTAATTATTTCAAAAAAAATTTCGAAACTAGTCAACCGTGGTTAACTCTGATCAACTTTTGGTCAAACTTGATATTTGCGTATGTGAATATGAGCAAATGTGAGTATGAATTCCAATAACAATTCGATGCAAATTCTCATTCAACCTTTCAAAATGAAGAGATGAGGGTCTCTTAAATAGACTTTCTTGGAATTCATCAACGGTTGAGATTGATTTCAATCAGTGATTACGATTAAAGGTGAAGTTCAATCATAAAGGGAGATTTTCAAATTAAAGGGAGTTAAGAAATTTAATTTGAGTAAAATAAGGAGTTAACTGATTAAATTTGAGTACAAAAAGGAGTTAACTGATTTAACTACTTTTTTATCAATAATCAACTAAAAATTTCTCTTTTTGAACTGAAGAGAGATTTTGTTGAGATATTTAATTTAATAAAATGAGATATGCCCTCATAATTAGTTTTTCTATTTAATTAAATAATCTTTAATTAATTAGAGACACTTTTCTTACTTAATTAAATAACTTGATTTAATTAGTTAGGAATGGCTTCTCATTTAATTAAATAACTTTGTTTAATTAATTAGAAGTAAGTACTCCATTTAATTAAATAATTTCATTTAATTGTTTAAAAATTCCTTTCGAAACTAGTCAACACAAGTCAATCGTGGTTAAATCTGCTCAACTTTTGGTCAAACTTGATATTTGCATATGTGAATATGAGCAAATGTGAGTATGAATTTCAACAACAATTCGATGCAAATTCTCACTCCACCTTTCAAAATGAAGAGATGAGGGTCTCTTGAATAGACTTTCTTGGAATTCATCAATGGTTGAGATCGATTTCAATGAACGGTTAGGATTAAAGGTGAAGTTCAATCATAAAGTGAGATTTCCAAATTAAAGGGAGTTAACGGATTTAATTTGAGTAAAATAAGGAGTTAACTAGTTTAATTTGAGTAGAAAAAAGAGTTAACTGATTTAACTCATTTTTTATCAATACTGAACTGGAAAATTCCCTTTTTCAGCAGAAGAGACATTTTGTTGAGATATTTAATTTAATAAAATGAGATATGCTCTCATAATTATTTTTTCTATTTAATTAAATAATCTTTAATTATTTAGAGAAATTTTTCTTACTTAATTAAATAACTTCATTTAATTAATTAAGAATGGCTTCTCATTTAATTAAATAACTTTGTTTAATTTATTAGAAGTAAGTACTCCATTTAATTAAACAAATTCATTTAATTATTTAAATTTTTTTTTCAAAACTAGTCAACTCAAGTGAACCGTGGTTAAATCTGGTCAACTTTGGTCAAACTTGATCTTTGCGTATGTGAATATGAGCAAATATGAATATGAATTCCAGTAACAATTTGATGCAAACTCTCATTCAACCTTTCAAAATGAAGAGATGAGAGTCTCTTAAATAGACTTTTCTGGAATTCATCAACGGCTGAGATCGATTTCAATCAACGGTCATGATTAAAAGTGAAGTTGAGTCATAAAGGGAGATTTTCAAATTAAAGGGAGTTAACGGATTTAATTTGAGTAAAATAAAGAGTTAACTAATTCAATTTGAGTAGAAAAAGGAGTTAACTAATTTAACTCATTTTTGTTCAATAGTGAATTGGAAATTTCCCTTTTTAAACTAAAGAGAGATTTTGTTGAAATATTTAATTTAATAAAATTAGATATGCTCTCATAATTACTTTTTCTATTTAATTAAATAATCTTTAATTAATTAGAGACACTTTTCTTATTTAATTAAATAACTTCATTTAATTAATTAGGAATGGCTTCTCATTTAATTCAATAACTTTGGTTAATTAATTAGAAGTAAGTACTCCATTTAATTAAATAATTTTATTTAATTATTCAAAAATTCTTTTTGAAACTAGTCAACTCAAGTCAACCATGGTTAAATCTGGTCAACTTTTGGTCAAACTTGATCTTTGCGTATATGAATATGAGCAAACGTGAGTATAAATTCCAGCAACAATTCGATGCAAATTCTCATTCAACCTTTCAAAATGAAGAGATGAGGGTCTCTTAAATAGACATTCTTGGAATTCATCAACGGTTGAGATCGATTTCAATCAACGGTAAGGATTAAAAGTGAAGTTCAGTCATAAAGGGAGATTCCAAAATTAAAAAGAGTTAACAGATTTAATTTGAGTAAAATAAAGAGTTAATTGATTCAATTTGAATAGAAAAAGGACTTAACTGATTTAACTCATTTTTTATCAATAGTGAACTAGAAATTTCCCTTTTTGAACTGAAGAGAGATTTTATTGAGATATTTAATTTAATAAAATGAGATATGCTCTAATAATTACTTTTTCTAGTTAATTAAATAGTCTTTAATTAATTAGAGAAACTTTTCTTATTTAATTAAATAACTTCAATTAATTAATTAGAAATTGCTTCTCGTTTAATTAAATAACTTTGATTAATTAATTAGAAGTAAGCACTCCATTTAATTAAATGATTTCATTTAATTATTTCAAAATTCTTTTCAAAATTAGTCAACTCAAGTCAATAGTGGTTATATATGGTCAACTTTTGGTCAAACTTGATCTTTCTGTATGTGAATATGAGCAAATGTGAGTATGAATTCCAGCAACAATTCCATACAAATACTCATTCAACCTTTCAAAATGAAGAGATGAGGGTCTCTGAAATAGACTTTCTTGGAATTCATCAACGGTTGAGATTGATTTCTATCAACGATCAGGATTAAATTTGAAGTTCAGTCGTAAAGGGAGATTTCCAAATTAAAGGGAGTTAACAGATTTAATTTGAGTAAAATAAGAAGTTAACTTATTAAATTTGAGTAGAAAAAGGAGTTGACTTATTTAACTCATTTTTGATCAATAGCGAATTGGAAATTTTCCTTTTTGAACTGAAGAGAGATTTTGTTGAGATATTTAGTTTAATAAAATGAGATATGCTTTCATAATTACTTTTTCTATTTAATTAAATAATCTTTAATTAATTAGAAACACTTTTCTCACTTAATTAAATAACTTGATTTAATTAGTTAGGAATGGCTTCTCATTTAATTAAATAACTTTGTTTAATTAATTAGAAGTAAGTACTCCATTTAATTAAATAATTTCATTTAATTATTTAAAAATTCTTTTCGAAACTAGTCAACTCAAGTCAACCGTGGTTAAATCTGCTCAACTTTTGGTCAACCTTGATCTTTGCATATGTGAATATGAGCAAATGTGAGTATGAATTTCAACAACAATTCGATGCAAATTCTCTTTCAACCTTTCAAAATGAAGAGATGAGGGTCTCTTGAATAGACTTTCTTGGAATTCATCAACGGTTGAGATCGATTTCAATGAACGGTCAGGATTAAAGGTGAAGTTCAATCATAAAGGGAGATTTCCAAATTAAAGGGAGTTAACAGATTTAATTTGAGTAAAATAAGAAGTTAACTGATTTAATTTGAGTAGAAAAAAGAGTTAACTGATTTAACTCATTGTTTATCAATAGTGAACTGGAAATTTCCCTTTTCAACTGAAGAGACATTTTGTTGAGATATTTAATTTAATAAAATGAGATATGCTCTCATAATTATTTTTTCTATTTAATTAAATAATCTTTAATTATTTAGAGACATTTTTCTTATTTAATTAAATAACTTCATTTAATTAATTAGGAATGGCTTGTTGTTTAATTAAATAAATTTGTTTAATTTATTAGAAGTAAGTACTCCATTTAATTAAACAAATTCATTTAATTATTTAAATTTTTTTTCAAAACTAGTCAACTCAAGTCAACCGTGGTTAAATTTGGTCAACTTTGGTCAAACTTGATCTTTGCGTATGTGAATATGAGCAAATGTGAGTATGAATTCCAGGAACAATTTGATGCAAATTCTCATTCAACCTTTCAAAATTAAGAGATGAGGGTCTCTTAAATAGACTTTCTTGAAATTCATCAACGGTTGAGATCGATTTCAATCAACGATCATGATTAAAGGTGAAGTTGAGTCATAAAGGGAGATTTTCAAATTAAAGGGAGTTAACGGATTTAATTTGAGTAAAATAAAGAATTAACTGATTCAATTTGAGTAAAAAAAGGAGTTAGCTCATTTAACTCATTTTTGTTCAATAGTGAATTGGAAATTTCCTTTTTTAAACTAAAGAGAGATTTTGTTGAAATATTTAATTTAATAAAATGAGATATGCTCTCATAATTACTTTTTCTATTTAATTAAATACTCTTTAATTAATTAGAGAGACTTTTCTTATTTAATTAAATAACTTCATTTAATTAATTAGGAATGGCTTCGCATTTAATTAAATAACTTTGTTTAATTAATTAGAAGTAAGTACTCCATTTAATTAAATAATTTGGTTTAATTATTTCAAAAATTTTTTCGAAACTAGTCAACTCAGGTCAACCGTGGTTAAATCTGGTCAACTTTAGGTCAAACTTGATCTTTGCGTTTGTGAAAATGAGCAAAAGTGAGTATGAATTCCAGCAAAAATTTGATGCAAATTCTCATTCAACCTTTCAAAATGAAGAAATGAGGGTCTCTTAAATAGACTTTCTTGGAATTCATGACTGGTTGAGATCGATTTCAATCAACGGTCAGGATTAAAGGTTAAGTTCAGTTATAAAGGGACATTTCCAAATTAAAGGGAGTTAACAGATTTAATTTGAGTAAAATAAGGAGTTAACTGCTTCAATTTGAGTAGAAAAGAGAGTTAACTGATTCAACTCATTTTTTGGTCAATAGTGAACTGAAAATTTCCCTTTTTGAACTGAATAGAGATTTTGCTGAGATATTTAATTTAATAAAATGAGATATGCTCTCATAATTACTTTTTCTATTTAATTAAATAATCTTTAATTAATTAAAGACACTTTTATTATTTAATTAAATAACTTCATTTAATTAATTAGGAATGGCTTCTCATTTAATTAAATAATTTTGTTTAATTAATTAGAAATAAGTAATCCATTTAAGTAAATAATTTCGTTTAATTATTTTAATTTTTTTTCCAAACTAGCCAACTCAATTCAACCATGGTTAAATCTGGTCAAGTTTTGGTCAAACCCAATCTTTGCATATGTGAATATGAGCAAATGTGACTATGAATTCCAGCAACAATTCGATGCAAATTATCATTCAACCTTTCAAAATGAAGAGATGAGGGTCTCTTAAATAGACTTTCCTGGAATTCATCAATGATTGAGATCGATTTAAATCAACGGTCAGGATTAAAGGTGAAGTTTAGTCATAAAGGAAGATTTCCAAATTAAATGGAGTTAACAGATTTAATTTGAGTAAAATAAGGAGTTAACTGATTCAATTTGCGTAGAAAAAGGAGTTAACTGATTTAACTCATTTTTTATCAATAGTGAACTGAAAATTTCCCTTTTTGAATTGAAGAGAGATTTTGTTGAGATATTTAATTTAATAAAATGAGATATGCTCTCATAATTACTTTTTCCATTTAATTAAATAATCTTTAATTAATTAGGGACACTTTTCTTATTTAATTAATTAAGAATGACTTCTCATTTAATTAAATAACTTTGTTTAATTAATTAGAAGTAAGTACTCCATTAAATTAAATAATTTCATTTAATTATTTCAAAATTCTTTTCAAAACTAGTCAACACAAGTCAACCGTGGTTAAATCTAGTCAACTTTTGGTCAAACTTGATCTTTGCGTATGTGAATATGAGCAAATGTGAGTATGAATTCCAACAACGATTCGATGCAAATTCTCATTCAACCTTTCAAAATGAAGAGATGAGGGTCTCTTAAATAGACTTTTCTGAAATTCATCAACGGTTGAGATCGATTTCAATCAACGGCCATGATTAAAGGTGAAGTTCAGTCATAAAGAGTGATTTTTAAATTAAAGAGAGTTAACAGATTTAATTTGAGTAAAATAAGGAGTTAACTGATTCAATTTGAGTAGAAAAAGTAGTTAATAGATTTAACTCATTTTTGTTCAATAGTGAACTAGAAATTTTGCTTTGTGAACTAAAAAGAGATTTTGTTGAGATAATTAATTTAATAAAATGAGATATGCTCTCATAATTACTTTTGCCATTTTATTAAATAATCTTTAATTAATTAGAAACACTTTTCTTATTTAATTAAATAACTTCATTTAATTAGTTAAGAATGGCTTCTCATTTAATTAAATAACTTTGTTTAATTAATTAGAAGTAAGTACTCCATTTAATTAAATAATTTCATTTAATTATTTCAAAAAAAATTTTGAAACTAGTCAACCGTGGTTAACTCTGATCAACTTTTGGTCAAACTTGATATTTGCGTATGTGAATATGAGCAAATGTGAGTATGAATTCCAATAACAATTCGATGCAAATTCTCATTCAACCTTTCAAAATGAAGAGATGAGGGTCTCTTAAATAGACTTTCCTAGAATTCATCAACGGTTGAGATTGATTTCAATCAGCGATTACGATTAAAGGTGAAGTTCAATCATAAAGGGAGATTTCCAAATTAAAGGGAGTTAAGAGATTTAATTTGAGTAAAATAAGGAGTTAACTGATTAAATTTGAGTACAAAAAGGAGTTAACTGATTTAACTACTTTTTTATCAATAATCAACTAAAAATTTCCCTTTTTGAACTGAAGAGAGATTTTGTTGAGATATTTAATTTAATAAAATGAGATATGCCCTCATAATTAGTTTTTCTATTTAATTAAATAATCTTTAATTAATTAGAGACACTTTTCTTACTTAATTAAATAACTTGATTTAATTAGTTAGGAATGGCTTCTCATTTAATTAAATAACTTTGTTTAATTAATTAGAAGTAAGTACTCCATTTAATTAAATAATTTCATTTAATTATTTAAAAATTCCTTTCGAAACTAGTCAACACAAGTCAATCGTGGTTAAATCTGCTCAACTTTTGGTCAAACTTGATATTTGCATATGTGAATATGAGCAAATGTGAGTATGAATTTCAACAACAATTCGATGCAAATTCTCACTCCACCTTTCAAAATGAAGAGATGAGGGTCTCTTGAATAGACTTTCTTGGAATTCATCAATGGTTGAGATCGATTTCAATGAACGGTCAGGATTAAAGGTGAAGTTCAATCATAAAGTGAGATTTCCAAATTAAAGGGAGTTAACGGATTTAATTTGAGTAAAATAAGGAGTTAACTAGTTTAATTTGAGTAGAAAAAAGAGTTAACTGATTTAACTCATTTTTTATCAATACTGAACTGGAAAAATCCCTTTTTCAGCAGAAGAGACATTTTGTTGAGATATTTAATTTAATAAAATGAGATATGCTCTCATAATTATTTTTTCTATTTAATTAAATAATCTTTAATTATTTAGAGAAATTTTTCTTACTTAATTAAATAACTTCATTTAATTAATTAAGAATGGCTTCTCATTTAATTAAATAACTTTGTTTAATTTATTAGAAGTAAGTACTCCATTTAATTAAACAAATTCATTTAATTATTTAAATTTTTTTTTCAAAACTAGTCAACTCAAGTGAACCGTGGTTAAATCTGGTCAACTTTGGTCAAACTTGATCTTTGCGTATGTGAATATGAGCAAATGTGAATATGAATTCCAGTAACAATTTGATGCAAACTCTCATTCAACCTTTCAAAATGAAGAGATGAGGGTCTCTTAAATAGACTTTTCTGAAATTCATCAACGGCTGAGATCGATTTCAATCAACGGTCATGATTAAAGGTGAAGTTGAGTCATAAAGGGAGATTTTCAAATTAAAGGGAGTTAACGGATTTAATTTGAGTAAAATAAAGAGTTAACTAATTCAATTTGAGTAGAAAAAGGAGTTAACTAATTTAACTCATTTTTGTTCAATAGTGAATTAGAAATTTCCCTTTTTAAACTAAAGAGAGATTTTGTTGAAATATTTAATTTAATAAAATTAGATATGCTCTCATAATTACTTTTTCTATTTAATTAAATAATCTTTAATTAATTAGAGACACTTTTCTTATTTAATTAAATAACTTCATTTAATTAATTAGGAATGGCTTCTCATTTAATTCAATAACTTTGGTTAATTAATTAGAAGTAAGTACTCCATTTAATTAAATAATTTTATTTAATTATTCAAAAATTCTTTTTGAAACTAGTCAACTCAAGTCAACCATGGTTAAATCTGGTCAACTTTTGGTCAAACTTGATCTTTACGTATATGAATATGAGCAAACGTGAGTATAAATTCCAGCAACAATTCGATGCAAATTCTCATTCAACCTTTCAAAATGAAGAGATGAGGGTCTCTTAAATAGACATTCTTGGAATTCATCAACGGTTGAGATCGATTTCAATCAACGGTAAGGATTAAAAGTGAAGTTCAGTCATAAAGGGAGATTCCAAAATTAAAAAGAGTTAACAGATTTAATTTGAGTAAAATAAAGAGTTAATTGATTCAATTTGAATAGAAAAAGGACTTAACTGATTTAACTCATTTTTTATCAATAGTGAACTAGAAATTTCCCTTTTTGAACTGAAGAGAGATTTTATTGAGATATTTAATTTAATAAAATGAGATATGCTCTAATAATTACTTTTTCTAGTTAATTAAATAATCTTTAATTAATTAGAGAAACTTTTCTTATTTAATTAAATAACTTCAATTAATTAATTAGAAATTGCTTCTCGTTTAATTAAATAACTTTGATTAATTAATTAGAAGTAAGCACTCTATTTAATTAAATAATTTCATTTAATTATTTCAAAATTCTTTTCAAAATTAGTCAACTCAAGTCAATAGTGGTTATATATGGTCAACTTTTGGTCAAACTTGATCTTTGTGTATGTGAATATGAGCAAATGTGAGTATGAATTCCAGCAACAATTCCATACAAATACTCATTCAACCTTTCAAAATGAAGAGATGAGGGTCTCTGAAATAGACTTTTTTGGAATTCATCAACGGTTGAGATTGATTTCTATCAACGATCAGGATTAAATGTGAAGTTCAGTCATAAAGGGAGATTTCCAAATTAAAGGGAGTTAACAGATTTAATTTGAGTAAAATAAGAAGTTAACTTATTAAATTTGAGTAGAAAAAGGAGTTGACTTATTTAACTCATTTTTGATCAATAGCGAATTGGAAATTTTCCTTTTTGAACTGAAGAGAGATTTTGTTGAGATATTTAGTTTAATAAAATGAGATATGCTTTCATAATTACTTTTTTTATTTAATTAAATAATCTTTAATTAATTAAAGACACATTTCTTACTTAATTAAATAAATTTATTTAATTAGTTAGGAATGACTTCTCATTTAATTAAATAACTTTTATTTTAATTAATTATAAGTAAGTACTCCATTGAATTAAATAATTTCGTTTAATTATTTCAAAATTCTTTTCGAAACTAGTCAACTCAAGTCAACCGTGGTTAAATCTAGTCAACTTTTGTTCAAACTTGATCTTTGCGTATGTGAATATAAGCAAATATGAGTATGAATTCCAGCAGAAATTCGATGCAAATTCTCATTCAACCTTTCAAAATGAAGAGATGAGGGTCTTTTTAATAGACTTTCCTGAAATTCATCAACGGTTGAGATCGATTTCAATCAATCGTCAGAATTAAAGGTGAAGTTTAGTCATAAAGGGAGATTTCAAAATTAAAAGGTGTTAACATATTTAATTCGAGTAAAATAAATAGTTAACTCATTCAATTTGAGTAGAAAAAAGAGTTAACTCATTTAACTCATTTTTGATCAAAAGGGAATTGAAAATTTCTCTTTTTGAACTAAAGAGAGATTTTGTTGAGATATTTAATTTAATAAAATGAGACACGCTCTCATAATTACTTTTTCTATTTAATTAAATAATCTATAATTAATTAGAGGCACTTTTCTTAATTAATTAAATAACTCCAATTAATTAATTACGAATGGCTTCTCATTTAATTAAATAACTTTGTTTAATTAATTAGAAGTAAGTACTCCATTTAATTAAATAATTTCATTTAATTATTTCAAAATTCTTTTCGCAACTAGTCAACTCAAGTCAACCATGGTTAAATCTGGTCAGCTTTTGGTCAAACTTGATCTTTGTGTATGTGAATATGAACAAAAGTGAGTATGAATTCCAGCAACAGTTCGATGCAAATTATCATTCAACCTTTCAAAATGAAGAGATGAGAGTCTCTTAAATAGACTTTGCTAGAATTCATCAATGGTTGAGATCGATTTCAATCAGCGGGCAGGATTAAAGGTGAAGTTCAATCATAGAGGGAGATTTTCAAATTAAAGAGAGTTAACAGATTTAATTTGAGTAAAATAAGGAGTTAACTGATTCAATTTTAGTAGAAAAAGGAGTTAACTAATTTAACTCATTTTTTATCAATAGTGAGCTGAAAATTTCTCTTTTTGAATTGAAGAGAAATTTTGTTAACATATTTAATTTAATAAAATAAGATATGCTCTCATAATTACTTTTTCTATTTAATTAAATAATAATTAATTAATTAGAGACACTTTTCTTATTTAATTAAATAACTTCATTTAATTAATTAGTAATCACTTCTCATATAATTAAGTAGCTTTTTCTAATTAATTAGAAGATGGTACTCCATTTAATTATTTCAAAATTCTTTTCAAAACTAGTCAACTCAAGTCAACCGTGGTTAAATCTGGTCGACTTTTTATCAAACTTGATCTTTGCGTCTGTGAATATGAGCAAATGTGAGTATGAATTCTAACAACAATTAGATGCAAATTCTCATTTAACCTTTCAAAATGAAGAGATGAGGGTGTCTTAAATAGACTTTCCTGAAATTCATCAATGGGTGAGATTGATTTCAATCAACGGTCAGGATTAAAGGTGAAGTTCAGTCATAAAGGCAGATTTCTAAATTAAAGAGAGTTGCCAAATTTAATTTGAGTAAAATAAGGCATTAACTGATTCAGTTTGAGTAGAAAAAGGAGTTAACTGATTTAACCCATTTTTGATCAATAGTGAACTGGAAATTTTCCTTTTTGAATTGAATAGAGATTTTGTTGAGATATTTAATTTAATAAAATGAGATATGCTCTCATAATTACTTTTTCTATTTAATTAAATAATATTTAATTAATTAGAGACACTTTTCTTATTTAATTAAATAACTCCACTTAATTAATTAGTAATGGCTTCTCATATAATTAAATAACTTTTTGTCAAACTTGATCTTTGCGTCTGTGAATATGAGCAAATGTCAGTATGAATTCCAGCAACAATTCGATGCAAATTCTCATTCAACCTTTCAAAATGAAGAGTTGAGGGTCTCTTAAATAGACTTTCCTAGAATTCATCAACGGTTGAGATCGATTTCAATCAATGGTCAGGATTAAAGGTGAAGTTCAATCATAAAGGGAGATTGACAAATTAAAGGGAGTTAACAGATTTAATTTGAGTAAAATAAGGAGTTAACTAATTCAATTTGAGTAGAAAAAGGAGTTAACTAATTCAACTCATTTTTTATCAATAGTAAACTAGAAATTTCCCTTTTTCAACTTAAGAGATATTTTGTTGAGATATTTAATTTAACAAAATGAGATATGCTCTCATAATTACATTTTCTATTTAATTAAATAATCTTTAATTATTTAGAGACACTTTTCTTATTTAATTAAATAACTTCATTTAATTAATTCGGAATGGCTTCTCATTTAATTAAATAACTTTGTTTAATTAATTAGAAGTAAGTAGTTCATTTAATTAAATAATTTCATTTAATTATTTCAATTTTTTTTATCGAAACTAGTCAACTCAAGTCAACCGTGGTTAAATCTATTCAACTTTGGTCAAACTTGATATTTGCATATGTGAATATGAGCAAATGTGAGTATGAATTCCAGCAACAATTCGATGCAAATTCTCATTCAACCATTTAAAATGAAGAGATCAGGGTCTCTTAAATAGACTTTGTTGGAATTCATCAATGGTTGAGATTGATTTCAATCAACGGCCAGGATTAAAGGTGAAGTTCAGTCATAAAGGGAGATTTTCAAATTAAAGAGAGTTAACGGATTTCAGTTGAGTAAAATAAGGAGTTAATTTATTCAATTTGAGTAGAAAAAGTACTTAACTGATTTAACTCATTTTTGTTCAATAGTGAACTGGAAATTTCCCTTTTTGAACTGAAGAGAGATTTTGTTGAGATATTTAATTTAATAAAATGAGATATGCTCTCATAATTACTTTTTCCATTTAATTAAATAATCTTTAATTAATTTGAAAAACTTTTCTTATTTAATTAAATAACTTCATTTAATTAGTTAAGAATGACTCCTCATTTAATTAAATAAATTTGTTTAATTAATTAGAAGTAAGTACTCCGTTTAATTAAATAATTTTGTTTAATTATTTCAAAATTCTTTTTGAAACTAGTCAACTCAAGTCAACCATGGTTAAATCTGGTCAACTTTTGGTCAAACTTGATATTTGTGTATGTGAATATGAGCAAATGTGAGTATGAATTCCAGCAACAATTCCATGCAAATTCTAATTCAACCTTTCAAAATGAAGAGATGAGGGTCTCTGAAATAGACTTTCCTGGAATTCATCAACGGTTGAGATTGATTTCAATCAGTGATCAGGATTAAACGTGAAGTTCAGTCATAAAGGGAGATTTCCAAATTAAATGGAGTTTACAGATTTAATTTGAGTAAAATAAAAAGTTAACTTATTAAATTTGAGTAGAAAAAAGAGTTAACTGATTTAACTCATTTTTTATCAATAGCGAACTGAAAATTTTCCTTTTTGAACTTAAGAGAGATTTTATCGAGATATTTAATTTAATAAAATAAGGTATGCTCTCATAATTACTTTTTCTATTTAATTAAATAATCTTTAATTAATTAGAGACACTTTTCTTTTTTAATTAAATGTCTTCATTGAATTAATTAGGTATGGCCTCTCATTTAATTAAATAACTTTGTTTAATTAATTAGAAGTAAGTACTCTATGTAATTAAATAATTTTGTTTAATTATTTCAAATTTTTTTTCAAAACTAGTGAACTCAAGTAAACTGTGGTTAAATTTGGTCAACTTTTGGTCAAACGTGATCTTTGCGTATGTGAATATGAGAAAATGTGAGTATGAATTCCAACAACAATTCCATCTAAATTCTCACTCAACTTTTCAAAATGAAGAGATGAGGGTCTCTTAAATAGACTTTCCTGTAATTCATCAATGATTAAGATCAATTTCAATCAACGATCAGGATTAAAGGTAAAGTACTGTCATAAAGGGAGATTTCCAAATTAAAAGGAGTTAACAGATTTAATTTGAGTAAAATAAGGAGTTAACTGATTCAATTTGAGTAGAAAAAGAAGTTAACTAATTTAACTCATTTTTCATCAATAATGAACTAAAAATTTCAATTTTTGAACTGAAGAGAGATTTTGTTGAGATATTTAATTTAATAAAATGAGATATGCTTTCACAATTACATTTTTTATTTAATTAAATAATTTTTAATTAATTAGAGACACTTTTCTGATTTAATTAAATAACTTTATTTAATTAATTAGGAATGGCTTCTCATTTAATTAAATAACTTTGTTTAATTAACTAGAAGTAAGTACTCCATTTAATTAAATAATTTCGTTTAATTATTTCAAAATTCTTTACAAAATTAGTGTGAGTATGAATTCCAACAACAATTCGATGCAAATTTTCATTCAACCTTTCAAAATGAAAAGATGAGGGTCTCTTAAATAGACTTTCTTAGAATTCATCAACGATTGAGAACGATTTCAATCAACGGTCAGGATTAAAAGTGAACATTTGTCATAAAGGGAGATTTCCAAATTAAAGACAGTTAACAAATTTAATTTGAGTAAAATAAGGAGTTAACTGATTCAATTTGAGTAGAAAAAGGAGTTAACTGATTTAACTCATTTTTGTTCAACAGTGAATTGGAAATTTCCCTTTTTAAACTGAAGAGAGATTTTGTTGAAATATTTAATTTAATAAAATGAGATATGCTCTCATAATTACTTTTTCTATTTAATTAAATACTCTTTAATTAATTAGAGAGACTTTTCTTATTTAATTAAATAACTTCATTTAATTAATTAGGAATGGCTTCGCGTTTAATTAAATAACTTTGTTTAATTAATTAGAAGTAAGTACTCCATTTAATTAAATAATTTGGTTTAATTATTTCAAAAAAATTTTCGAAACTAGTCAACTCAGGTCAACCGTGGTTAAATCTGGTCAACTTTAGGTCAAACTTGATCTTTGCGTTTGTGAAAATGAGCAAAAGTGAGTATGAATTCCAGCAAAAATTTGATGCAAATTCTCATTCAACCTTTCAAAATGAAGAAATGAGGGTCTCTTAAATAGACTTTCTTGGAATTCATGACTGGTTGAGATCGATTTCAATCAACGGTCAGGATTAAAGGTTAAGTTCAGTTATAAAGGGACATTTCCAAATTAAAGGGAGTTAACAGATTTAATTTGAGTAAAATAAGGAGTTAACTGCTTCAATTTGAGTAGAAAAGAGAGTTAACTGATTCAACTCATTTTTTGGTCAATAGTGAACTGAAAATTTCCCTTTTTGAACTGAATAGAGATTTTGCTGAGATATTTAATTTAATAAAATGAGATATGCTCTCATAATTACTTTTTCTATTTAATTAAATAATCTTTAATTAATTAAAGACACTTTTATTATTTAATTAAATAACTTCATTTAATTAATTAGGAATGGCTTCTCATTTAATTAAATAATTTTGTTTAATTAATTAGAAATAAGTAATCCATTTAAGTAAATAATTTCGTTTAATTATTTTAATTTTTTTTCCAAACTAGCCAACTCAATTCAACCATGGTTAAATCTGGTCAAGTTTTGGTCAAACCCAATCTTTGCATATGTGAATATGAGCAAATGTGACTATGAATTCCAGCAACAATTCGATGCAAATTATCATTCAACCTTTCAAAATGAAGAGATGAGGGTCTCTTAAATAGACTTTCCTGGAATTCATCAATGATTGAGATCGATTTAAATCAACGGTCAGGATTAAAGGTGAAGTTTAGTCATAAAGGAAGATTTCCAAATTAAATGGAGTTAACAGATTTAATTTGAGTAAAATAAGGAGTTAACTGATTCAATTTGCGTAGAAAAAGGAGTTAACTGATTTAACTCATTTTTTATCAATAGTGAACTGAAAATTTCCCTTTTTGAATTGAAGAGAGATTTTGTTGAGATATTTAATTTAATAAAATGAGATATGCTCTCATAATTACTTTTTCCATTTAATTAAATAATCTTTAATTAATTAGGGACACTTTTCTTATTTAATTAATTAAGAATGACTTCTCATTTAATTAAATAACTTTGTTTAATTAATTAGAAGTAAGTACTCCATTAAATTAAATAATTTCATTTAATTATTTCAAAATTCTTTTCAAAACTAGTCAACACAAGTCAACCGTGGTTAAATCTAGTCAACTTTTGGTCAAACTTGATCTTTGCGTATGTGAATATGAGCAAATGTGAGTATGAATTCCAACAACGATTCGATGCAAATTCTCATTCAACCTTTCAAAATGAAGAGATGAGGGTCTCTTAAATAGACTTTTCTGAAATTCATCAACGGTTGAGATCGATTTCAATCAACGGCCATGATTAAAGGTGAAGTTCAGTCATAAAGAGTGATTTTTAAATTAAAGAGAGTTAACAGATTTAATTTGAGTAAAATAAGGAGTTAACTGATTCAATTTGAGTAGAAAAAGTAGTTAATAGATTTAACTCATTTTTGTTCAATAGTGAACTAGAAATTTCGCTTTGTGAACTAAAAAGAGATTTTGTTGAGATAATTAATTTAATAAAATGAGATATGCTCTCATAATTACTTTTGCCATTTTATTAAATAATCTTTAATTAATTAGAAACACTTTTCTTATTTAATTAAATAACTTCATTTAATTAGTTAAGAATGGCTTCTCATTTAATTAAATAACTTTGTTTAATTAATTAGAAGTAAGTACTCCATTTAATTAAATAATTTCATTTAATTATTTCAAAAAAAATTTTGAAACTAGTCAACCGTGGTTAACTCTGATCAACTTTTGGTCAAACTTGATATTTGCGTATGTGAATATGAGCAAATGTGAGTATGAATTCCAATAACAATTCGATGCAAATTCTCATTCAACCTTTCAAAATGAAGAGATGAGGGTCTCTTAAATAGACTTTCCTAGAATTCATCAACGGTTGAGATTGATTTCAATCAGCGATTACGATTAAAGGTGAAGTTCAATCATAAAGGGAGATTTCCAAATTAAAGGGAGTTAAGAGATTTAATTTGAGTAAAATAAGGAGTTAACTGATTAAATTTGAGTACAAAAAGGAGTTAACTGATTTAACTACTTTTTTATCAATAATCAACTAAAAATTTCCCTTTTTGAACTGAAGAGAGATTTTGTTGAGATATTTAATTTAATAAAATGAGATATGCCCTCATAATTAGTTTTTCTATTTAATTAAATAATCTTTAATTAATTAGAGACACTTTTCTTACTTAATTAAATAACTTGATTTAATTAGTTAGGAATGGCTTCTCATTTAATTAAATAACTTTGTTTAATTAATTAGAAGTAAGTACTCCATTTAATTAAATAATTTCATTTAATTATTTAAAAATTCCTTTCGAAACTAGTCAACACAAGTCAATCGTGGTTAAATCTGCTCAACTTTTGGTCAAACTTGATATTTGCATATGTGAATATGAGCAAATGTGAGTATGAATTTCAACAACAATTCGATGCAAATTCTCACTCCACCTTTCAAAATGAAGAGATGAGGGTCTCTTGAATAGACTTTCTTGGAATTCATCAATGGTTGAGATCGATTTCAATGAACGGTCAGGATTAAAGGTGAAGTTCAATCATAAAGTGAGATTTCCAAATTAAAGGGAGTTAACGGATTTAATTTGAGTAAAATAAGGAGTTAACTAGTTTAATTTGAGTAGAAAAAAGAGTTAACTGATTTAACTCATTTTTTATCAATACTGAACTGGAAAATTCCCTTTTTCAGCAGAAGAGACATTTTGTTGAGATATTTAATTTAATAAAATGAGATATGCTCTCATAATTATTTTTTCTATTTAATTAAATAATCTTTAATTATTTAGAGAAATTTTTCTTACTTAATTAAATAACTTCATTTAATTAATTAAGAATGGCTTCTCATTTAATTAAATAACTTTGTTTAATTTATTAGAAGTAAGTACTCCATTTAATTAAACAAATTCATTTAATTATTTAAATTTTTTTTTCAAAACTAGTCAACTCAAGTGAACCGTGGTTAAATCTGGTCAACTTTGGTCAAACTTGATCTTTGCGTATGTGAATATGAGCAAATGTGAATATGAATTCCAGTAACAATTTGATGCAAACTCTCATTCAACCTTTCAAAATGAAGAGATGAGGGTCTCTTAAATAGACTTTTCTGAAATTCATCAACGGCTGAGATCGATTTCAATCAACGGTCATGATTAAAGGTGAAGTTGAGTCATAAAGGGAGATTTTCAAATTAAAGGGAGTTAACGGATTTAATTTGAGTAAAATAAAGAGTTAACTAATTCAATTTGAGTAGAAAAAGGAGTTAACTAATTTAACTCATTTTTGTTCAATAGTGAATTAGAAATTTCCCTTTTTAAACTAAAGAGAGATTTTGTTGAAATATTTAATTTAATAAAATTAGATATGCTCTCATAATTACTTTTTCTATTTAATTAAATAATCTTTAATTAATTAGAGACACTTTTCTTATTTAATTAAATAACTTCATTTAATTAATTAGGAATGGCTTCTCATTTAATTCAATAACTTTGGTTAATTAATTAGAAGTAAGTACTCCATTTAATTAAATAATTTTATTTAATTATTCAAAAATTCTTTTTGAAACTAGTCAACTCAAGTCAACCATGGTTAAATCTGGTCAACTTTTGGTCAAACTTGATCTTTACGTATATGAATATGAGCAAACGTGAGTATAAATTCCAGCAACAATTCGATGCAAATTCTCATTCAACCTTTCAAAATGAAGAGATGAGGGTCTCTTAAATAGACATTCTTGGAATTCATCAACGGTTGAGATCGATTTCAATCAACGGTAAGGATTAAAAGTGAAGTTCAGTCATAAAGGGAGATTCCAAAATTAAAAAGAGTTAACAGATTTAATTTGAGTAAAATAAAGAGTTAATTGATTCAATTTGAATAGAAAAAGGACTTAACTGATTTAACTCATTTTTTATCAATAGTGAACTAGAAATTTCCCTTTTTGAACTGAAGAGAGATTTTATTGAGATATTTAATTTAATAAAATGAGATATGCTCTAATAATTACTTTTTCTAGTTAATTAAATAATCTTTAATTAATTAGAGAAACTTTTCTTATTTAATTAAATAACTTCAATTAATTAATTAGAAATTGCTTCTCATTTAATTAAATAACTTTGATTAATTAATTAGAAGTAAGCACTCTATTTAATTAAATAATTTCATTTAATTATTTCAAAATTCTTTTCAAAATTAGTCAACTCAAGTCAATAGTGGTTATATATGGTCAACTTTTGGTCAAACTTGATCTTTGTGTATGTGAATATGAGCAAATGTGAGTATGAATTCCAGCAACAATTCCATACAAATACTCATTCAACCTTTCAAAATGAAGAGATGAGGGTCTCTGAAATAGACTTTTTTGGAATTCATCAACGGTTGAGATTGATTTCTATCAACGATCAGGATTAAATGTGAAGTTCAGTCATAAAGGGAGATTTCCAAATTAAAGGGAGTTAACAGATTTAATTTGAGTAAAATAAGAAGTTAACTTATTAAATTTGAGTAGAAAAAGGAGTTGACTTATTTAACTCATTTTTGATCAATAGCGAATTGGAAATTTTCCTTTTTGAACTGAAGAGAGATTTTGTTGAGATATTTAGTTTAATAAAATGAGATATGCTTTCATAATTACTTTTTTTATTTAATTAAATAATCTTTAATTAATTAAAGACACATTTCTTACTTAATTAAATAAATTTATTTAATTAGTTAGGAATGACTTCTCATTTAATTAAATAACTTTTATTTTAATTAATTATAAGTAAGTACTCCATTGAATTAAATAATTTCGTTTAATTATTTCAAAATTCTTTTCGAAACTAGTCAACTCAAGTCAACCGTGGTTAAATCTAGTCAACTTTTGTTCAAACTTGATCTTTGCGTATGTGAATATAAGCAAATATGAGTATGAATTCCAGCAGAAATTCGATGCAAATTCTCATTCAACCTTTCAAAATGAAGAGATGAGGGTCTTTTTAATAGACTTTCCTGAAATTCATCAACGGTTGAGATCGATTTCAATCAATCGTCAGAATTAAAGGTGAAGTTTAGTCATAAAGGGAGATTTCAAAATTAAAAGGTGTTAACATATTTAATTCGAGTAAAATAAATAGTTAACTCATTCAATTTGAGTAGAAAAAAGAGTTAACTCATTTAACTCATTTTTGATCAAAAGGGAATTGAAAATTTCTCTTTTTGAACTAAAGAGAGATTTTGTTGAGATATTTAATTTAATAAAATGAGACACGCTCTCATAATTACTTTTTCTATTTAATTAAATAATCTATAATTAATTAGAGGCACTTTTCTTAATTAATTAAATAACTCCAATTAATTAATTACGAATGGCTTCTCATTTAATTAAATAACTTTGTTTAATTAATTAGAAGTAAGTACTCCATTTAATTAAATAATTTCATTTAATTATTTCAAAATTCTTTTCGCAACTAGTCAACTCAAGTCAACCATGGTTAAATCTGGTCAGCTTTTGGTCAAACTTGATCTTTGTGTATGTGAATATGAACAAAAGTGAGTATGAATTCCAGCAACAGTTCGATGCAAATTATCATTCAACCTTTCAAAATGAAGAGATGAGAGTCTCTTAAATAGACTTTGCTAGAATTCATCAATGGTTGAGATCGATTTCAATCAGCGGGCAGGATTAAAGGTGAAGTTCAATCATAGAGGGAGATTTTCAAATTAAAGAGAGTTAACAGATTTAATTTGAGTAAAATAAGGAGTTAACTGATTCAATTTTAGTAGAAAAAGGAGTTAACTAATTTAACTCATTTTTTATCAATAGTGAGCTGAAAATTTCTCTTTTTGAATTGAAGAGAAATTTTGTTAACATATTTAATTTAATAAAATAAGATATGCTCTCATAATTACTTTTTCTATTTAATTAAATAATAATTAATTAATTAGAGACACTTTTCTTATTTAATTAAATAACTTCATTTAATTAATTAGTAATCACTTCTCATATAATTAAGTAGCTTTTTCTAATTAATTAGAAGATGGTACTCCATTTAATTATTTCAAAATTCTTTTCAAAACTAGTCAACTCAAGTCAACCGTGGTTAAATCTGGTCGACTTTTTATCAAACTTGATCTTTGCGTCTGTGAATATGAGCAAATGTGAGTATGAATTCTAACAACAATTAGATGCAAATTCTCATTTAACCTTTCAAAATGAAGAGATGAGGGTGTCTTAAATAGACTTTCCTGAAATTCATCAATGGGTGAGATTGATTTCAATCAACGGTCAGGATTAAAGGTGAAGTTCAGTCATAAAGGCAGATTTCTAAATTAAAGAGAGTTGCCAAATTTAATTTGAGTAAAATAAGGCATTAACTGATTCAGTTTGAGTAGAAAAAGGAGTTAACTGATTTAACCCATTTTTGATCAATAGTGAACTGGAAATTTTCCTTTTTGAATTGAATAGAGATTTTGTTGAGATATTTAATTTAATAAAATGAGATATGCTCTCATAATTACTTTTTCTATTTAATTAAATAATATTTAATTAATTAGAGACACTTTTCTTATTTAATTAAATAACTCCACTTAATTAATTAGTAATGGCTTCTCATATAATTAAATAACTTTTTGTCAAACTTGATCTTTGCGTCTGTGAATATGAGCAAATGTCAGTATGAATTCCAGCAACAATTCGATGCAAATTCTCATTCAACCTTTCAAAATGAAGAGTTGAGGGTCTCTTAAATAGACTTTCCTAGAATTCATCAACGGTTGAGATCGATTTCAATCAATGGTCAGGATTAAAGGTGAAGTTCAATCATAAAGGGAGATTGACAAATTAAAGGGAGTTAACAGATTTAATTTGAGTAAAATAAGGAGTTAACTAATTCAATTTGAGTAGAAAAAGGAGTTAACTAATTCAACTCATTTTTTATCAATAGTAAACTAGAAATTTCCCTTTTTCAACTTAAGAGATATTTTGTTGAGATATTTAATTTAACAAAATGAGATATGCTCTCATAATTACATTTTCTATTTAATTAAATAATCTTTAATTATTTAGAGACACTTTTCTTATTTAATTAAATAACTTCATTTAATTAATTCGGAATGGCTTCTCATTTAATTAAATAACTTTGTTTAATTAATTAGAAGTAAGTAGTTCATTTAATTAAATAATTTCATTTAATTATTTCAATTTTTTTTATCGAAACTAGTCAACTCAAGTCAACCGTGGTTAAATCTATTCAACTTTGGTCAAACTTGATATTTGCATATGTGAATATGAGCAAATGTGAGTATGAATTCCAGCAACAATTCGATGCAAATTCTCATTCAACCATTTAAAATGAAGAGATCAGGGTCTCTTAAATAGACTTTGTTGGAATTCATCAATGGTTGAGATTGATTTCAATCAACGGCCAGGATTAAAGGTGAAGTTCAGTCATAAAGGGAGATTTTCAAATTAAAGAGAGTTAACGGATTTCAGTTGAGTAAAATAAGGAGTTAATTGATTCAATTTGAGTAGAAAAAGTACTTAACTGATTTAACTCATTTTTGTTCAATAGTGAACTGGAAATTTCCCTTTTTGAACTGAAGAGAGATTTTGTTGAGATATTTAATTTAATAAAATGAGATATGCTCTCATAATTACTTTTTCCATTTAATTAAATAATCTTTAATTAATTTGAAAAACTTTTCTTATTTAATTAAATAACTTCATTTAATTAGTTAAGAATGACTCCTCATTTAATTAAATAAATTTGTTTAATTAATTAGAAGTAAGTACTCCGTTTAATTAAATAATTTTGTTTAATTATTTCAAAATTCTTTTTGAAACTAGTCAACTCAAGTCAACCATGGTTAAATCTGGTCAACTTTTGGTCAAACTTGATATTTGTGTATGTGAATATGAGCAAATGTGAGTATGAATTCCAGCAACAATTCCATGCAAATTCTAATTCAACCTTTCAAAATGAAGAGATGAGGGTCTCTGAAATAGACTTTCCTGGAATTCATCAACGGTTGAGATTGATTTCAATCAGTGATCAGGATTAAACGTGAAGTTCAGTCATAAAGGGAGATTTCCAAATTAAATGGAGTTTACAGATTTAATTTGAGTAAAATAAAAAGTTAACTTATTAAATTTGAGTAGAAAAAAGAGTTAACTGATTTAACTCATTTTTTATCAATAGCGAACTGAAAATTTTCCTTTTTGAACTTAAGAGAGATTTTATCGAGATATTTAATTTAATAAAATAAGGTATGCTCTCATAATTACTTTTTCTATTTAATTAAATAATCTTTAATTAATTAGAGACACTTTTCTTTTTTAATTAAATGTCTTCATTGAATTAATTAGGTATGGCCTCTCATTTAATTAAATAACTTTGTTTAATTAATTAGAAGTAAGTACTCTATGTAATTAAATAATTTTGTTTAATTATTTCAAATTTTTTTTCAAAACTAGTGAACTCAAGTAAACTGTGGTTAAATTTGGTCAACTTTTGGTCAAACGTGATCTTTGCGTATGTGAATATGAGAAAATGTGAGTATGAATTCCAACAACAATTCCATCTAAATTCTCACTCAACTTTTCAAAATGAAGAGATGAGGGTCTCTTAAATAGACTTTCCTGTAATTCATCAATGATTAAGATCAATTTCAATCAACGATCAGGATTAAAGGTAAAGTACTGTCATAAAGGGAGATTTCCAAATTAAAAGGAGTTAACAGATTTAATTTGAGTAAAATAAGGAGTTAACTGATTCAATTTGAGTAGAAAAAGAAGTTAACTAATTTAACTCATTTTTCATCAATAATGAACTAAAAATTTCAATTTTTGAACTGAAGAGAGATTTTGTTGAGATATTTAATTTAATAAAATGAGATATGCTTTCACAATTACATTTTTTATTTAATTAAATAATTTTTAATTAATTAGAGACACTTTTCTGATTTAATTAAATAACTTTATTTAATTAATTAGGAATGGCTTCTCATTTAATTAAATAACTTTGTTTAATTAACTAGAAGTAAGTACTCCATTTAATTAAATAATTTCGTTTAATTATTTCAAAATTCTTTACAAAATTAGTGTGAGTATGAATTCCAACAACAATTCGATGCAAATTTTCATTCAACCTTTCAAAATGAAAAGATGAGGGTCTCTTAAATAGACTTTCTTAGAATTCATCAACGATTGAGAACGATTTCAATCAACGGTCAGGATTAAAAGTGAACATTTGTCATAAAGGGAGATTTCCAAATTAAAGACAGTTAACAAATTTAATTTGAGTAAAATAAGGAGTTAACTGATTCAATTTGAGTAGAAAAAGGAGTTAACTAATTTAACTCATTTTTGTTCAACAGTGAATTGGAAATTTCCCTTTTTAAACTGAAGAGAGATTTTGTTGAAATATTTAATTTAATAAAATGAGATATGCTCTCATAATTACTTTTTCTATTTAATTAAATAATCTTTAATTAATTAGAAACACTTCGCTTATTTTATTAAATAACTTCATTTAATTAATTAGGAATGGCTTCTCATTTAATTCAATAACTTTGTTTAATTAATTAGAAGTAAGTACTCCATTTAATTAAACAATTTCGTTTAATTATTTCAAAATTCTTTTTGAAACTAGTCAACTCAAGTCAACCATAGTTAAATTTGGTCAACTTTTAGTCAAACTTGATCTTTGCGTATGTAAATATGAGCAAATGTGAGTATGAATTCAAGCAACAATTCGATGCAAATTCTCATTCAACCTTTCAAAATGAAGAGATGAGGGTCTCTTAAATAGACTTTCCTAGAATTCATCAACGGTTGAGATCGATTTCTATCAACGGTAAGGATTAAAGGTGAAGTTGAGTCATAAAGGGAGATTTCCAAATTAAAAGGAGTTAACAGATTTAATTTGAGTAAAATAAGGGGTTAACTGATTCAATTTGAGTAGAAAAAGGAGTTAACTGATTTAACTCATTTTTGATCAATAGAGAACTGGAAATTTCCCTTTTTGAACTGAACAGAGATTTTATTGAGATATTTAATTTAATAAAATGAGATATGCTCTCATAATTACTTTTTCTATTTAATTAAATATTTTTTAATTAATTAGAGACACTTTTCTTATTTAATTAAATAACTTCAATTAATTAATTAGGAATGGCTTCTCGTTTAATTAAATAACTTTGATTAATTAATTAGAAGTAAGTACTCCATTTAATTAAATAATTTCATTTAATTATTTCAAAATTCTTTTCGAAATTAGTCAACTCAAGTCAACAGTGGTTAAATATGGTCAACTTTTGGTCAAACTTGATCTTTGTGTATGTGAATATGAGCAAATGTGAGTATGAATTCCAGCAACAATTTCATGCAAATTCTAATTCAAACTTTCAAAATGAAGAGATGAGAGTCTCTGAAATAGACTTTCCTATAATTCATCAACGGTTGAGATTGATTTCAATGAACGATCAGGATTAAACGTGAAGTTCAACCATAAAGGGAGATTTTCAAATTAAATGGAGTTAACAGATTTAATTTAAGTAAAATAAGAAGTTAACTTATTAAATTTGAGTAGAAAAAGGAGTTAACTGATTTAACTCATTTTTGATCAATAGCGAACTAGAAATTTTCCTTTTTGAACTGAAGAGAGCGTCTGTTGAGATATTTAATTTAATAAAATGAGATATGCTCTCATAATTACTTTTTCTATTTAATGAAATAATCTTTAATTAATTAGAGACACTTTTCTTAATTAAATAACTTCAGTTAATTAGTTAGGAATGGCTTCTCATTTAATTAAATAACTTTGTTTAATTAATTAGAAGTAAGTACTCCATTTAATTAAATAATTTTGTTTAATTATTTAAAAATTCTTTTCGAAACTAGTCAACTCAAGTCAACCGTGGTTAAATTTGGTCAACTTTTGATCAAACTTGATCTTTGCGTATGTGAATATGAGCAAATGTGAGTATGAATTCCAGCAACAATTTTATGCAAATTCTCATTCAATCTTTCAAAATGAAGAGATGAGGGTCTCTTAAATAGACTTTCTTGGAATTCATCAACGGTTGAGATCGATTTCAATCAGCGGTTAGGATTAAAAGTGAAGTTCAGTCATAAAAGGAGATTTCCAAATTAAAGGGAGTTATTAGATTTAATTTCACTAAAATAAGGAGTTAACTGATTCAATTTGGGTAGAAAAAGAAGTTAATTGATTTAACTCATTTTTTATCAATAGTGAACTGGAAATTTGCCTTGTTGAACTGAAGAGAGATTTTATTGAGATATTTAATTTAATAAAATGAGGTATGCTCTCATAATTACTTTTTCTATTTAATTAAATAATCTTTAATTAGAGACACTTTTCTTCTTTAATTAAATGACTTCATTTAATTAATTAGGTATGGCTTCTCATTTAAATAAATAACTTTGTTTAATTAATTAGAAGTAAGTACTCAATCTAATTAAATAATTTCATTTAATTATTTCAAAATTCTTTTCAAAACTAGTCAACTCAAGTAAACTGTAGTTAAATTTGATCAACTTTTGATCAAATGTGATCTTTGCGTATGTGAATATGAGCAAATGTGAGTATGAATGACAACAACAATTCCATCCAAATTCTCACTCAACTTTTCAAAATGAAGAGATCAGGGTCTCTTAAATAGACTTTTCTGTAATTCATCAATGATTAAGATCGATTTCAATCAACGGTCAGAATTAAAGGTAAAGTACAGTCATAAAGGGAGATTTCCAAATTAAAGGGAGTTAACAGATTTAATTTGAGTAAAATAAGGAGTTAACTGATTTAATTTGAGTAGAAAAAGAAGTTAACTAATTTAACTCATTTTTGATCAATAATGAACTGAAAATTTTAATTTTTGAACTGAAGAGAGATTTTGTTGAGATATTTAATTTAATAAAATGAGATATGCTTTCATAATTACTTTTTTTATTTAATTAAACAATTTTTAATTAATTAGAGACACTTTTCTTATTTAATTAAATAATTTTATTTAATTAATTAGGAATGGCTTCTCACTTAATTAAATAACTTTGTTTAATTAACTAGAAGTAAGTACTCCATTTAATTAAATAATTTTGTTTAATTATTTCAAAATTCTTTATAAAACTAGTTAACTCAAGTCAACCGTGGTTAAATCTGGTCAACTTTTGGTCAAACTTGATATTTGTGTATGTGAATATGAGCAAATGTGAGTACAAATTCCAACAACAATTCGATGCAAATTGTCATTCAACATTTCAAAATGAAAAGATGAGGGACTCTTAAATAGACTTTCTTAGAATTCATCAACGGTTGAGAACGATTTCAATCAACAGTCAGGATTAAAAGTGAACTTTTGTCATAAAGGGAGATTTCCAAATTAAAGAGAGTTAACAGATTTAATTTGAGTAAAATAAGGAGTTAACTGATTCAATTTTAGTAGAAAAAGGAGTTAACTAATTTAACTCATTTTTGATCAATAGTGAACTGGAAATTTCCCTTTTTGAACTGAAGATAGATTTTGTTGAGATATTTAATTTAATAAAATGAGATATGCTTTCATAATTACTTTTTATATTTAATTAAATAATCTTTAATTAATTAGACACACTTTTCTTATTTAATTAAATAACTTCATTTAATTAATTAGGAATGGCTTCTTATTTAATTAAATAACTTTTTAAAATTAATTAAAAGTAAGTACTTCATTTAATTAAATAATTTTGTTTAATTATTTCAAAATTCTTTTCAAAACTAGTCAACCATGGTTAAATCTGGTCAATTTTTTGTCAAACTTGATATGTGCATATGTGAATATGAACAAATGTGAGTATGAATTCTAGCAACAATTTGATGCAAATTCTCATTCAACCTTTCAAAATGAAGAGATGAGGGTCTCTTAAATAGACTTTCTTGGAATTCATCAATGGTTGAGATCGATTTCAATCAACGGTCAAGATTAAAGGTGAAGTTCAGTCATAAAAGGAGATTTCTAAATTAAAGGGAGTTAATAGATTTAATTTGAGTAAAATAGGGAGTTAAGTTATTCAATTTGAGTAGAAAAAGGAGTTAACTGATTTAACTCATTTTTTATCAATAGTGAACTGAAAATTCTCCTTTTTGAACTGAAGAGAAATTTTGTTGAGATATTTAATTTAATAAAATGAGATATGCTCCCATAATTACTTTTTCTATTTAATTAAATAATCTTTAATTAATTAGAGACACTTTTCTTATTTAATTAAATAACTTCATTTAATTAATTAGGAATGGCTTCTCATTTAATTAAATAACTTTGTTTAATTAATTAGAAGTAAGTACTCCATTTAATTAAATAATTTTGTTTAATTATTTAAAAATTCTTTTTGAATCTAGTCAACTCAAGTCAATCGTGGTTAAATATGGTCAACTTTTGGTCAAACTTAATCTTTGCGTATGTGAATATGAGCAAACGTGAGTATGAATTCCAGCACCAATTTGATGCAAATTCTCATTCAACTTTTCAAAACGAAGAGATGCGGGTCTCTTAAATAGACTTTCATGGAATTCATCAACGGTTGAAATCAATTTCAATGAACGATCAGGATTAAAGGTGAAGTTCAGTCATAAAGGAAGATTTCCAAATTAAAGGGACTTAAGAAATTTAATTTGAGTAAAATAAGGAGTTAACTGATTCAATTTGAGTAGAAAAAGGAGTTAACTGATTTAACACATTTTTTTATCAATAGTGAATTAAAAATTTCCCTTTTTAAACTGAAGAGAGATTTTGTTGAGATATTTAATTTAATAAAATGAGATATGCTCTCATAATTACTTTTTCTATTTAATTAAATAATCTCTAATTAATTAGAGACAATTTTCTTATTTAATTAAATAACTTCATTTAATTAATTAAGATTTGCTTCTCATTTAATTAAATAACTTTGTTTAATTAATTAGAAGTAAGTACTTCATTTAATTAAATAATTTCATTTAATTATTTCAAAATTCTTTTTGAAACTAGACAACTCAAGTTAATCGTGGTTAAATCTATTCAACTTTTGGTCAAACTTGATATTTGCGTATGTGAATATGAGCAAATGTGAGTATGAATTCTAGCAACAATTTGATGCAAATTCTCATTGAACATTTCAAAATGAAGAGATTAGGATCTCTTAAATAGACTTTCCCAGAATTCATCAACGGTTGAGATCGATTTCAATGAACGGTCAGGATTAAAGGTGAAGTTCAGTCATAAAGTGAGATTTTCAAATTAAAGGGAGTTAATAGATTTAATTTGAGTAAAATAAGGAGTTAACTGATTCAAATTGAGTAGAAAAAGGAGTTAACTGATTTAACTTATTTTTGATCAATAGTGAACTTCGAATTTCTCTTTTAAACAGAAGAGAGATTTTGTTAAGATATTTAATTTAATAAAATGAGATATGCTCTAGTAATTACTTTTTCTATTTAATTAAATAATCTTTAATTAATTAGAGACACTTTTCATATTTAATTAAATAACTTCACTTAATTAATTAGGAATGGCTTCAAATTTAATTAAATAACTTTTTCTAATTAATTAGAAGTAAGTACTCAATTTAATTAAATAATTTCGTTTCATTGTTTCAAAATTATTTTCGAAACTAGTCAACTCAAGTCAACCATCGTTAAATTTGGTCAACTTTTGGTCAAACTTGATCTTTGCGTATGTGAAAATGAGCAAATGTGAGTATGAATTCCAGCAACAATTCGATACAAATTCTCATTCAACCTTTCAAACTGAAGAGATGAGCATCTCTTAAATAGACTTTCCTAAAATTCATCATTGGTTGATATCGATTTCAATCAATGGTCAGGATTAAAAGTGAAGTTCAGTCATAAAGAGAGATTTTCAAATTAAAGTGAGTGAACAGATTTAATTTGAGTAAAATAAGGAGTTAACTGATTCAATTTGAGTAGAAAAAGGAGTTAACTGATTTAACTCATTTTTTATCAAGAGTGAACTGAAAATTTCCCCTTTTGAACTGAAGAGAGATTTTGTTGAGATATTTAATTTAATAAAATGAGATATGCTCTCATAATTACTTTTTCTATTTAATTAAATAATCTTTAATTAATTAGAGACACTTTTTTTATTTAATTAAATAACTTCATTTAATTAATTAGGAATGGCTTCTCATTTAATTAAATAATTTTGTTTAATTAATTAGAAGTAAGTACTCCATTTAATTAAATAATTTCGTTTCATTATTTCAAAAATTTTTTTGAAACTAGTCAACTCAAGTCAACCGTAGTTAAATTTGGTATTGATAAGTATTGAGCGGGAAATTGAGATTGTAGATCCAAAACAAACCCTAAGTCTTTGAAGTCTTTATAAGGAAAACAAAATTTCACTATAAAAAAATAGGGAGATGAGACATATTGAAGGACATACAAGGGTGCAGGAGCAGATCTATTTTTAGAAGCAAGAGTTATCATATCACAAAGGATCAAGATCAGGAGAAGGCAGAAAAGGAGCCTGCATTCAGCAATCAAGGATTGTAATTTATCAGGTTTATTGCATCTAATACTCTCTAGCAATTGTATTAGAATAAAAATCCTATGGTGATAGGTTAGCTTTAGAGCTATTTTGTAAGAACCTTTTGATTAGGTGATTAAAATTCTTTAACTAGGTGACAATTCATGTTAAGTGTTTTTAAATCCTCTAATTAGGTCACTATTAATATAGTGTAACGCTTTTAACAGGGCAGGCCTTTAACAGGGAAAACCATTAGAAGTGGTTGAACAATATTGCTGCAGTAATTTTTGTGGGTATCATCCCCACCCCAGTTTTGCCTTCTTATTCCTGGAGGGTTTATGAGTTACCAAAATTCTAGTGTTATAAGTAATTGATGCATGAGTTTTTATTTGATGTATTTACATGCATGCAACTTATTCTATGTTAAAAATTTTATTGGCTAAAGTTTGATACTTATGATTCACCCTCCCTCTCATAAGTACTCTTTTCATATTTGAATATTCCAACAATTGGTATCAGAGCCTATCAAGTTCTCACAAGAAAAAGCCTAACAGCTTGGAGGGAAAAGATCTAAAGATGGAAGCTTTCAAACTTGGAAAGATCATTGAAAATTAGGTGATAGATGTGCAACTTTCTCTGCATAGCTTGGAGGAATTTAGAAACAAATTGAGAAACTCATTAAAAAAGAGGAAGGATCTAGCCATAGCTGAAAATGATATACACTACAAGGAGATTGACACCACCAACATATTTTCTAGTGGAGACACTAAAGAGTTTGATGCAGCAATAGCAGAACTGATGGAGAAAAATAAAATTCAAGCAGAAGAAATAAGAACTCTTAAAATGGAACATGAATCGCAGGCTATAATGATATGTGAAATTACTGAACAAAAGAAAAGAGCAATTGATGATAAGGTCATGATGGAAAATGATAAAAGGAATCTTGCAAACAGACTTGAAGAAAAATGTACTGAACTAACAAGGATCTCAAACATGCAGATGGATACACTTGCGCAAATGATGAACCTTCATCATGAACTCATTGTAAAGGATATTGAGATCTCTACCTTGAAGATGCAAAATGAACAAATGCAGAATGGATTGAACAGGCAAAAAGAGGTAGCAGAGAATCTCAACAAATCAAGTGAAGCAATCAAATATTTTGAACAATTGCTGAAATCACCAAAATCTACCCATGATACATCAGGACTAGGATACAATAGCATTGAAGTTAGAGAATCATCAAAGAGTGTTGAACAAAGAAGTGATAAAGGTAAGAATTCAAAACCCACTTGTCATTTCTCTAATAAGAAGGGGCATACAACTAGTGTATGCAGGAGTAGAAGATTCAATCAATCAAACATACCCAAAAGTTTTTGTCACAAGTGCAACATGCAAGGACATATGATAGAAAATTGCAAATCAAATGTTACAAGGGCTCAAAGATTTGATGGACATTGTTATAATTTCAAAAAATATGGACATAGGGCATTTGAATGCAGATCAAAACTTATGTGGACAATAAATCAACCAGCAAAGACATCAAACCATGAATTTTGGGATTACAACACCAAGAACAGCTGTCACTATTGTCAAGAATATGGACATATTCCACAGAATTGCATAAGAACACATTTTAGAGGGAAGTACAAAAGATGGTTGAGTCAAACCACTTGTTTCAGTTGCTTAAAAACTGGTCATGTCAGCAAAAATTGCCCAACAAGGTCAAAGGCATCAAGTTCTGAGCTCAGCAAAGGAAAGGCAAAGATGGATGTTGAACATATCAGAAGTGAAATGAATAAGACATGGAGGAAGAAAGACGAGTCTAGCACATCAAGTACAGAAATCACTTCAGCCAATAGGTCAAGTGATCACACTTCATCAAATTAAGAAAAGAAAAAGTGTAAGGGATTTATAAATCGAGTTACATCATAAATTAGTCCCAAGACATATAAAGAACTGCAAAAATGAAATCAGCATAAACAAAGATGCTAAGTCAAAATTGACAGCTTTTGTGAAAATATGTCAAAATTGCCTTCAGGAGCCGAGTTACTAACAATGACCGAGTTGATAGTTGATGCCGAGCTATGAAATATCAATAGGAGCCGAGTAAAGTAAAACATAATGAGAGCCGAGTTATGACAAAACCTTTCAAGAGCCGAGTAGATAGTTGGCAGCATACTAAGCATTTATTACTCTATTTTGAAGGGTATATAAATCCTATTTCTGATCATTTTTCACCATTCAAACAAGAAGCAAAGTCAAAAAAGGAGCAAAGAAGATCAAGATCAGCTCAGAAGCCATTTGTGAAGATTTCAACAGCGATTCAAGACAAATTTCATCGATTTAAGGTATTTTACTTAAGTGCCGAGCTACGTAGGACTCATAAACTTGTTTAAATTATAAACCCTAGTTTGGTAAACAATGGCATCTGGGTTAGGAACCATTAAGGGTATAGAGAGTCATGAAGTTTAGTTCGTCAGCAATGAAGTAAAACAACCTAAATTTAAGCCCATTCCAGAAGTAGCATATAAGAATAATCCTGCAGGAGCATTATCAATTATTTCGGATAAGGTTGTTATGGTAAAAGATGTTCGCAGATGTTGCAATTGCAAAATTGGTGCCATAGGAAACTTAGAAATTCATAATGCATATAATAAACTGTGTGAAAACAAAGTACTAAAAAATGAGTTTTCAATAGTAGAAAGAAAAGGATTGACCAAAACCCTAACATTTCCGACTGTTTTCAAAATAGAATGGGTACGGATAATTTTGAGCTGAATACATGATGGAGCTTTTTGGTTAGAATTAGGGCTAGTAAAATTTACCAAGAAAACTGTTCATAGGGTTACTGGTATTCCAACCCTAGTTCGGCCAAAGACCCTACGAAGTGACAAAAGGGAAATAATAGAAAAAAATACATGTGCCAAATGGAACAATAGAGGAATGACTATCGACACAGTCACAGATCCCCTACTAGATTTTGCTGTGAGAATTATTTCACACAAATTCTATCAATCAATCAGGTTGAACAGTGTACCTTGTATATCAGTTGATGTTGCATACAAGATAATCAAAAGGGATCACACTTATGATCTGGCAGACCTCATGTTTCAACAGATTAATGAAAATATGGAAGCTATAAGGAAGAGCAAGGGAGCTCAATGCAAATTTGGATCAGTTTTGATGTGTATGTTCATCTATCTGATGAAAGAATTTCCCTCTATGGGGAAAGTAAAATGGAATCTGGATAAAACAATTGTTGAACAAATGGGTGAAAATTTTGATGCCCAAATGACAAGTTATTTTGAGGACTTCAAAAGGTCCATGAAACAAAGAATGAGAATTCCAGTCTCATTGATTGAGAAATATGAAAAAGATATTTGTTTTCTTGTAGATATAGATTATACTTACATACAAGCAATTATACCTAGAATAAGATGGCTTAGGCCACTAGGTTATGAACTTGATGTTGATCAAGCCTCTGCAACAATAATAGCTCTACTTGCAAAAGAAGCTAATAAAAATGCACAAATTTTTGGAACCTATGATGTTGTCAAATCAAAGGTAATAACAGATTTGAAGACTGCTTCAGCAGTAAAGAAGAAAGAGAAAATGGTGAGACAAATCAAAAGAAAGTTTGGCATGGAAGAAGAAGAAGGAACAATAGAAGAAGAAGGAGAAGACATTGAAGAAGAAGGAGATAAACTTCAAAGTCAAACTCAAGGGTTAGGAGAAGCCAAAGAGGAAAGTGCTAAGGTAGAAGAAGCTAAGGAAGCACCAGTTAAGAGAAAGATCACAACTCCCTCTGCTCCTAAATTTAAAGGAAGGAAAGTAGCTACCCCTGCATCAAAGAGACCTACCACAAGGGCTACAGCTCAAAAAGTCCAAGAAGAGGCAAAAGGAAGGAAGAAAGACTAAAAGAAGACTACTGCTAAGTCAAAGAAAAGGAAGTTCATTCCCCAACCTGAAATAGATGAGGAGAAAACAGAGTCAGAGGACAATAGTCAATTTCAAGTGGTAAGACACAAACCTCAGACTGTTGTTGATAAATTATGCTCAAAAATTAGAAATAATGATTTAAAAGGTCTAAAGAACCTGAATTTTTCTAAGCTCACCAAAGAAGAGCAAAATAAACTAGAGGAATCTGTGTATGCTATGATGGCTGAGTATAAGCGCACACCTCTAGAATTAGATGAATCTATGCCGAGAGAATTGTATAAAATTGTAGAGGATAAATGGAATTTTTGTTTACAAATGGAAAAAGAAATAAGGGAGTCTATATTAGAAATATTTTTGCCTGGTCTGACTAAAGATCAAACAATAAATGCCATAATAAGGCATAATAACAGATTCACTCCCAAGTATAGAGCATTCAGCATACTACAGAATAAAATTGAAGAGGTAGTTACTAAATCCACAAGATTGTGAAAAATAGTTTATAAGAAAACTGAAGATGTATATAATGAAGAATATAAGGCAGAGGAAATTGCCAAGACAAAAGAAAAGAAGGTGACAGAAACCAAAGAAAAAAAGAAGAAACTAGTGGAGGAAAGAAAAGAAGAAAAGGAAGAAGAGGCACACTATGAGGAGAAAGAGGAAGATAAAGATATAATTGAGCCACAAGATCAAAGTATACAAGATATATAGACATCTCCTCCTAGTCCTCCTCATGCCACCATCATACCTGCAGATATCATAAAAATAAAGGATGTTACAGATACTTCAAATCTAAACATCAATCCATTAACTGCAGAGGATTTGGGAATCCTTGACCAATCATCACTTGTAGAAAAATTAAGTTCAAATCCTGTATTGGTCAGTGTTGATGAATTATAGAATCCAGAAGTCAAGGTAAAAGCACAAGTGCCACCTTTGACCACATAAACTACTGGTATTATATTCCTTCCACCACCACCTCCACCAAGTATAATCACTGATACACTCCAAGTGCCGAGTACAACAGCAGGGGAAACAAAAGAAATATCTGAACAACCAACAAGTTCAACCCCACCTAGCATTCATAAAAGGGATATTCATGTTGAAGAAAAAGAGACACAGAAAAAGGAGGAGATTGCAATAGAAACATTAGTTGCATTACCAAAATCTGGTACTCCTACATAAACTCTTCAGCAGCCAAGCACAGATGGATTACAGTTGCAAATCAGGACACCAGGATCAAGCTCATCAAAGGCAGTCAGAAAACTTCACTATGGAGTTCCTGAGCTTGATGAAGAAATAAAGATCCCATATTATGAATCTAACAGTCTTACTGAAGAAAATATTAATGAAATTCAGAGTGCATTAGACAAAAGAAAGAGACAAGAAACACTAAGAAAGGAATACAAGCATAAGCTTACATTGAATGAAATTAAAGATATATTCACAGAAGCTTTTTTCTTACACTCTCCAGATGAATCAAGACCAATCATGGAACAACTATCTGATATAGTTGACCAGGTGACTAATGAAGACCAAGAAACAAATGCCAGATTGCTTGAATGGTCAGAAAAGAAGTTCCAAGGTAAAGTAAATAGTAAAATATCCGATGATATAGCACTGTCACAAGAAGAACTGGCAAAGAAAGTTGTAACAGTTAAAATTGTACTAGGAAACATTTTTTCCCTGTACAACAAGTTGTGTGATTTTTCCACATTCACACAAGACACTAGCTTGAAAATACTGAGATTGAAAAACAATCTGAAAACTTCTAGCATGCAACTCCCCACAGATCCAGCTCAGAGTGAGAAGCATTTTGTCCAATCGCTTCACACACAAAGAGAGCTAGCTATTTTAGCAGCAGAGGAGGCAACCACAAAAGCCAAATTGATACAAATTCAATCATCAATTACTCCTCATTTGGAATTACTTCATAAGGAGCAGATAAATGCAGAAACAATCCTCAGGAAAGATCCCAACCTTTCTTCATCTGATGGACTTGTACATCTAGCAGCAGAGATTGCCATCTGGCATAAGACATTGGATGTCGCATTAGCAAATTGGGATGTAGCTTTGAAGGTACTCCTTGAAGTAAACAACACATTTTTGGCCAAGTATGGCATTTCATTGTAAAGACCATTGATATAAGTGTCAAAAAGGGGGAGAATAAGTAATAAAAGTTGAATATAGGAATGAAATGATAAGTAGAGTAATAGGGGGAGATAGCAGAGATAGAAAATTTTGTGAAATTTTGGGGGAGATAGCAAATTTTGGGAGCAAAGTTTGAATAAAGGATAAATTACTGAGTCACATGGATCTTAATTAAGTGTTTTTGCCACTCATGTCAAAGGGGGAGATTGTTAGCTTAAAGAATAAATTTGACAACTGAGTGTCAATACACTTAACCAAGATCAATAGCAAGTGCCGAGTGCAACAGGTGTCGAGTGATAATATGTGCCGAGTAATAACAGGTGTCGAGTGATAACATGTGCCGAGTGAAACAGGTGCCAAGTGATAACATGTGCTGAGTGCAACAGGTGTCGAGTGATAACATGTGCTAAGTGCAACAGGTGCTGAGTGATAATAAGTGCCGAGTGCAACATGTGCCAAGTGATACAGTTTTTGTTCAAGTGCTGAGCTATCTAGAAAACATTGTGTGCCGAGTATCAAAAATACTTTAGGAGCCGAGTAACTCAGTAGAACAGCATAAAACTTTGGAATTACACAAACTATGATGCAAACAGTTTTTGCAGCCGACAGAAGGTAAATCTAGAAGGATTGAATGATAAGATCAAATCTTTTAATTTTCCTATGCAATTTGCATGTAGCCAATAAGAAAAATGCAAAAGGCATGTAACCAATCAACAAAAGATAAGTATTGAGCAAAAAATTGAGATTGTAGATCCAAAACAAACACTAAGTCTTTGAAGTCTTTATAAGGAAGACGAAATTTCACTCTAAAAAAATAGAGAGATGAGACATATTGAAGGACATACAAGGGTGCATGAGCAAATCTATTTTCAGAAGCAAGAGTTATCAGATCACAAAGGATCAAGATTAGGAGAAGGCATAAAAGGAGCCTGCATTCAGCAATCAAGGATTGTAATCTATCAGGTTTATTGCATCTAATACTCTCTAGCAATTGTATTAGAATAAAAATCCTATGGTGATAGGTTAGCTTTACAGCTATTTTGTAAGACCCTTTTGATTAGGTGATTAAAATCCTTTAACCAAGTGACACTTCATGTTAAGTGTTTGCAAATCCTCTAACCAGGTCACTATTGACACAGTGTAAAGCCTTTAAAAGGGAAAACCATTAGAAGTGGTTGAACAATATTGTTGTAGTAATTTTTGTGGGTATCATCCCCACCCCAGTTTTACCTTCTTATTCTTGGAGGATTTCTGGGTTACCAAAATTCTGGTGTTATGAGTAATTGATGCATGAGTTTTTATTTGATGTATTTACATGCATGCAACTTATTTTCAGTTAAAAATTTTATTGGCTAAAGTTTGATACTTATGATTCACCCCCCCTCTCATAAGTACTCTTTTCATATTTGATTATTCCAACAATTGGTATCAGAGCCTATAAAGTTCTCACAAGAAAAATCCTAATAGCTTGGAGGGAAAAGATCTAAAGATGGAAGCTTTCAAACTTGGAAAGATCATTGAAAATCAAGTGATAGATGTGCAACTTGCTCTGCATAGCTTGGAGGAATTCAGAAACAAATTGAGAAACTCATTAAAAAATATGAAGGATCTAGCCATAGCTGAAAATGATATACACTACAAGGAGATTGACTCCACCAACATATTTTCCAATGAAGACACTAAAGAGTTTGATGCAGCAATAGCAGAACTGATGGAGAAAAATAAAATTCAAGCAAAAGAAATAAGAACTCTCAAGATGGAACATGAATCACAGGCTATAATGATATGTGAAATTACTGAACAAAAGAAAAAGAGTAGTTGATGATAAGGTCATGATGGAAAATGACAAAACGAATCTTGCAAACAGACTTGAAGAAAAATGTACTGAACTGACAAGGATCTCAAACATGTAGATGGATACACTTGCGCAAATTATGAACCTTCATCATGAACTCAATGTAAAAGATATTGAGATCTCTAACTTGAAGATGCAAAATGAACAAATGCATAATGAATTGAACAGGGAAAAAGAGGTAGCAGAGAATCTCAACAAATCAAGTGAAGCAATCAAATATTTTGAACAGTTGCTGAAATCACCAAAATCTACCCATGATACATCAGGACTAGGATACAATAGCATTGAAGTTAGAGAATCATCAAAGAGTGCTAAACAAAGAAGTGATAAAGGTAAGAATTCAAAACCCACTTGTCATTTCTGTAATAAGAAGGGACATATAGCTAGTGTGTACAAGAGTAGAAGATTCAATCAATCAAACATACCCAAAAGTTTTTGTCACAAGTGCAACATGCAAGGACATATGACACAAAATTGCAAATCCAATGTTACAAGGGCTCAAAGATTTGATGGACATTGTTATAATTGCAAAAAATATGGACATAGGGCATTTGAATGCAGATCAAAACTTATGTGGACAATAAATCAACCAGCAAAGACATCAAACCATGAATTTTGGGATTACAACACCAAGAATAGCTATCACTATTGTCAAGAATATGGACATATTCCACAGAATTGCATAAGAACACATTTTAGAGGGAAGTACAAAATATGGTTGAGTCAAACCACATGTTTCAGTTGCTTAAAAATTGGTCATGTCAGCAAAAATTGCCCAACAAGGTCAAAGGCATCAAGTTCTGAGCTCAGCAAAGGAAAGGCAAAGATGGATGTTGAACACATCAGAAGTGAAATGAATAAGACATGGAGGAAGAAAGATGAGTCTAGCACATCAAGTATAGAGATCACTTCAGCCAATAGGTCAAGTGATCCCACTTCATCAAATTAAGCAAAGAACAAGTGTGAGGGATTGATAAAACGAGTTACATCATAAATCAGTCCCAAGACATTTAAAAAATTCCAAAAATGAAATCAGCATAAACAAAGATGCTAAGTCAAAATTGACAGCTTTTGTGAAAATATGTCAAAATTGCCTTCAGGAGTCGAGTTACTAACAATTACCGAGTTGATAGTTCACTATTTCTTCCAGTTCATTATTAATCAAAAATGAGTTAAATCTTGCAAACAGACTTGAAGAAGGAGTTAACCGATTTAACTCATTTTTGATCAATAGTGAACTGGAAATTTCCCTTTTTGAACTAAAGAGAGATTTTGTTGAGATATTTAATTTAATAAAATGAGATATGCTCTCATAATTACTTTTTCTATTTAATTAAATAATCTTTAATTAATTAGAGACAATTTTCTTATTTAATTAAATAACTTCATTTAATTAATTAGGAATGGCTTCTCATTCAATTAAATAACTTTCTTTAATTAATTAGAAGTAAGTACTCCATTTAATTAAATAATTTTGTTTAATTATTTCAAAATTATTTTCGAAACTAGTCAACTCAAGTCAACCGTGGTTAAATCTGGTCAACTTTTACTCAAACTTGATCTTTGCGTATGTAAATATGAGCAAATGTGAGTATGACTTCCAACAATAATTCGATGCAAATTCTCTTTCAACCTTTCAAAATGAAGAGACGAGGGTCTCTTAAATAGACTTTACTAGAATTCATCAACAGTTGAGATCGATTTCAATCAACGGTCAGGATTAAAGGTGAAGTTCAGTCATAAAGGGAGATTTCCAAATTAAAAGGAGTTAACAGATTTAATTTGAGTAAAATAAGGAGTTAACTGATTCAATTTGAGTATAAAAAGGAGTTAACTCATTTAACTCATTTTTGATCAATAGTGAACTGAAAATTTCCCTTTTTGAACTGAAGAGAGATTTTGTTGAGATATTTAATTTAATAAAATGAGATATGCTCTCATCATTACTTTTTCTATTTAATTAAATAATCTTTAATTAATTAGAGACACTTTTCTTATTTAATTAAATAACTTCATTTAATTAATTAGGAATGGCTTCTCATTTAATTAAATAACTTTATTTAATTAATTAGAAGTAAGTACTCCATTTAATTAAATAATTTCAAAATTCTTTTCGAAACTAGTCAACTCAAGTCAACCGTGGTTGAATTTGGTCAACTTTTGGTCAAACTTGATCTTTGCGTATGTGAATATGAGCAAATGTGAGTATGAATTCCAACCACAATTCGATGCAAATTCTCATTCAAACTTTCAAAATGAAGAGATGAGGGTCTCTTAAATAGACTTTCCTGAAATTCATCAATGGTTGAGATCGATTTCAATCAACGGTTAGGATTAAAGGTGAAGTTCAGTCATAAAGGGAGATTTCCAAATTAAAGGGAGGTAACAGATTTGATTTGAGTAAAATAAGGAGTTAATTGATTCAATTTGAGTAGAAAAAGGAGTTAACTGATTTAACTCATTTTTGATCAATAGTGAACTGGAAATTTCCCTTTTTGAACTGAAGAGAGATTTTGTTGAGATATTTAATTAAATAAAATGAGATATGCTCTCATAATTACTTTTTCTATTTAATTAAATAATCTTTAATTAATTAGAGACACTTTTCTTATTTAATTAAATAACTTCATTTAATTAATTAGGAATGGCTTCTCATTTAATTAAATAAGTTTGTTTAATTAATTAGAAGTAAGTACTCCATTTAATTAAATAATTTCGTATAATTATTTCAAAATTCTTTTCAAAACTAGTCAACTCAAGTCAACTATTGTTAAATCTGCTCAACTTTTGGTCAAACTTGATCTTTGTGTATGTGAATATGAGCAAATGTGAGTATGAATTCTAGCAAAAATTCGATGCAAATTCTCATTCAACCTTTCAAAATGAAGAGATGAGGGTCTTGGGTGAACCCACAATAGTGGGTTACACTTTTTTGCCTAAATTGACACTGAACTCTGAATTTTTAAGAAAACGTTCACTTTCAAATGCAAATCCATGTTCAACGGTTAAGAATTTGAAGATGAAGTAAACTAGAGTCTTTTAGGATTTTGTGTGTAGATTCTAAATCTTATTTTTTTTTGGAAAAAAAATTATTTTATTGAATTATTTTTTCTCCTACGAAAATTGGTATGATATCAAAAACTTGATTTTTAAAGAGTGACACTGTTTTTGACACACATAACCTTTTTTCTACAATAGATATCAATTTGATTCTTTTGAACTTAGTTTGTTAACATGCATACCTAAACCATAGAGTTGGTCTTATATCTTTATCATTAGTATTTCATATTTTATTGTAGTTTAAAGTTGGCATAACACTAATTTAGATATACGTGGCTTTTGACACATGTAACTTATTATATATTTACCCAATTTTTAAAAAGTAAAATTTGATTGAAAGGTGACTCAAATACGGAGACTGTACTTATTTTTCAAAAATTTAATTTTTATATTTACTATTTTTCCATGAGCGTTGAATATCGTAGTTTATTTTTTACAATAAACCTATATTTAATTCATGTTAAAATATATATACCTAAAAAATTTGAAAAGCACCAAATTCATAGTCATTAGAAAGCTAGTTTAGAGTACTTCAATCATGTACAATTTCAGGTCTTTAGTGCTCCATTTGAACCTGGTAGTTCAACTCCGAAGAAAGGAAATCATTGAAAAAACTTCAAACTATTCATGGGGGCTTCTAACTAGCTAGTTTCGATAGAAACTTAGTTTCTATCAAAATTATTTTACAAACTTTTGATAGAAACAAAATTTCTTAGTTTCTATCGAAACTATTGGGAGCTTGACCACGCGGTTAGCAAACCCCTTTCCTAGTTTCGATCGAAACTATCCACCTAGTTTCGATCGAAACTATCCACCTAGTTTCGATCGAAACTAGGAAATCTGGTTAACCCCTTAGAAGCAGACCATAGGGGTGTTTTTCTAGTCGGCTCCTTAGGATTTTTGTCTAGTCGGCTAATAAAGAGGTTTTTTTTTAAAAAAAATTTGTATATAAATATGAGTTTCATTTTTTACAATTTGCATTTATGTGAAATCAAGTTATTGGCTTTTGAATTGGGTAGAAAGAAATATTTGACAAACTTCAACCTATTTTCAAATTTTGGAGGAAGAATTTACGACATGGGAAATAAAGATAAAAGAGCAAGTAAATATGCACGAAGAAGAACTAAGGAACAAGAAGATGAAAATCGTCAAAAAACGCTAGCAAGATACTATCTTAGATCAGGTACACATGCACAATATTTTTTCCAATGTATTTAATTAGTTTATTTAGTTAGGATTAGGGTTTAAATCCAATTAGGAATATCATATTTATCTTAAATTAGCATTACTAGATTAACTTAATATTAAGAGTTTATTTGAAATTATGTTCATATTTAGGCCATTAGGGTTTATCCAATTATGTCCATATTAGTCCTTAGGGTGAATATTACATTATGAATAAATTTAAATTATGAATTTATTTAGCATGGGAATTACCTTGTTTATTCAATTATGTTAATAATTTATAGTCCATTAAGGTTTATTAGATTATGATTAAAGTTAAATAAATGAATTTATTTAGGACGTAGTCAACTAGGACAACCTATCGACATTGGAGAAGGTTCATCCCAAGTTCAAATAGGTACATGTGCATCTCTTGCAAGTATCTAATATAGATCTTTCTAGAATTCTAGGTCTCTATCAAACTTTATATCTTTAATTTTTAAATTTAGTGAGCGATATTTCCCCTTATAAACTTACTTGATTTTATTTGTTATATCGTGCATGTGCAATTCTAGTAGATGATGAAAATGTTGGACATGAGGAAATTGAAGATGAAGCAATGGATATTGAAGAAGGACCATCTGAAGGTTAGATAATTTAATCAAGTACATAATATTTCACTCTTGAGTTAAACATGTATATATGTATACATATATGTCCCCTAAATCTAGATTGTATCTTAAGACTTTGTTTCATTTTTTCTTGTGCAGCCCGAGATCAAACAACAAATGAGAATGTTAATTTAGCTCAAAGATTGAAGAGAAAAATTAATCATAGAAACATAGATCATTTAGTTGAAATGGATGTGGAAACATTGAGAGAATATGCTAATCAACCTACACATACTACGAAGAGGAAATTGAATAAAAAGTCTAAAGACATAATTGCACAATTTGAGAATCTATCAACAGTGGAGAAAACTCAACTATTATCAATTTCACTTCTCAAAGATGAATTAAAAGAGCCACTGAGACTATTGGGTATAGATACAAGTATAAAAAAGATGAGGACTTCTAAACTAGAAAAAGATATTGTTGAAAGTGTTAAGGAAGGGTTACATTCCATTGGGAAAAAAACTAGATCTGCAGATAAATCCATTGCACGAAGAGTGATACTAACATCTATTTTAAATAAGAAAACATCCCAAAATAGACAGATCTCTTCATTATCATCTCATTTCGGATATAGTCGAAAGACATTACTACATTATCTAAAAAGGAGAAAAAATTTGAATGATAGTACATTAGAAGGCAATTGGGCACTAATGTGTAGAGCTCCTCAATCTAACATGATTGGGGAAACAGTTAAGAACTTAGTTATTCAATTTTGGATTGATAATACTCGTCCTTCACCAAATAGAAGAGATATCATCAAGCAGAGGATTGGGCCCAAGGAATATATTCAACACGCAAAACATTGGTTGGATGTCACTCAACATGAATTGTATCTCTCATTTTGTAATTTAAATCCTAACATAAAGATGGGACAAACAATGTTTGAAAGATTGAAGCCCTATTTTGTGAAGATAAATAAATCTTTTGAAACATGTTGTTGTCGATATCATGTTGAATTTGATCTGTACTATGAAGGGTTTCGAAAGATGATAGAAGAAAGCGGTGAAACTTCTCAAAATACTTTTCCTAAACGACCGAGTCAATTCATAACATCAATCTTATGTGACAAACCAAATGATTGTGTTCGTGAAATAGATTGCATAAGAGGAACTTGTGAAACATGTGGTAACTTGACTAAATTTCCTTTGAGAGAAGAAGATACTAATACGACAAGGATGGTAAAATGTAAGAGATATAAGTACATAAAGTCAGAAACAAAAGCTGGAAAAGAATCAACAAGGTTAGAATATGTAGAGGATGAGATATCGGCTGGAGAATTTATGTCAAATTTTTGTAAATTGATTCAACCATATATACGCCATGCATTTTTTTCTAAGTGGCAAGTAGAACAATTTCAAACACTAAGAGAAACTTTCCCACTTGGAACAATTCTATCTGTTGTTGACTTTGCGAAGAATTACTCTTTCATATCTCAAAAACAACTTCAAGCAGAATACTACTATACAGAGCAGGTTACTATTATGGTTCAAGTGTCTTATCGACATGCACAAATTGATCTGGATGGTGTGGAAAGTACAAATCAAGCACGAGTCATTAAAAAAGAGTATCACTTTTACATTAGTGATGACAAAGAACATGACACACATTTTGTGGAACATTGTTTTAAGACATTTTTTGAATATTTGAAAAACAAAAACATTAAAATAGAAAAACATTTGGTATGGTCAAATGGATGTGCAGCACAATTTAAATCAGCTAGACCATTTTATGCATTATGTAGATATCTTCGATACCTTAATATACCACACATTTGGAGTTTTTTTGAGAGTGGACATGGAAAGGGTGAGCATGATGGTGCAGGAGCTTGTATCAAACGTGCTTTAAGAAAGTATCAAATGGACTATAAAGGATATCACATTAATAATGCTCATGATGTGGTTGAGTGGTGCAAAACACATTTTTCGGTGCCAACAAATATAGATAACACATCATCAGAAGTGGATCGAGTCATACCATTTAGAGTGTTTTGGGAGGTATCAGGTATATATAAATTAATTTGTTCATATTTTTAAATTGAATCTTAAATTTATATTTAATATGTTACCTTAGATGATCTCTAACTAAATTATGGACCTTGTGTACACATTCAGGTGTTGATAGAAGATCAATGCATGCATGCAAGAGGGTAGAGAAGACATGATCTTTGCATTCAGTCATGAGTACAAATAGTAATGTGTGGTCATTGTATACAAGAGAATACTCATGTTTTTGTCCTAATTATATTGATGAAGACTATGGTGGTTGCATTAATCAAGAACGTGGATATGTGGGTGAATGGACTTTGGTGCCACTAGATGTTATTAATACGAATGAGTTTGAGGATGAAAACTATGATGATATTCCATTGATTTCTAGTGATTATAACCATATTTCAGGATTGATCAGAGTTGGTATGTATGAACTATATATATACTTGGATCATGTACATGTATACATTTTTCATAATTTTGGTTAATTTTTATTATATATATGTACTTATGTAAATGACGTGTATCCAGAATTTTGACATATATAAGTTTGTGTAGGAAATGTTTTTGCAGTCATAGCAGAATCAAAAAATGTAGAAGGTGCTAGCTATTATTTATTACGTTGCACCATGGAAAGAGAGAAGCTAACAAAGACTGAAATAAGTGATGAAATTGTTTTTCCCACAGGTTAGTATATAGTTGAATTATGTATATATGTATGTCAAGTATCTATATTTTTAATGAATTCAAATTCTTTGACTTAAATTCAAGATTGATGTATTTTTTAAATGTGTACATGTGCAGGTTCTATTGTTGTACAAGGAACATATTTGAAGCAAATAAAAGTACTTAAAAGTGGGATTCATTTCACCGATTATCAACCTAATAATAAGGTATATCAATATAGTAACCATGTTATTGCCACTGGTCTAACTCTTCATCCAGTCAAAGGACCTGGAATACGTAAGTGGAGGCTCCATATTGATGATCATGAGAAAATATTAAATGTTATCCAAGAATGAGTTGATCCACTTGATATGAGATAGAAACAACTCCTAATTTGAAATGTAACTCAAGAACAATTTGAAATTTGGTTGAAGAATCATTTGATCAATTTGAAATTTCGTGGAATAACTAATTTTCTAAATTGAACTTTTACTCTTTCATTTTGAATTTTCTAAAGTAACTAATTATAGAAAATATGAACTTATATGTACATGTGTGTACACTAATTACCTGACATGTGCACCTTGAGGGAAAGAAATTCGAACACCACTTGTCTTAAGAGGATGAAATTAGGAGTTTGTAAAATTTAATTATATCGAACTTTCTATTTCACTTAACTTATCCATTTTTGGGCACATGTACGCTTTCAATTTAACTAATTAGGACATGTGCTTTCAATTTCAGGACATGTGAGCTTTCAATTTAACTAATTACCTGACATGTGAGCTTTCAATTTTAGGACATGTGAGCTTTCAAGTTCAAATTGCGATTTGTTTAACTAAATTTTGAACATGTACATGTTTTAAGTTGGACTTGAATTAGAACTAATTAGGACATGTGCTTTCAATTTTAGGACATGTGAGCTTTTGATTTAACTAATTACTTGACATGTGAGCTTTCAAGTTCAAATTGCAATTTTTTTAAACTAAATTTTGAACATGTACATGTTTTAAGTTGGACTTGAATTTTACAACATTGGGCTTAAGGGGATAAAATTCTAGGATATGTGTACAAATAAAAGGGATGAGTTCTATAGATTTACTTGAGTTAGGAATTATGTACAACTAATTACCTGATACTTTAACATTTAATACATGTTCAATATATTACCATACATTTAAATTACATGAACTATATATATATCTAAATTTAATCAATATATTAAACATGCACGTACATATCTAAATAAATTACTTACATATCTTAGATAGAAACAATTTATAATATACTAGATCTAGATCTAGTATGTACATTAGATTCCACAACATAATGCAACATGTATCAATCATCTTGAAAAAAAATAACAAAAACATGTATCTATCTAGAGATCTATCAGAAGATAATATCAAATATAAATATAGTGTGCACACATGTAGACATGTAAATCCAGGTACATCTATATCAAATCAAATATAAATATAACATGCATCATGTGTGTATATAAAGTGTCTATCTAACATATATGAATGTCTCTCTGGATGAAAGTCTACAACAAATCATCTAGATAAAAAAAAAATAGATCATCACGTGCAGGACTATCATCGCCACGCCTCCTCACAACGCACTCTGAAGACTGACTAGTATCAAGGTGCTCACTAGGATGTGCTGACCCCTATATATAAATTCAAGAGAAAGTGATATCAATACATACATACATTTAATCAAGAGAAAGTGATATTGAAATATATGTACATGTATTTAATCAAAACATAAATAAACATTACCTGTCCACTACTGACATCATCCAATGAGTCTCGATGACATACACAATTTGGCATCAAATTTGGAGTAAAAATAGGCACGTTCCCCTACATTGTACACGTGCATGAGCAACACATCAAATTAAAATTTCTCTACATGATTACATTTGAATCTACGTGCATGATTGAAGTTTTAACATGAACTTGAAATTTTTTTTACCTGTGTAGATGGTGGCATCTGATAATGCTCGGACTGCCTAGCATCGATCGTGTACACTAATGCATCCAGATTTCGTTGCATTGCATCAAGCTCAATCTCTGCATCTACGTGGGCCCCATGGCTGGTGACTGGCACATGTCCTAATAATGACAAGCCAAGTGGACTATGTACATGAGATGGCATAGAAGTAGAATCATCACGTGTCAACAAGTCCATCCACCCTGTGGTCGACAAGCTCAAATCAACATCATCAAGGCCCACATCTGAACTCTGAGCCTGCACTGTAACACTGGCTGAAGGGTCTATGGTATGTATATGTCTTTGTGGAGCAAAGGAGTGGTCAGTAGATGGATCATCATGTGCACTACCACCATGACCACTACCTGATCGATGGGAGTAATATGGCTGAGGATGTGTCCTAGTACTACCATGGACACGACCTCGAACATCTGATATAGGTATGCCAAGATGCTCTGATACAAATCTATATGTATCTAATAAATCCTTAGCCAAAACAATCATAGTATCTCGTGCCAACACTCCAGTGAGACCCTCTAAGCTAGCCACTGAAGGGATTCCTGCTGCACTGTACAAGTCTCCTGAAGATGAAGCATAGGATGCTGATCTGGAACGCCGACAAGAGATCAAATACTGACAAACCTCATCACTCAAAATAGATCTGACAGCTTCTACAATCTCTCCAACTCCCTGAAGGACCCCACATAACTGAGTGGTACGCATGGCCTCATCAGCTGATGGACCTAACACAGGGGAAATAGTAGGTGCCCTCTCTCTGACAATCGATCTATGTGCCAGTGGGCGACAACCTAGCTACCTATCAGCCAATCTACCATGCCCCTATCCTAAATGTCCTGGTAAATCTGTGTAGTTCACCGCCCTGTGTAAGCGAACCTCTGCATAAAGCTGTCGGGCAAAATAGAGTGGAATTTGGTCATTATTTGGATAATGACCATGGGCAGCAAGGAAGCATGGGTATATCAATGCATCCATCTGTAGATCTGTACACTTAAGGGGAGAATACCCCTTCACATACTTTTGTGAAAGATAATGAGGGAAACATTCCCTCTTCAGGACATCTTTAGGCACCAAGCCCTGCACCTCCTGGAGTGAAAGATCAGAGGAGACCTCTCGTCTCTTACTGTCAAGGACAGCCTGTATAGTATGTGCAGAATATGGGGCAGCGCCATGAATCTCATCTCGAATAAATGTCAGGCTACGTAAGATAGTCTTGCATGTACCACTATAAACACTGGAGCATGTGCCACTAGTCAGGGATTCCTAGAGTCTATGAATCTCCTAGTTAGTGCGATCATAGAGCTCCTGAGGTGGGATAGGCAGCTGATCATGGGGGACATGATGCTACTCAAGGGGGACAGGCTGCTGCTCAGTGCCTAGGATAGGCTGCTTGGGCCCGGGTATAGGCTGCTCGAGGGGGACAGGCTGCTCGGGGGGGATAGAAGGTTGTTGATCAGCCATGTCAATGTATGTAGGTGCGTGTATAATGTGTAAACCTGAAAATTAAAATTAAAATGTATGCCATTTAATAAACTTGAAATTTATATTAACATATATGTATGTACAATTTGACAAAATTAAAAAACTTGTATCTAAATTGTTTTAATAAAATTAAACATGCACGTACATGTCTACATATATATAAAAGTCCTAAAACTTAAATGAGCATATACCTTAAAAGAAAAATAAATTTTAAAACACATATGTTGTTATATATATAATGTTTGTAACTCAGGGACCTTTTAAGAACTACATGTCTGCAAGTTATATATATATCTAAGTTAGATTGAATGTTCAAAGGTTTTAGACATATGTGTGCACATAAACTTGTCAGATGTAATTTAGGTCCACGAAGTTTAAATATGTGCATCTATATGTATATATAGATATATGTGTATATACATGTACATGACATGTATATTTGCACATATAGATCTATCATGCACATGTGTATATATACATGCATACGTGTGCATATATATATACACGTGCACATGATATGTGCAAATATATATGTATCATGACACATATGCATATATAGATCTATTTGTGTACATATATATAACATTGATGTATCATTTTGAGACCTTGATATCAATGTTTAATTAGTTTTAGGATTAGGGTTCAATTTGGTTTGTACTATTTGATTAGGTTTACATGCTTAGGTTTCAATTAGGACAAGAGTTAATAAATTGAATTAATGTTTCAATTCAATCTTAGGGTAACGGTGCAATTTTGTTAATGGTTGGGGAAAGGATTTAAGGTTAAATTCAAGGTTTCTACTATTAATTTGGGATATATAATTACCTGTTTATGATAATGGTTTAATTCAATTTGGTTTATAAGTATAATATTAATTAGTTAAGCGCCAGGGTTACCTTTCAATCTAGTTTGATATATTCAATTTGGTTTAAGGTCAAGACTCAGGGGTTAGTTTATTTTAGTGTTAAATATTAAGATATAATGCTAAATTATGATATCACTCATTTTTTGATATTTTGATATGATGGACATGTCATAAATGACATTTCTATATGATTCGATTTTGATATGATATGCATGGATTATATATATATATATAATCTTATAATTTAATAGCCCGTAAATTATCATTTATAATATAAGGGTTTAGAAATTAAATTTTAAGATCTTGAGGTTAGGGTTAGGGTTTGGATAATTAAATTTTAGTTTTAGGTTTACCTGGTTAGAGTTAGAATTATGGTTAGGGCTATGATTTAGGATTGAGGCCACAATTAAAGGGTTAGGATCATGTGGTCGGAGGTCCCAAGTACCTGAGTAGAAATTATAGTCTAGATCAATTAGGGTTAGTAAAGTAGGCAAGTTAGCATTTAGGATTTAGGGTTATAGTTATGATTCTAGGGTTAGGGTACATTGGGTTTACATTTCTATTAGTACTATTTATCCTGGTTAGGACATGGGTTGACATTGGTATTAGTATTATTTTTAGGGTTATGGTTTGTACATCAAGGTTTAAATTTATGGATCTAGGATTATTATTAGGGCTTATAATTTAGGATAAGGGTTGGGGCTTATCATCTAGTATAAGGGAACTTACCATTATAATTTATGATTAGGGTTAGAATAATGGTTTAGTACTTAAATTAGTTTATATCTGGTTAGCTTTTAAAATTAGAGTTTAGAATTTAAATTTAACAAATTTTAGGATCTTAGTGTACATACATCTTGATTCTAGGGTTTAGTATAATTTAGGGTCATGGTTTAACATTTATTCAATTATAGCTTATAGGTTTGTACATGATCATTGCTAGAAGTATGGTTAGAGGGTTAGGGTATGGGTTTACATCATGTTGAACTAGAAGTATGATTCTGAGGGTTAGGATTTGTATTAGCAATAAAAATTTTGATTATGGTTTTAACACATAGTTTAAATAAATTTATATAATTAAAGTTAGGATCAAGTATTAATATGATTTACTATTTAATGTTGGGGTTTATCATTTAGACCTCTACGGTTCAAATTGAGATTTAGAAAAGTTTTATGGTTTCAAGTGTGCATCTAAGATTAGGGGTTATAATTTATGATTAAAGGGTTTTGCAGTTAGGATTATGACCAGGTTTAGTATAATTTAGGGCTACTGTTTAGCATTAAGGAACTTAAGAATTAAAATTTAAGTTAAATATATTTAATCTTCACATGAACATTAGATTATATGATGTACATTTTTTTATGTAACTTGTATATTATTTAATCAAGTTATGTTCTTATAATTAACTTTTATTAATTAAAGGTTGTAACATGTATTCTTTAGGTCATACACATTCTAAGTTATATATGTTTCAAGTATGTATGTATATGTATGTTATATTCTTACCTAGATGCAAATTAATCTCTGACATTCTTATATATGTATTTAATTTAGGATCTGGACCCAAGTTAAGACATGTGATTGAATTATAATATAGTTAATTATATACTTAGATTATTTTTAAATTCAATTTACAAACTGACATTATAGTTAATTCTAAATGAGGCCTAGCCAAGGGATCCAAAGAACTAATCAAAATTTTTACTAAGCAAACAATAACATACATACAATAATTTACAATTATAAAAAACATAAGAGATTGAAAATTCCTTAATGAGCACATTTACATTTCATTTTTAAATAATTATAAGTACTAAAAGTAAAATAAATAACACATCCACATGAAATAATATTAACTAGACTTCAGTTCACTCCATTTAAATAATTTATATACATTTGTTCTGAATGCCACTTGGCAAATTAATTCGAAATGCACAAACATCCACTGTACATGTCACAGGGTATGAAAGGCTGAAAGAATATACATTTATAAAATAGTTTACATCATCCATTTTCGATCCATGAAACAAAGTACAATACAATTTAAGTAAAATTATTTTAAATAGTATTAGAAGTTTTTTGTTTGGATCCCTTGGCGAGTTTTTATGTGATTAAGTACTTACTTATATATGTTTAGGGTTTTATTGTACATAACTATATGGTTAGGTCATGATTATAGTTTAAATAATGAATTTAGGTCGAGGTTATATGGTTTTAGGTCAAGGTTATATGGTTCTAGGTCAAGGTTATATGGTTTTAAGTCAAAATTATATTTATTTGTAAAATTACATGTAACTTAAACAATAAATTTACATCTAATCTAATCATTCAACATTGTAATAAATACATAAATTAAATACATTTCAAAACATCTAAAATAATAAATTTTTAAATAAACTTTAAATTAAAAGACAGTATTATATACTTAGATCTAATATAGATGAAAATTATCTTTAAAAAAATCTTATTTGTGCATTTAGAGATTCATAATAACATTAGAGGCTTAAGCATGAATAGTAAAATAAAATATACAAAGAAACATATATAAAAAATAATAAAATATACGAAAAAATATATAAATTTTAACTAAAACAATAGAAAAAAGGAAAAAATAAATGTTTCATACCTTTTTCAGATGGTGGATAAAGCGGATGCCAGTCTCTCTCCAACTTTCGATAGAAATAATGAGGAGAGAATCCGACTACGCCGCTATTTATGCTAGCGGGTTTCATAGTTTCGATCAAAACTTAAGTAAAGTTTCGATCGAAACTTTAAACCGTGGGGAAACCCGCGTTCCATAGTTTCGATCGAAACTTTACTTAAGTTTCGATCAAAACTATGGAACCCGGTTAGTTTCGATCAACAGTTACTTTCTATCGAAAGTAATTAGTTTCGATCGAAACTTTGGAAAGGAGGTTCTATTTAAACTATACGGGTAATTTTTCGGACCCGCGCTTGTTTGGAGGAATTTCTTCCTCCGAAAAAGTGTAACCCACTATTGTGGGTTCACCCTCTCTTAAATAGACTTTCCTGAAATTCATCAACAATTGAGAACAATTACAATCAACGGTTAGGATTAAAGGTGAAGTTCAGTCATAAAGGAAGATTTCCAAATTAAATGGAGTTAACGGATTTAATTTGAGTAAAATAAGGAGTTAACTGATTCAATTTGAGTAGAAAAAGGAGTTAACTGATTTAACTCATTTTTTAACAATAGTGAACTGAAATTTTTCCTTTTTGAACTGAAGAGAGATTTTGTTGAGATATTTAATTTAATAAAATGAGATATGCTCTCATAATTACTTTTTCTATTTAATTAAATAATCTTTAATTAATTAGAGACACTTTTCTTATTTAATTAAATAACTTCATTTAATTAATTAGGAATGGCTTCTCATTTAATTAAATAACTTTGTTTAATTAATTAGAAGTAAGTACTCCATTTAATTAAATAATTTCGTTTAATTATTTCAAAATTCTTTTCAAAACTAGTCAACTCAAGTAAACCGTGGTTAAATCTGGACAACTTTTGGTGAAACTTGATCTTTGTGTATGTGAATATGAGCAAATGTGAGTATGAATTCTAGCAAGAATTTGATAAAAATTCTCATTCAACCTTTCAAAATGAAGAGATGAGGGTCTCTTAAATAGACTTTCTTGGAATTCATCAACGGTTGAGATCGATTTCAATCAACGGTAAGGATTAAAGGAGAAGTTCAGTCATAAAGGGAGATTTCCAAATTAAAGGGAGTTAAAGGATTTAATTTGAGTAAAATAAGGAGTTAACTAATTCAATTTGAGTAGAACAAGCAGTTAACTAATTTAACTCATTTTTTATCAATAGTGAACTGAAATTTTTCCTTTTTGAACTGAAGAGAGATTTTGTTGAGATATTTAATTTAATAAAATGAGATATGCTCTCATAATTACTTTTTCTATTTAATTAAATAACCTTTAATTAATTAGAGACACTTTTCTTATTTATTTAAATAACTTCATTTAATTAATTAGGAATGGCTTCTCATTTAATTAAATAACTTTGTTTAATTAATTAGAAGTAAGTACTCCATTTAATTAATTAATTTCATTTAATTATTTTAAAATTCTTTTCGAAACTAGTAAACTCAAGTCAACTGTAGTTAAATCTGATCAACTTTTGGTCAAACTTGATCTTTGCGTATGTGAATATGAGCAAATGTGAGCATGAATTCCAGCAAAAATTCGATGCAAATTCTCATTCTACCTTTCAAAATGAAGAGATGAGGGTCTCTTAAATAGACTTTTTTGGAATTCATCAATGGTTGAGATCGATTTCAATCAACGATCAGGATTAAAGGTGAAGTTCAGTCATAAAAGGGAGATTTCCAAATTAAAGGGAGTTAACAGATTTAATTTGAGTAAAATAGGGAGTTAACTGATTCAATTTGAGTAGAAAAAAGAGTTAACTGATTTAACTCATTTTTGATCAATAATGAACTAGAGATTTCTTTTTTTGAACTGAAGAGAGATTTTGTTCAGATATTTAATTTAATAAAATGAGATATGCTCTCATAATTACTTTTACTATTTAGTTAAGTAATCTTTAATTAATTAGAGACACTTTTCTTATTTAATTAAATAACTTCATTTAATAAATTAGGAATGGCTTCTCATTTAATTAAATAACTTTTTTTAATTAATTAGAAGTAAGTACTCCATTTAATTAAATAATTTTATTTAATTATTTTAAAATTCTTTTTGAAACTAGTCAACTCAAGTCAACCGTGGTTAAATCTGGTCAACTTTTGGTCAAACTTGATCTTTGCATATGTGAATATGAGAAAATGTGAGTATGAATTCCAACAACAATTCGATGCAAATTCTCATTCAACCTTTCAAAATGAAGAGATGAGGGTCTCTTAAATAGACATTCCTAGAATTCATCAATGGTTGAGATCGATTTCAATCAATGGTCAGGATTAAAGGTGAAGTTGAGTCATAAAGGGAGATTTCCAAATTAAAGGGAGTTAACAGATTTAATTTGAGTAAAATAAAGATTTAACTGATTAAATTTGAGTAGAAAAAGGATTTAACTGATTTAACTCATTTTTGATCAATAGTGAACTGAAAATTTCCCTTTTTGAACTGAAGAGAGATTTTGTTGAGATATTTAATTTTAGAAAATGAGATATGCTCTCATAATTACATTTTCTATTTAATTAAATAATCTTTAATTAATTAGAGACACTTTTCTTATTTAATTAAATAACTTCATTTAATTAATTTGTAGTGCCTGCCCCTGGTTCGCATTTTGTTATCGTTGCTGAACTCTTTTAGATCTAGTTTTATGTTGTTAGTTAGCAACATTCTTTTGAGATTATCAGATATTGTGCTATGGATTCAGTTTATTATGTGATGAGATTACTTAAATTTTGCATTTCATGTATGCATGATGATTATTTTCAATGTTTGCAGTTATTAATGATGATTAGTTAGATGGTTTATTATCATATATATTTTCTTATGGATACTTACCCCATACTTGCATGTGTATGGTGTGCATGTTTTCTTTGCGTGTTTACTTTTGTATGGCGTGTTTGATATGGTTAAGGAAGGGAGTCGTAGTCACCTACTAGTCGAGATCTACATGATGCACCACTTCCTGCTATTGCCTATTTAGTTTAATATTTATTGTGCTTGTACATGTGTGATTTTTATGCAGGTTGCAGGTACCGAGTATCGACTTCCCTGAATTGCAAGGATGAGCGTACCCTATCACATCATCTCAATGATAAGAGAGGGGAGATAATTCTCAAGTTCAAATTCCTACCCTTTAAGCCATTTGTTCTAATTGGAAAATTAGGACAAGTATCTGAATTGAGTACCCTCCGAATACGTTGGATGACGTATTTCGTGATATTAACCCTTGGTTTGATTTTGTGTGTTTTTTGGCAATGATGAATTTTAATATTTTATTTTTGTGAGACTTTAATATATTTTCTATTAATTAAGCCTAATTAAAATATTTAATTAATGGTTTAATTAAATGGAAAATTAATATGATATTTTAATATTTATTTTATTTAATTAATTGGAAAATTAATTAAATAAAATAATTAAAGTTCAAAATAAAAGTTTAAAGTTTAAATTTGGAATGTGACAATATTTATTTTAATAATAATATATTGAAGTTAATTTTTAATAAATGACTATATAATATCATTATTAAAGCTAATAAATATTTAAGCAATTAAGTTTTGGAAAATGAAATTTAAAAGTGAAAAATATATTTTAAATTATTAAAAGATTCTAGATTTCATGTGCTTAAAATATAAATATATATTAAGATTGAAAAGTGGAATTATTAAAGTTAGTGCATGAGATTTAATAAATAAATAAATAAAATTAGAAAGAGTAAATTAAATATTATATTAATTAATGTGCATTATTTTAATATTTAGGAGTTTGCAAATTCTCGGGAGTTGTCATGTAGACAACACAGAAGTTTGCACTCTAAGAATGCACAAGTTGTCTACACTTAGAAGTTAGCATTTTATTTGAGCACGTGGTGTCTACAACCTTAAGACTCATCTAGAAGATTGAAGAAGACTCATGCTTGGTTGTCATGCTTATCTTCTAGTTGTTTCTAGAGACACTCTAGATGCATCTTAGAGGCCTTTAAATAGAGGCTCTCCTAGTGTGTTTTGGCAAGTTGAATGGAAGCTACAAGCTTCAAGTTAAAATAGAAGCTTCAAAGCTTACATGCATTGGAGAAGTTCATATGCTCATATATTTTCTACATGCTTCTATTCTTCTTCTTGCACTTCTAGTCACTTGGAGGTTTTTCGGTTGGCTTGGACCTTGGAGGAATTGCAGATGATGGAGAAGGGAGAGATTTTTTATGGACTTCTGAGGCATGACAAATTAGCATCAGTGTCCAGGTGCACTCGTGATATTCGCATACTTTCTTTGCACTATTTCTCTTCTTGTCTTCATCATGTCTATGTGTCTGAATACTCTTGTGATTGAATCTATAATTGAAATTGGAATCTAGATATTTTATTTGGTTGAGAAGAAAACAATAGAAAAATTCTAGATCCAATTAAGGAGAAATAATTAGATATTAATTGAGTTTGAGTTCGAATTTATATTATATTAGAAAGATAATATTTAAAATAAAAATAAAAATTTTATGGTGAAAATTTGAATGATTAGATGTAATCTTTCTATCAATTATATTTTTAGATGTGTATGAACAAACTCTCTTTTTGGTTAAATTTAGAGAACAATTATTTTAAGAGGAAATTCTTAATTCATCACAAATTATCCTGTCGCTGCCCCTTGGATAGACCCAAACTCAGTCATTCATAACTTTTTATCCTGATCGAATTTATTCGATCGCTCCAGTCAGAATTGGCGCAACTTGGCCCTCGCCAACATATTTCAATTTTAGTCTGATCCAACTATTCATTAGAGAGATATGGCCGTGGTACTGGGACTATTTTATTCAAGGACAGATATTTCTCCATTTTCCATAACCAAGAGTTCTTTATGCTTAAACTTCACAAAAATAATATATCAAAGCATGAAATGAATTAAAGATATTATTAAAATCTTCCCTTATTAGAATCTTATTAATATGCATTAGTTTTATATGATTTATTATCTAATCTAATTAAATTTAATTTAATTAAGATTAGTTAATAGTAGAAGAAGTGTAATTAATTATTAGTCAATCTAAGTAAATGGATTTTTAAATAAGAGAAAATTAAAAGAAAAGAGATTTTAATATAGTTTATATAGTAGACTTTTTATAATGTATATTAAATACTATTTAATATATATTAAATAATTTAGAGATGGTAATTATATATTACATTTTTTAAATGAAGAGACTTTAATGATAATCGATTAAGATTTAATTGGCATGGAGTCACTGTTATAACATTGTTATAATTTGAATTACCATGGTATTATTAATACGTTATATATTATTAACTAAATTAAATGATATACCTTATTGGTATTAAGAGTTAGATAATGAAGCTTATGTAAAGTTCTCTACATCGATTAATAATAGTTTTGATAAGTTTATTATTTATTAATGTTTGTTGGGTATAACAAACTATTAATAAATAATAATATAAATGGTCTAAATAGTTACCAATTAATTCGATTAGATTTAATCTAGTGAAGATTATTTAATGATTAAATTTTTGTAAAGATATTAGTTTTTGGGATTTGAAGTATAATTGATCAATTGATATTCATTGAGTTGATATTATAATTATGATATTAATAATTAAGTTGTGCAATAGTGTCTTATTTGAAAATTGATACGAATTAATCAAGAGAATGTTGATATTGTTTAAAAGATAACGAATGTGGTCATACGGAATTATTATTAAGATTTTCAATATAGCTTGTTATTAATATTCATAAGTTATTAATAGGATCATTTGAGTATTGGATTATAGTTGACTTTTATCTTACAGAATTTTAGTTAGTTATTAATTGGAACGTTGTTATGATTATGTAATTATTAATTAAATTAATTAATGAGAGTTAATTAGATTTAATTAATAATTAAGTTATGTAATAGAGATTTAATTAATAATTATGTAAATTCTTTTAATGAGATTGTAGAAATATTGATATCAAATTGATAGGTCTTATTTCGATGACTTGAATAACGACTTTAGATATTTTTTATGGTGAAGACTTAGTAATATATATAATTGAGAATTATTACAATGATAAAAGGTCAAAGATTGTGAATCGATGTTAATTGATCATTTTAATAAAGTTATAATCTTTTTATTCAAAGACTAGTAATTGGTTCTTTTATAAACGAATAATGATTCTTTGATTACGTTGAAAGTTGAAGTAACATTAAAGAAGAGTTAATCAATTAGATTATGGATCATGATTAAATAAAGAGAACAGGTTAATTAAAGGTCAATGATGATCAGTTTAATGAGTAAAGTATTTACCTTTAAGTTATTCTTAGAATGTAATTCTTAATAATGGAAGGATAATACTATCGGAGAACAGATGGGTTGACTTGTAGGACAAATGACGAAACTTAAGACACTTGAAAGTATACTTGCAAACAGAAAATTAGAAACCCTTACATTTGATTTAACTATGTAATATAGCAAAACCAAAACATGTGTTTGCATCGTGTTTTTTATATGCTTCTTGTTTTGGGTTTTTGGGTTGACTGGTGTTGACCAGTTCTAGGTTGTTACCAGAGGCTCGGGGGTTATGAGATGTGATGGCATGTTGATCTTATTTGGTCTCGATCTTTATAAGCCCAACCATGGTTATGTGATCATATGCTCTATGAAATGTTTGTATTTACTGATTGTTATTATTCATCAGTCTTCATGTGTGAAGCTGAGATGTATTTGTATGAGACACTTGAGCTAATCATTTTTGAGTCATCGATCAGTTATCCTTGGATTATTTTCTAGTTGCCATGATGGGACTGAAATGTGAATTTATTTTTTGATGATGTCATGTTGTGACATGTTTTACTCAACCATTTTGGAGTCTTCGATCAGTATGATTTTGAGATATTTTTGGTTGTTGAGAACCAATGGATACTTATGATTATCAGTGATGCCTTCAGTTTCCAATAGAGAACTGTTGTGGTCATGATTTTCTATGGATGCTTTTCCAAATGCTCATGGAGATTTGATGATTCTTATCTTGGTGATTTGATGATTCTTATTATGGATATTTGATGCTTTTATCATGGATATTTGATGATTCTTTTTATGGATTATCTTTTGGATTTTCTTTATAGTCGCTTGTATAGGACTGTGGTGATTTTATGATTCCATGAGCTTAGGGTAGGTAATCTACTTGTAGTGTCGGGAAGTGGCTTGCAATGGGGGCCGGGGCCCTAAGTGGCTACCAAGGTAACTCATTGTAAGTTTTGTTAATAAGTGATAATATTTACACACTAAATGGAGATTAAATGAACCTAAAAAGATAATTGTTTTGATGTTTTCGCCCATGCCTTGAGCGCTTGTACAGGCTAGGATGGGAGTAGTGAGAACGCATGGTTGTCAGGGTAACTTGTACGTGATAATTGCGATGACACTTTTTCACTTGCAGATTAGGTTTCCTACATGTCATTGTTGTGCCTCTGGAAATTAGACGTCAGTTTTGTATGATGGAACCTTTGAGTTAGTATACTTTTAGGATTCCTAGACTTAGAGAGTATTTGTGCTATGTGTTTTGAATAGCCTATTTGGGACTTGAGATTATCTCCTCAGCACAGTGGGAGTGGACCATTTAGGTTCCACACGGTTAGGTGGTAGTGTATTTTCCACTCTTGTCATTTGAGATCCATTGAGACACCGTGGCTGGAGCATCCTTGGTTGGTATTTATTTTCATTATGATCTTGGATCATTATGATTGATGATATACCTTATGATGGATGTATTTATTGGTATGTTTCTTATATTGATGATTTGCATATGTTAGATGATGGTATCCTATGCTTTACTTTGCATGTTAGTAGGATGTTTTAGGAGTGACGTTTCTACTATGTTATTACCGATGATCTCTTCGGTGCTTTGGAATGTTATGCACGGAGAGATGGCTAGAATCCACAATGGTCTAATGATGCTATTTATAGTTGGGAGGAACCATGCACTTAGTTATTTATGTTTGTGATGTATGGTTATCTCTTATAATGGATGTTTATATCATTTGTGATGATGTATCATGTATGGTTTATGGTTTCATTTATGTTATTGCATCATGGATTAATATTGGATGATGATGTACTTTATTTACATGGATGTTTATTCTTTTAAGCTTTTTCATACCCTATGATATGTATGGTGGATGATTGAGCAATCTGAAAATGTAATTTATGAACATTGGATGTCTCATTGTTATTTCATAAGGATGTGATGTTAGATGAATAGTTATGATTTAGATGTGATACAACATTAAGGGTTCTTTAAAGAATGTAATCTGTTATTTTATGTTATGTTTACTTTCAGTTGGATGTTACTATTGCTTCCGCAAATGTTATGAATGGTTTTAATTTCATGTTTAAAAAAAAAAAAAATTTCTTGGTAAACTTAGTGAAATTCTTTGGATCCCTTGGCGGGGCATTACATAATTAGGAATGGCTTCTCATTTAATTACATAACTTTGTTTCATTAATTAGAAGTAAGTACTCCATTTAATTAAATAATTTTGTTTAATTATTTTAAAATTCTTTTCGAAACTAGTCAACTCAAGTCAACTGTGGTTAAATTTGGTCAACTTTTGGTCAAACTTGATATTTGCGTATGTGAATATGAGCAAATGTGAGTATGAATTCTAGCAACAACTCAATGCAAATTCTCATTCAACCTTTCAAAATGAAGAGATGAGGGTCTCTTAAATAGACTTTCCTAGAATTCATCAACAGTTGAGATCAATTTCAATCAACGGTCAGCATTAAAGGTGAAGTTTAGTCATAAAAGGAGATTTCAAAATTAAAGGGAGTTAACAAATATAATTTGAGTAAAATAAAGAGTTAATTGATTCAATTTGAGTAGAAAAAGGAGTTAAACTCATTTTTGATCAACAGTGAACTGGAAATTTCCCTTTCCGAACTGAAAAGATTTAATTAAATAATTTCGTTTAATTATTTATAAAAAAATTTTGAAACTAGTCAACTCAAGTCAACCGTGGTTAAATCTGATCAACTTTTAGTCGACCTTGATATTTGCATATGTGAATATGAGCAAATGTCAGTATGAATTCCAACAAAAACTTGATGGAAATTCTCATTGAACTTTTCAAAATGAAGAGATGAGGGTCTCTTAAATAGACTTTCTTGGAATTCATCAACAGTTGAGATCGATTTCAATCAATGGTCAAGATTAAAGGTGAAGTTCAATCATAAAGGGAGATTTCCAAATTAAAGGGAGTTAAAAGATTTAATTTGAGTAAAATAAGGAGTTAACTGATTCAATTTGAGTAGAAAAAGGAATTAACTGATTTAACTCATTTTTGATCAATAGTGAACTGGAAATTTCCCTTTTTGAACAGAAGAGAGATTGTGTTGAGATATTTAATTTAATAAAATGAGATATGCTATCATAATTAATTTTTCTATTTAATTAAGTAAATCTTTAATTAATTAGAGACACTTTTCTTATTTAATTAAATAACTTCATTTAATTAATTAGGAATGGCTTCTCATTTAATTAAATAACTTTGTTTAATTAATTAGAAGTAAGTACTCCATTTAATTAAATAATTTCGTTTAATTATTTCAATTTTTTTTTGAAACTAGTCAACTCAAGTCAATCGTGGTTAAATTTGGTCAACTTTTGGTCAAACTTGATCTTTGTGTATGTGAATATGAGCAAATGTGAGTATGAATTCCAGCAACAATTCGATGCAAATTCTCAATCAACCTTTCAAAATGAAGAGATTAGGGTCTCTTAAATAGACTTTCCCAGAATTCATCAACGGTTGAGATCGATTTTAATCAACGGTCAGGATTAAAAGTGAAGTTCATTCATAAAGAGAGATTTCCAAATTAAAGAGAGTTAACCGATTTAATTTCAGTAAAATAAAGAGTTAACTGATTCAATTTGAGTAGAAAAAGGAGTTACCTGATTTAACTCATTTTTTATCAATAGTGAACTGAAAATTTCTCTTTTTGAATTGAAGAGAGATATTGTTGAGATATTTAATTTAATAAAAAGAGATATGCTCTCATAATTACTTTTTTTATTTAATTAAATAATCTTTAATTAATTAGACACACTTTTCTTATTTAATTAAATAACTTCATGTAATTAATTAGGAATGGCTTCTCATTTAATTAAATAACTTTGTTTAATAAATTAGAAGTAAGTAATCAATTTAAATAAATAATTTCATTTAATTATTTCAAAATTCTTTTCGAAATTAGTCAACTCAAGTCAACCGTGGTTAAATCTGGTCAACTTTTGGTCAAAATTGATCTTTGCGTATGTGAATATGAGCAAATGTGAGTATGAATTTCAGCAAAAATTCGATGCAAACTCTCATTCAACCTTTCAAAATGAAGAGATGAGGGTCTCTTAAATAGACTTTCTTGCAATTCATCAATAGTTGACATCGATTTCAATCACCGGTCAGGATTAAAAGTGAAGTTCAGTCATAAAGGGAGATTTCCAAATTCAAACGAGTTAACACATTTTATTTGAGTAAAATAAGGACTTAACTGATTCAATTTGAGTAGAAAAAGGAGTTAACTGATTTAACTCATTTTTAATCAATAGTGAACTAGAAATTTTCCTTTTTCAACTGAAGAGAGATTTTGTTGAGATATTTAATTTAATAAAATGAGATATGCTCTCATAATTACTTTTTCTATTTAATTAAATAATCTTTAATTAATTAGAGACACTTTTCTTAGTTTATTAAATAACTTCATTTAATTAATTAGGAATGGCTGCTAATTTAATTAAATAAATTTGTTTAATTAGTTACAAGTAAGTACACCATTTAATTAAATAATTTTATTTAATTATTTCAAAATTCTTTTCGGTACCTAGTCAACTCAAGTCTATTGTGGTTAAATCTGGTCAACTTTTGGTCAAACTTGATCTTTGCGTATGTGAATATGAGCAAATGTGAGTATGAATTCCAGCAACAATTCGATGCAAATTCTCATTCAACCTTTCAAAATGAAGAGATGAGGGTCTCTAAAATAGACATTCCTGGAATTCATCAAAGGTTGACATTGATTTAAATTAACGGTCAGGATTAAAGGTGAAGTTCAGTCATAAAGGGAGATTTCCAAATTAAAGGGAGTTAACAGATTTAATTTGAGTAAAATAAGGAGTTAACTGATTCAATTTGAGTAGAAAAAGGAGTTAAGTGATTTAACTCATTTTTGATCAATAGTGAAATGGAAATTTCCCTTTTTGAACTGAAGACAGATTTTGTTGAGATATTTAATTTAAGAAAATGAGATATGCTCTCATTATTACTTTTTCTATTTAATTAAATAATATTTAATTAATTAGAGACACTTTTCTTATTTAATTAAATAACTTTATTTAATTAATTAGGAATGGCTTCTCGTTTAATTAAATAACTTTTTTTAATTAATTAGAAGTAAGTACTGCATTTAATTAAATATTTTTGTTTAATTATTTCAAAATTCTTTTTGAAACTAGTAAACTCAAGTCAACTGTGGTTAAATCTGGTCAAATTTTGGGCAAACTTGAGCTTTGCGTATGTGAATATGAGCAAATGTGAGTATGAATTCCAACAACAATTCGATGCAAATTCTCGTTCAACGTTTCAAAATGAAGAGATTAGGGTCTCTTAAATAGACTTTCTTGGAATTCATCAACAGTTAAGATCGATTTCAATCAACGATCAGGATTAAAGGTGAAGTTCAGTCATAAAGGGAGATTTCCAAATTAAAGAGAGTTAACAGATTTAATTTGTGTAAAATAAGGAGTTAACTAATTAAATTTGACTAGAAAAAGGAGTTAACTGATTTAACTCATTTTTTATCAATAGTAAACTGAAAATTTCACTTTTTGAACTGAAGAGATATTTTGTTGAGATATTTAATTTAATAAAATTAGATATGCTCTCATAATTACTTTTTTTATTTAATTAAATAATCTTTAATTAATTAGAGACACTTTTCTTAGTTTATTAAATAACTTCATTTAATTAATTAGGAATGGCTTCTCATTTAATTAAATAAATTTGTTTAATTAGTTAGAAGTAAGTACTCCATTTAATTAAATAATTTCATTTAATTATTTCAAAATTCTTTTCAAAACTAGTCAACTCAAGTCAACCGTGGTTAAATCTGGTCAACTTTTGGTCAAACTTGATCTTTGCGTATGTGAATATGAGCAAATGTGAGTATGAATTCTAGCAAGAATTCGATGCAAATTCTCATTCAACCTTTCAAAATAAAGAGATCAGGGTCTCTTAAATAGACTTTGCTGGAAATCATCAACGGTTAAGATCGATTTCAATGAACGGTCAGGATAAAAGGTGAAGTTCAGTCATAAAGGGAGATTTCCAAATTAAAGGGTGTTAACAGATTTAATTTGAGTAAAATAAGGAGTTAACTGATTCAATTTGAGTAAAAAAAGGAGTTAACTGATTTAACTCATTTTTAATCAATAGTGAACTGAAAATTTCCCTTTTTGAATTGAAGAGAGATTTTGTTGAGATATTTAATTTAATAAAATGAGATATGCTCTCATAATTACTTTTTCTATTTAATTAAATAATCTTTAACTAATTAGAGACACTTTTCTTATTTAATTAAATAACTTCATTTAATTAATTAGGAATGGTTTCTCATTTAATTAAATAACTTTGTTTAAATAGTTAGAAGTAAGTACTCTATTTAATTAAATAATTTTATTTAATTATTTCAAAAAAAAATTGAAACAAGTCAACTCAAGTCAACTGTGGTTAAGTCTGATCAACTTTTGGTCAAACTTGATCTTTGCGTATGTGAATATGAGCAAATGTGAGTATGAATTCCAGCAACAATTCGATAAAAATTCTCATTCAACCTTTCAAAATGAAGAGATGTGGATCTCTTAGATAGACTTTCCTGAAATTCAACAACGATTGACATCAATTTCAATCAACGGTCAGGATTAAAGGTGAAGTTCAGTCATAAAGAGAGATTTCCAAATTAAAGGGAGTTAAAAGATTTAATTTGAGTAAAATAAGGAGTTAAATGATTCTATTTGAGTAGAAAAAGGAGTTAACTAATTTAACTCATTTTTTATTAATAGAGAATTGAAAATTTCCCTTTTTGAACTGAAGAGAGATTTTGTTGAGATATTTAATTTAATAAAATTAGATATGCTCTTATAATTACTTTTTCTATTTAATTAAATAATCTTTAATTAATTATAGGTACTTTTGTTATGTATTTAAATAACTTCATTTGATTAATTAGGAATGGTTTCTTATTTAATTAAATAACCTTGTTTAATTAATTAGAAGTATGTACTCCATTTAATTAAATAATTTCGTTTAATTATTTCAAAATTCTTGTCAAAATTAGTCAACTGAAATCAATCGTAGTTAAATCTGGTCAAGTTTTGGTCAAACTTGATATTTGCATATCTGAATATAAGTAAATGTGAGTATGAATTCCAACAACAATTTGATGCAAATTCTCATTCAACCTTTCAAATTAAGAGACGAGGGTCTCTTAAATAGACTTTCCTGAAATTCATCAACGGTTGAGGTCGATTTCAATCAACGGTCAAGATTAAAGGTGAAGTTCAGTCATAAAGAGATATTTCCAAATTAAAGGGAGTTAACAGATTTAATTTGAGTAAAATAAGGAGTTAATTGATTCAATTTGAGTAGAAAAATGAGTTAACTCATTTAACTCATTTTTGATCAATAGTCAACGGGAAATTTCTCTTTTTGAACTAAAGAGAGATTTTTTTGAGATATTTAATATAATAAAATGAGATATGCTCTCATAATTACTTTTTCTATTTAATTAAATAATCTTTAATTAATTAGAGACACTTTTCTTATTTAAATAAATAACTTCATTTAATTAATTGGGAATGGCTTCTCATTTAATTAAATAACTTTGTTTAATTATTTAGAAGTAACTACTCCATTTAATTAAATAATTTCGTTTAATTATTTCAAAATTCTTTTCGAAACTATTCAACTGTGGTTAAATCTACTTAACTTTTGGTCAAACTTGATCTTTGTGTATGTGAATATGAGCAAATGTGAGTATGAATTTCAGCAACAATTCGATGCAAATTCTCATTCAACCTTTCAAAATGAAGAGATGAGGGTATCTTAAATAGACTTTCCTAGAATTCATCAACGGTTGACATCAATTTCAATCAACGGTCAGGATTAAAGGTGAAGTTCAGTCATAAAGAGAGATTTCCAAATTAAAGGGAGTTAAAATATTTAATTTGAGTAAAATAAGGAGTTAACTGATTCAATTTGAGTAGAAAAATGAGTTAACTCATTTAACTCATTTTTGATTAATAGTGAATTGAAAATTTTCCTTTTTGAACTGAAGAGAGATTTTGTTGAGATATTTAATTTAATAAAATGAGATATGCTCTTATAATTACTTTTTCTATTTAATTAAATAATCTTTAATTAATTACAGGCACTTTTGTTATTTATTTAAATAACTTCATTTAATTAATCAGGAATGGCTTCTCATTTAATTAAATAACTTTGTTTAAATAATTAGAAGTAAGTACTCCATTTAATTAAATAATTTTGTTTAATTATTTCAAAATTCTTGTCGAAATTAGTCAACTCAAATCAATCGTAGTTAAATTTGGTCAACTTTTGGTCAAACTTGATCTTTGCATATCTAAATATAAGTAAATGTGAGTATGAATTCCAGCAACAATTTGATGCAAATTCTCATTCAACCTTTCAAATTAAGAGACGAGGGTCTCTTAAATAGACTTTCCTGGAATTCATCAACGGTTGAGATCGATTTCAATCAACGGTCAAGATTAAAGGTGAAGTTCAGTCATAAAGGGAGATTTCCAAATTAAAGGGAGTTAACAGAATTAATTTGAGTAAAATAAGGAGTTAACTGATTCAATTTGAGTAGAAAAATGAGTTAACTGATTTAACTCATTTTTGATCAATAGTGAACTGGAAATTTCCCTTTTTCAACTGAAGAGGGATTTTGTTGAGATATTTAATTTAATAAAATGAGATATGCTCTCATAATTTCTTTTTCTATTTAATTAAATAATGTTTAATTAATTAGAGACACTTTTCTTATTTAATTAAATAACTTCATTTAATTAATTAGGAATGGCTTCTTATTTAATTAAATAACTTTGTTTAATTAGTTAGAAGTAAGTACTGCATTTAATTAAATAATTTCATTTAATTATTTCAAAATTCTTTTCGAAACTTGTCAACCGTGGTTAAATCTGGTCAACTTTTGGTCAAACTTGATCTTTGCGTATGTGAATATGAGCAACTGTGAGTATGAATTCCAGCAATAATTCGATGCAAATTCTCATTCATCTTTTCAAAATGAAGAGATGAGGGTCTCTTAAATAGACTTTCCTAGAATTCATCAACGGTTGACATCAATTTGAATCAACGGTCAGGATTAAAGGTGAAGTTCAGTCATAAAGAGAGATTTTCAAATTAAAGGGAGTTAAAAGATTTAATTTGAGTAAAATAAGGAGTTAACTGATTCAATTTGAGTAGAAAAAGGAGTTAACTGATTTGACTCATTTTTTATCAATAGCGAATTGAAAATTTCCCTTTTTGAACTGAAGAGAGATTTTGTTGAAATATTTAATTTAATAAAATGAGGTATGCTCTTATAATTACTTTTTCTATTTAATTAAATAATCTTTAATTAATTACAGGCACTTTTGTTATTTATTTAAATAACTTCATTTAATTAATCAGGAATGGCTTCTCATTTAATTAAATAACTTTGTTTAATTAATTAGAAGTAAGTACTCCATTTAATTAAATAATTTCGTTTAATTATTTCAAAATTCTTGTCAAAATTAGTCAACTCAAGTCAATCGTAGTTAAATCTGGTCAACTTTTGGTCAAACTTGATCTTTGCATATCTGAATATAAGTAAATGTGAGTATGAATTCCAGCAACAATTCAATGCAAATTCTCATTCAACCTTTCAAATTAAGAGACAAGGGTCTCTTAAATAGACTTTCATTGAATTCATCAACGGTTGAGATCGATTTCAATCAACGGTCAGGATTAAACGTGTAGTTCAGTCATAAAAAGAGATTTCCAAATTAAAGGGAGTTAACATATTTAATTTGACTAGAAAAATGAGTTAACTCTTTTTTGATCAATAGTGAACTGGAAATTTCTCTTTTTGAATATGAGCAAATGTGAGTATGAATTCCAGCAACAATTCGATGCAAATTCTCATTCAACCTTTCAAAATGAAGATATGAGGGTCTCTTAAATAGACTTTCTTGGAATTCATCAACGGTTGAGATCGATTTGAATCAACGGTCAGGATTAAAGATGAAGTTCAGTCATAAAGGGAGATTTCCAAATTAAAGGGAGTTAACAGATTTAATTTGAGTAAAATAAGGAGTTAACTGATTCAATTTGAGTAGAAAAAGGAGTTAACCGATTTAACTCATTTTTTATCAATAGTGAATTGGAAATTTCCCTTTTTGAACTGAAGAGAGATTTTGTTCAGATATTTAATTTAATAAAATGAGGTATGCTCTCATAATTACTTTTTCTATTTAATTAAATAATTTTTAATTAATTTGAGACACTTTTCTTATTTAATTAAATAACTTCATTTAATTAGTTAGGAATAGCTTATCATTTAATTAAATAACTTTGTTTAATTAATTAGAAATAAGTACTCCATTTAATTAAATAATTTTTGTTAATTATTTCAAAATTCTTTTCGAAACTAGTCAACTCAAGTCAACGGTGGTTAAATCTCGTCAACTTTTGATCAAACTTGATCTTTGCGTATGTGAATATGATCAAATATGCGCATGAATTTATAGCAACAATTCAATGCAAATTCTCATTCAACCTTTCAAAATGAAGAGATGAGGATCTTTTAAATAGACTTTCCTTGAATTCATCAATGGTTGAGATCGATTTCAATCAACGGTCAGGATTAAAGGTGAAGTTCAGTCATAAAGGGAGATTTTCAAATTAAAGGGAGTTAATAGATTTAATTTGAGTAAAATAAAGAGTTAATTGATTCAATTTGAGTAAAAAAAGGAGTTAACTGATTTAACTCATTTTTGAACAATAGTAAATTGAAAATTTCCCTTTTTGAATTTAAGAGAGATTTTGTTGAGATATTTAATATAATAAAATGAGAATTGCTCTGATAATTACTTTTTCTACTGAATTAAATAATCTTTAATTAATTAGAGACACTTTTCTTATTTAATTAAATAACTTCATTTAATTAGTTAGGAATGACTTCTCATTTAATTAAATAACTTTGTTTAATTAATTAGAAGTAAGTACTCTATTTAATTAAATAATTTCATTTAATTATTTCAAAATTCTTTTGAAAAATAGTCAACTCAAGTCAACCGTGGTTAAATCTAGTCAACTTTGGGTAAAAGTTGATCTTTGCGTATGTGAATATGAGAAAATGTGAGTATGAATTTCAGCAACAATTCAATGCAAATTCTAATTCAACCTTTCTAATTGTAGAGATGAGGGTCTCTTAAATAGACTTTTCTGGAATTCATCAACGGTTGAGATCGATTTCAATCAACGGTCAGGATTAAAGGTGAAGTTTAGTAATAAAGAGAGATTTCCAAATTAAAGGGAGTTAACAGATTTAATTTGAGTAAAATATGGAGTTAAATGATTCAATTTGAGTAGAAAAAAGAGTTAACTAATTTAACTCATTTTTGATCAATAGGGAATTGGAAATTTTCCTTTTTCAACTGAAGAGAGATTTTGTTGAGATATTTAATTTAATAAAATTAGATATGCTCTCGTAATTACTTTTTCCATTTACTTAAATAATTTTTAGTTAATTAGAGACTCTTTTCTTATTTAATTAAATAACTTGATTTAATTAATTAGGGAATGGCTTCTCATTTAATTAGATAACTTTGTTTAATTAATTAGAGGTAAGTACTCCATTTAATTAAATAATTTTGTTTAATTATTTCAAAATTCTTTTCGGTACTTAGTCAACTCAAGTCAACCATGGTTAAATCTTGTCAACTTTTGGTCAAACTTAAACTTTGCGTATGTGAATATGAGCAAATGTGAGTATGAATTCTAGCAACAATTCGATGCAAATTCTCATTCAACCTTTCAAAATGAAGAGATTAGGGTCTCTTAAGTAAACTTTCCTGAAATTCGTCAATGGTTGAGATCGATTTCAATCAACGGTTAGGATTAAAGGTGAAGTTCAGTCATAAAAGGAGATTTCCAAATTAAAGGAAGTTAACAGATTTAATTTGAGTAAAATAAGAAGTTAACTGATTCAATTTGTGTAAAAAAAGGAGTTAACTGATTTAACTTATTTTTGATCAATAGTGAATTGGAAATTTTCCTTTTTGAACTGAAGAGAGATTTTGTTGAGATATCTAATTTAATAAAATGAGATATGCTCTCGTAATTACTTTTTGTATTTACTTAAATAATCTTTAATTAATTAGAGACTCTTTTCTTATTTAATTAAATAACTTTACTTAATTAATTAGGAATGGCTTCTCATTTAATTAAATAACTTTTTTTAATGAATTAGAGGTAAATACTCCATTGAATTAAATAATTTTGTTTAATTATTTCAAAATTCTTTTCGAAACTAGTCAACTCAAGTCAACCATGGTTAAATCTGTTCAAATTTTGGTCAAACTTGATCTTTGCGTATGTGAATATGAGCAAATGTGAGTATGAATTCCAGCAACAATTCGATGCGAATTCTCATTCAACCTTTCAAAATGAAGAGATGAGGTCTCCTAAATAGACTTTCATAGAATTCATCAATGATTGAGATTGATTTCAATTTAATGGTCAGGATTAAATGTGAAGTTCAGTCATAAAGGGAGATTTCTAAATTAAAGGGAGTTAACATATTTTATTTGAGTAAAATAAGGAGTTAACTGATTCAATTTGAGTAGAAAAATGAGTTAACTGATTTAACTCATTTTTGATCAATAGTGAACTGGAAATTTCCCTTTTTGAACTAAAGAGAGATTTTGTTGAGATATTTACTTTAATAAAATGAAATATGCTCTCATAATTACTTTTTCTATTTAATCAAGTAATCTTTAATTAATTAGAGACACTTTTCTCATTTAATTAAATAACTTCATTTAATTAATTAAGAATGGCTTCTCATTTAATTAAATAACATTGTTTAATTAATTAGAAGTAACTACTCTATTTAATTAAATAATTTCGTTTAATTATTTCGAAATTCTTTTCAAAACTAGTCAACTCAAGTCAATCGTGGTTAAATCTAGTCAACTTTTGGTCAAACTTGATCTTTGCGTATGTGAATATGAGCAAATGTGAGTATGAATTCCAGCAATAATTCAATGCAAATTCTCATTCAACCTTTCAAAATGAAGAGACGAGGGTCTCTTAAATAGACTTTCCTGAAATTCATCAATGGCTGAGATCGATTTCAATCAACGGTCAGGACTAAAGGTGAAGTTCAGTCATAAATGGAGATTTTCAAATTAAAGGGAGTTAACAGATTTAATTTGAGTAAAATAAGAAGTTAACTGATTCAATTTGACTAGAAAAAGGAGCTAACTCATTTAACTCATTTTTTATCAATAGTGAACTGGAAATATCCGTTTTTGAACTGAAGAGAGATTTTGTTGAGATATTTAATTTAATAAAATGAGATATGCTGTCATAATTCCTTTTTCTATTTAATTAAGTAGTCTTTAATTAATTAGAGACACTTTTCTTATCTAATTATATAACTTCATTTCATTAATTAGGAATGGCTTGTGATTTAATCAAATAATTTTGTTTAATTAATTAGAATTAAGTACTCCATTTATTTAAATAATTTCGTTTAATTATTTCAAAATTCTTTTTAAAACTAGTCAACTCAAGTCAACCGTGGTTAAATCTAGTCAACTTTTGGTCAAACTTAATCTTTGCGTATTTGAATATGAGCAAATGTGAGTATGAATTTTAGTAACAATTTGATGCAAATTCTTATTCAACCTTTCAAAATGAAGAGATGAGGGTCTCTTAAATAGACTTTCTTGAAATTCATCAATGGTTGAGATCTATTTCAATCAGCGGTCAGGATTAAAGGTGAAGTTTAGTCATAAAGGGAGATTTCCAAATTAAAGGGAGTTAACAGATTTAATTTGAGTAAAATAAGGAGTTAACTGATTCAATTTGAGTAGAAAAAGGAGTTAACTGATTTAACTCATTTTTTATCAATAGTGAACAGGAAATTTCTATTTTTGAACTAAAGAGAGATTTTTTTGAGATATTAAATTTAATAAATGAGATATGCTCTGATAATTACTTTTTCTATTTAATTAAATAATCTTTAATTAATTAGAGACACTTTTTTTATTTAATTAAATAACTTCATTTAATTAATTAAGAATGGCTTCTCATTTAATTAAATAACTTTTTCTAATTAATTAGAAGTAAGTACTCCATTTAGTTAAATAATTTCGTTTAATTATTTCAAAATTATTTTCGAAACTAGTCAACTCGAGTCAATCGTGGTTAAATCTGGTTAACTTTTGGTCAAACTTGGTTTTTGCGTATGTCAATATGAGCAAATGTGAGTATGAATTTAAGCAACAATTCGATGCAAATTCTCATTCAACCTTTCAAAATGAAGAGACAAGGGTCTCTTAAATAGACTTTCTTATAATTCATCAACGGTTCAGATCGATTTCAGTCAGTGTTGAAGATTAAAGGTGTATTTCAGTCATAAAGGGAGATTTCTAAATTAAAGGGAGTTAACAGATTTAATTTGAGTAAAATAAGGAGTTAACTGATTCAATTTGAGTAGAGAAAGAAGTTAACTGATTTAACTCATTTTTTATCAATAACGAACTGGAAATTTCTGTTTTTGAACTGAAGAAAGATTTTGTTGAGATATTTAATTTAATAAAATGAGATATGCTCTCATAATTGCTTTTTCTATTTAATTAAATAATCTTTAATTAATTAGAGACACTTTTCTTGTTTAATTAAATAACTTCATTTAATTAATTAGAACTGGCTTCTCATTTAATTAAATAACTTCGTTTAATTAATTCGAAGTAAGTACTCCATTTAATTAAATAATTTTGTTTAATTATTTCAAAATTCTTGTCGAAACTAGTCAACCGTGGTTAAATCTGGTCAACTTTTGGTCAAACTTGATCTTTGCATATGTGAATTTGAGCAAATGTGAGTATGAATTCCAGTAACAATTTGGTGCAAATTCTCATTCAACCTTTCAAAATAAAGAGATGAGGGTCTCTTAAATAGACTTTCCTCGAATTCATCAATGGTTGAGATCGATTTCAATCAACGGTCAGAATTAAAGGTGAAGTTTAGTCATAAAGAGAGATTTCCAAATTAAAGGGAGTTAACAGATTTAATTTGAGTGAAATAAGGAGTTAACTGATTCAATTTGAGTAGAAAAAGGTGTTAACTGATTTAACTCATTTTTTATCAATATTAAACTGTAAAATTTCCCTTTTTTAACTGAAGAGAGATTTTGTTCAGATATTTAATTTAATAAAATAAGATATACTCTCATAATTACTTTTTCTATTTAATTAAATAATCTTTAATTAATTAGAAGCACTTTTCTTATTTAATTAAATAACTTTATTTAATTAGTTAGGAAATGATTCTCATTTAATTAAATAACTTTGTTTAATTAATTAGAAGTAAGCACTCCATTTAATTAAATAATTTTGTTTAATTATTTCAAAATTGTTTTCGAAACTAGTCAACTCAAATCAACCGTGGTTAAATCTGGTCAACTTTTGGTTAAACTTGATCTTTGCGTATGTGAATATGAGAAAATGTGAGTATGAATTCCAGCAACAATTCGATGCAAATTCTCATTCAACCTTTCAAAATGAAGAGATAAGGGTCTCTTAAATAGACTTTCCTGGAATTCATCAATGGTTGAGATCGATTTCAATCAACGGTCAGGACTAAAAGTGAAGTTCAGTCATAAAGGGAGATTTCGAAATTAAAGCGAGTTAACAGATTTAATTTGAGTGAAACAAAGAGTTAACTGATTCAATTTGAGTAGAAAAAGGAGTTAACTTATTTAACTCATTTTTTATCAATAGTGAACTAGAAATTTCTATTTTTCAACTGAAGAGATATTTTCTTGAGATATTTAATTTAATAAAATGAGATATGCTCTCATAATTACTTTTTCTATTTAATTAAATAATCTTTAATTAATTAGAGATTCTTTTCTTATTTAATTAAATAACTTCATTTAATTAGTTAGGAATGGCTTCTCATTTAATTAAATATCTTTTTTTAATTAATTAGAAGTAAGGACTCTATTTAATTAAATAATTTCGTTTAATTATTTCAAAAAAATTTTTGAAACTAGTCAACTCAAGTCAACCGTGGTTAAATTTGGTCAACTTTTGGTCAAACTTCATCTTTGCGCATGTGAATATGAGCAAATGTGAGTATATATTCTAGCAACAATTCAATGCAAAGTCTCATTCAACCTTTCAAAATGAACAGATGAGGGTCTCTCAAATAGACTTTCCTAGAATTCATCAACAGTTGAGATCGATTTCAATCAAAGGTCTGGATTAAAGGTGAAGTTCAGTCATAAATGAAGATTTCCAAATTAAAGGAAGTTAACAGATTTAATTTGATTGAAATAAGGAGTTAACTGATTCAATTTGAGTAGAAAATGGAGTTAACTGATTTAACTCATTTTTTATCAATAGTGAACTGGAAATTTCCCTTTTTGAACAGAAGAGAGATTTTGTTGAGATATTTAATTTAATAAAATAAGATATGCTCTCATAATTACTCTTTTTATTTAATTTAATTAACATTTAATTAATTAGAGGTACTTTTTTTATTTAATTAAATAACTTCATTTAATTAGTTAGGAATGGCTTCTCATTTAATTAAATAAATTTGTTTAATTAATTAGAATTAAGTACTCCATTTAATTAAATAATTTTGTTTAATTATTTCAAAATTGTTTTTGAAACAAGTCAACTCAAGTCAACCATGGTTAAATCTAGTCCACTTTTGGTCAAACTTGATCTTTGCGTATGTGAATATGAGCAAATGTGTGTATGAATTCCAGCAGCAATTCGATGCAAATTCTCATTCAACCTTTCAAAATGAAGAGATGAGGGTCTCTTAAATAGACTTTCCTGAAATTCATCAATGGTTGAGATCGATTTCAATCAACGCTAAAGATTAAAGGTGAAGTTGAGTCATAAAGGGAGATTTTCAAATTAAAGGGAGTTAATAGATTTAATTTAAGTGGGATAAGGAGTTAACTAATTCAATTTGAGTAAAAAAAGGAGTTAACTGATTTAACTCATTTTTGATCAATAATGAACTAAAAATTTCCCTTTTTCAACTAACGAGATATTTTCTTGAGATATTTAATTTAATAAAATGAGATATGCTCTCATAATTAATTTTTCTATTTAATTAAATAATCTTTAATTAATTAGAGATACTTTTCTTATTTAATTAAATAACTTCATTTCATTAGTTAGGAATGGCTTCTCATTTAATTAAATAACTTTGTTTAATTAATTAGAAGTAAGGACTCTATTTAATTAAATAATTTCATTTAATTATTTCAAAATTCTTTTTGAAACTAGTCAACTCAAGTCAACCGTGGTTAAATCTGGTCAACTTTTGGTCAAACTTGATCTTTGTGCATGTGAATATGAGCAAATGTGACTATGAATTTCTGCAACAATTCGATGCAAAGTCTCATTCAACCTTTCAAAATGAAGAGATTAGGGTCTCTCAAATAGACTTTCCTTCAATTCATCAATGGTTGACATTGATTTCAATCAAAGGTCAGGATTAAAGGTGAAGTTCAGTCATAAACGGAGATTTCCAAATTAAAGGGAGTTAACAGATTTAATTTGAGTGAAATAAGGAGTTAACTGATTCAATTTGAGTAAAAAAAGGAGTTAACTGATTTAACTCATTTTTGATCAATAGTGAACTGGAAATTTCCCTTTTTCAACAGAAGAGAGATTTTGTTGAGATATTTAATTTAATAAAATGAGATATGCTCTCATAATTACCTTTTTTATTTAATTAAATAACATTTATTTAATTAGAGGCACTTTTCTTTTTTAATTAAATAACTTCATTTAATTTGTTAGGAATGGCTTCTCATTTAATTAAATAAATATGTTTAATTAATTAGAGGTAAGTACTCCATTTAATTAAATAATTTTGTTTAATTATTTCAAAATTTTTTTCAAAACTAGTGAACTCAAGTCAACCGTGATTAAATCTGGTCAACTTTTGGTCAAATTTGATCTTTGCGTATGTGAATATGAGCAAATGTAAGTATGAATTCTTGCAAAAATTCGATGTAAATTCTCATTCAACCTTTCAAAATGAAGAGATGAGGGTCTCTTAAATAGACTTTCCTGGAATTCATCAATAGTTGAGATCGATTTCAATCAACGGTCAGGATTAAAGGTGAAGTTCATTCATAAAGGGAGATTTCCAAATTAAAGAGAGTTAACAGATTTAATTTGTGTAAAATAAGGAGTTAACTGATTTAACTCATTTTTTATCAATAGTAAACTGAAAATTTCACTTTTTGAACTGAAGAGATATTTTGTTGAGATATTTAATTTAATAAAATTAGATATGCTCTCATAATTACTTTTTTTATTTAATTAAATAATCTTTAATTAATTAGAGACACTTTTCTTAGTTTATTAAATAACTTCATTTAATTAATTAGGAATGGGTTCTCATTTAATTAAATAAATTTCTTTAATTAATTAGAAGTAAGTACTAAATTTAATTAAATAATTTCGTTTAATTATTTCAAAATTCTTTTTGAAACTAGTCAACTCAAGTCAACTGTGGTTAAATCTGGTCAACTTTTGGTCAAACTTGATCTTTGCATATGTGAATATGAGCAAATGTGAGTATGAATTCCAGCAACAATTCAATGCAAATTCTCATTCAACCTTTCAAAATGAAGAGATGAGGGTCTCTTAAATAGACTTTCCTGGAATTGATCAACGGTTGAGATCGATTTCAAACAATAGTCAGGATTAAAGGTGAAGTTCAGTCATAAAGGAAAATTTTGAAATTAAAGGGAGTTAACCGATTTAAATTGAGTAAAATAAGGACTTAACTGATTCAATTTAAGTAGAAAAAGGAGTTAACTCATTTAACTCATTTTTTATCAATATTGAACTGGAAATTTCCCTTTTTGAACTGAAGAGAGATTTTGTTGAGATATTTAATTTAATAAAATGAGATATGCTCTCATAATTACTTTTTCTATTTAATTAAATAATCTTTAATTAATTAGAGGCACTTTTCTTATTTAATTAAATAACTTCATTTAATTAATTAGGAATGGTTTCTCATTTAATTAAATAATTTTGATTAATTAATTAGAAGTAAGTACTTCGTTTAATTAAATAATTTCGTTTAATTATTTTAAATTTTTTTTCGAAACTATTCAACTCAAGTCAACCGTGGTTAAATCTGGTCAACTTTTGGTTAAACTTGATCTTTGCGTATGTGAATATTGGAAAATGCGAGTATCAATTCTAGCAACAATTCGATGCAAATTTTCATTCAACCTTTCAAAATGAAGAGATGAGGGTCTCTTAAAAAGACTTTCCTGGAATTCATCAATGGTTGAGATCGATTTCAATCAACAGTCAAGATTAAAGGTGAAGTTCAGTCATAAAGGGAGATTTTCAAATTAAAGGGAGTTAACAGATTTAATTTGATTAAAATAAGGAGTTAACTAATTCAATTTGAGTTGAAAAAGGAGTTAACTGATTTAACTCATTTTTGATCAATGGTGAACTGGAAATTTCGATTTTTGAACTAAAGAGAGATTTTGTTGAGATATTTAATTTAATAAAATGAGATATGCTCTCATAACTACTTTTTCTATTTAATTAAATAATCTTTAATTAATTAGAGGCACTTTTCTTATTTAGTTAAATAACTTCATTTAATTAATTAGGAATGGCTTCTCATTTAATTAAATAGCTTTGTTTAATTAATTAGAAGTAAGTACTCCATTTAATTAAATATTTTTGATTAATTATTTCAAAATTATTTTTGAAACTAGTCAATTCAAGTCAACTATGGTTAAATCGTGTCAACTTTTGGTCAAACTTGATCTTTGCATATGTGAATATGAGCAAATGTGAGTATGAATTATAAGAACGAGTCGATGCAAATTCTCATTCAACCTTTCAAAATGAAGAGATGAGGGTCTCTTAAATAGACTTTTTGAGAATTCATCAATGGTTAAGATCGATTTCAATCAACAGTCAGGATTAAAGGTGAAATTCAGTCATAAAGGGAGATTTCCAAGTTAAAGGGAGTTAACAGATTTAATTTGAGTAAAATAAGGAGTTAACTGATTCAATTTGAGTAGAAAAAGGAGTTAAATATGTCATGCCCAAACTACATGGGCAAAACACAATTTTTTTTTTTAATAGATTTTGTTGGAATAATTCAACCTTTTGCCAATAATTTGTTTTAAATGAAAATCCATAAAGCCTAATTATAACCTTAACATAAAAGAATATGAATTATCCATTTTAAATCAATAATGCAAGAATTTTTTGATTCAAATAATCATGCAACTTGAATCTACATCTATGATCATAATTTTCATTTTCAACATGAAAGAAAACTTGAAATCTTACCAAATTGAACATCATCAATTCCATCCTATTTTTGAGATACATCCATCTAAATTTAAATCACGATTTAATCACATGATAACCAATTATACTCAACCACCAATTTTATTGGAAACCTGATTCAAAGGCTCAACCAGGAAGGAACCAGGAAGAAAACTCGGCTTCGTTGCCATTTACAACAAAGTTTAAAAAACAATTTACAATAGGATATCAATCCCAAATTTCAACAATATAATTGAATTTTCTTCATGTCCCTCATCAAGGGATTCATTTCAAATTTTGTAACACATTTATACGAACTGAGGAGGAAACAAATATCTGATTGGGTGACAACCAAGCATAACCAAGAAACAATCAAACAAGCATAATCATACATGGTTTACAAATAGGATTCACAATGAATCAAAACTAGGGAAAGGTGGATTCTTCCAACCAGGAGAAGTCAAGCACAACACCAAACAGATGCCCAATCGGGGCTATGTACCAAGAACTTTCGTTCTTCCATTTCAACATACCATAATCATACCATAATCATACAAGGTTTGTGCTGACAGGTAGGGGCCCATAACACCCTACCCTTGCTCCCTCTTCTAATCCTGAGAAGAGACTCTACACTGGTTGGAGTCTGACTAAACAGACCTTTTCCAAAATTGGTCACTTCTGCCCTCTCCAAGGGTGAGTAATACCAAAACACACATACAAGAAACATCTCAAAATTTCAATCATAAACATGAAAAGAAATCATCCAAAAACAACCTGGTTTTCAAAGCTTCCCAACATACCCACAAACATTAAAACATTGGAACAACAATAAGGTAGCATAAGCATGAAACAAGAATTAAATATGAACAAGGGAGATGAGAATTCCAACCTTCACAAAGAGGTAATGGCAATGAACAAGTTTGAGTAGAGTTTCCTTCTCCTTGCTTCAATCTTTAAGAACTCCTCTCTAAATGTAGAGATTGGGTAACAACCTCCACAAGTCTAAGAAGGGCCTCTAAATAAGCCTCAAACTCAACCACCAAAAGGGGCAATAACTATGTCCACCCACTAGAAAATCTAGAAGCTCCTAACTCAACCCATACTATGGTTAAACATTAAGTAGAGGTGGGGTAATGAAACTCATGGTAGCCATAGTCAATTTTCGCACAAAAGCAAAAAGAGACTTTTTGAGTGGCCTCAAAAGTCAAAAAAAGGGGCTTAGGGGTTGGAAAAGACCCCTAACCCATACCCATACCCTTTGGGTATAATTATTCCATGTTTTAAAGACTTAGGAATAGGTTTAGAGCCAAACAAAGGCTAGGAAATAATTAGGACCAACTAACAACTCTAACAAAGCAGATTCAATACTAATTTGGATTAGGGATGACTAAACTTGATTAAGAACCCAATTAGCAAACTGACACCAACTAAACCAACTTGGGTCCAAAGGTTAAACAACTAACCCTAAACAGCACACTGAAGCACATAAACAATTTACGAGTGTCAAGCGACACTAAAAGAACATAATTATGAACGTTAACATTCACTGAACAAAGAAGATACATACATATATCTCACAAAACAGTACGTGAATTACCAACAACAAGGTTTCCAAAATTAGCACAAACAGATCAGTTATGTTCCTCCATAGGGTTTCTCGGCTAAATATCGGCACACTCATTACACACATTAGTAGTCCCGAAATCACATGTACATATGTATGTATGCATATCATAAATTCACATAAATTGAAACGTACATCAATTAGGGTTTCTTGCATCCTACTTATATCCTTAACCATAAAGATTCCAAAATCAATGTGTTAATCCTACATTTTACTTAATTCATCAACATACATATACCTAAAATCTTAAATGACGAACATTAAATATTTGAAAATAACATCACACAACATGAAATAATATGATATGTTCAAGTATCTGATAATGTCTGAACATCTCGAGTTGTGAGTATCAAAATAATAGTAATGTATCACTATGCTACGATGGATCGGGGCGAACTCAGAACATAATGCTTCAACTACTTAACTATTTAATTCATTTCTACTCACATTTAATCATCAAAAATTACATCATCAATATGACATATAACTTATTCATTAATTCATATTAAATACGAGAATAATCATTGTTAGGCATGCATATACCTAAACATCATAACATTACCAATAGTGAATATTGCACTATCTAAATGCATAGAATCCTAATCATTGAGGTAAAAAAAAAAATCAATAACATCATCATTAAGTGAAACACCTTGTATTATTGTTAGTGAAATTTAATGTTTTTAAACAGTTGAGACAACATAGTCATTCTCTAGTCTTTAAGTATTAAAGCATGGATGTATCCATTGTTCTCAATTTTCATTAGGACATGTAAAATCCTACAACATTACTCCATATCCATTCAAATCTCCTACAATAGATTTGACAGAGAAATTCATATTTAATAGGTACATGCGAGGAGGCACCTTACATCCTCCCCCACTAGCCTTTGACTTCCTCCTGGAAGTCACACAACTAAAATGTTCATTCTATGCTAGCCCTTATCTAGACTTATTCAAAGATTTACTCTTATTAAAAGAATGATTACTAATTAACATACATACATAGGGAGATAACATATTGTTTGATTACCATTGTTAAAAGAGAAATTCAATCCAAAATTTTGATGTGGTTACATTTTTTTTTTCTAGGGTCAATTATTCCTTAAAATATATCGGTCATAAATAAACAACATTCTAATCTCTTATAAAATACTTATGAAGTCTCTAATAATAATAACAAAACAAGGTATTTCGAATTCCACATACCCACTCGTAGAGTAAAAGTTGTACGAGATTCCCTCAAACGAGGTTTCATAATAAGCAACTTGTCCCTTTATTCAAGGTTAAACATTGTTACTTTAGAGTTTCCATGACATACTAATTTCTCGATAGGATACTCAACAACCTGTCGCTACACCTGCACCTTTTCATCTTTAACCTTATCGTGTTCGGGTGCAATCTAGCACTCATAAAAGTCAACAAAAATTCCTTTCTCTTAATCTTAAAGTCTTGGGAAAGGGGTGGGGCATGAGTACTCTTACTAATAACCCCATACCCTAGTGTTACACATCCACTTAATTTTCAGGAATCCCTCTAGTAGGCCCATCATATGTCACTTTTTACAACAACATTTAGAAGAAAGTGCCTCAAATTTTAAATTCAACATCAAGGATGAAACATCCAACACAAAAGTATAAAAAAAAAGAAGTAAAGAAATAAAGAGTGGCCACGAAAGTAAAATTTTACTCAAGGAATAAAGAAACTAGTAAACTCAAGTCAACCGTGGTGAAATCTGATCAACTTTTGGTCAAACTTGATCTTTGCGTATGTGAATATGAGGAAATGTGAGTATGAATTTGAACAATAATCCAATGCAAATTCTCATTCAACCTTTCAAAATGAAGAGATGAGGGTCTCTTAAATAGACTTTCCTAGAATTCATCAACGGTTGAGATCGATTTCAATCAATGGTCAGGATTAAAGGTGAAGTTCAGTCATAAAGGGAGATTTCCAAATTAAAGGAAGTTAATAGATTTAATTTGAGTAAAATAAGGAGTTAACTGATTCAATTTGAGTAGAAAAAGGAGTTAACTGATTTAACTCATTTTTGATCAATAGTGAATTGGAAATTTCCCTTTTTGAACCGAAGAGATATTTTGTTGAGATATTTAATTTAATAAAATGAGATATACTCTCATAATTAATTATTCTATTTAATTAAATAATATTTAATTAATTAGAGGCACTTTTCTTATTTAATTAAATAACTTCATTTAATTAATTAGGAGTGGCTTCTCATTTAATTAAATAATTTTGTTTAATTAATTAGAAGTAAGTACTCCATTTAATTAAATAATTTCATTTAATTATTTCAAAATTATTTTCAAAACTAGTCAACTCAAGTAAATCGTGGTTAAATCTGGTCAACTTTTTGTCCAACTTGATCTTTGCATATGTGAATATGAGCAAATGCGAGTATCAATTCCAGCAACAATTCGATGCAAATTCTCATTCAACCTTTCAAAATGAAGAGATGAGGGTCTCTTAAATAGACTTTCCTGGAATTTGAGATCGATTTCAATAAATGGTCAGGATTAAAGATGAAGTTCAGTCATAAAGAGGTGGGGCATGATCAAGATCAAGTTTAACCTTATCGTGTTCGGGTGCAATCTAGCAATCATAAAAGTCAACAAAAATTCCTTTCTCTTAATCTTAAAGTCTTGGGAAAGGGGTGGGGCATGAGTACTCTTACTAATAACCCCATACCCTAGTGTTACACATCCACTTAATTTTCAGGAATCCCTCTAGTAGACCCATCATATGTCAGTTTTTCCAACAACATTTAGAAGAAACTGCCTCAAATTTTAAATTCAACATCAAGGATGAAACATCCAACGCAAAAGTATAAAACAAAAGAAGTAAAGAAATAAAGAGTGGCCACAAAAGTAAAATTTTACTCAAGGAATAAAGAAACTAGTCAACTCAAGTCAATCGTGGTGAAATCTGATCAACTTTTGGTCAAACTTGATCTTTGCGTATGTGAATATGAGCAAATGTGAGTATGAATTTGAGCAAAAATTCGATGTAAATTCTAATTCAACTTTTAAAAATAAAGAGATGAGGGTCTCTTAAATAGACTTTCTTAGAATTCATCAACGGTTGAGATCGATTTCAATCAACGATCAGGATTAAAGGTGATGTTTAGTCATAAAGGGAGATTTCCAAATTAAAAAGAGTTAACAGATTTAATTTGAGTAAAATAAGGAGTTAACTGATTCAATTTGAGTAGAAAAAGAAGTTAACTGATTTGACTCATTTTTTATCAATAGTGAACTGGAAATTTCCCTTTCTGAACTGAAGAGAGATTTTGTTGAGATATTTAATTTAATAAAATGAGATATGCTCTCATAATTACTTTTTCTATTTAATTAAATAATCTTTAATTAATTCGAGGCACTTTTCTTATTTAATTAAATAACTTCAATTAATTAATTAGGAATGGTTTCTCATTTCATTAAATAACTTTTTTTAATTAATTAGAAGTAAGTACTCAATTTAATTAAATAATTTCGTTTAATTATTTTAAAATTCTTTTTGAAACTAGTCAACTCAACTCAACCGTGGTTAAATCTGATCAACTTTTGGTCAAACTTGATCTTTGCGTATGTGAATATGAGCAAATGTGAGTATGAATTCCAGCAACAATTGGATGCAAATTCTCATTCAACCTTTCAAAATGAAGAGATGAGGGTCTCTTAAATAGACTTTCCCGCAATTCGTCAGCAATTGACATCGATTTCAATCAACTTTCAAGATTAAAGCTGAAGTTCAGTCATAAAGGGAGATTTTCAAATTAAAGGGAGTTAACAAATTTAATTTGAGTAAAATAAGGAGTTAACTGATTCAATTTGAGTACAAAAATGTGTTAACTGATTTAACTCATTTTTGATCAATGGTGAACTGGAAATTTCCCTTTTTGAACTGAAGAGAGATTTTGTTGAGATATTTAATTTAATAAAATGAGATATGCTCTCATTATTACTTTTTCTATTTAATTAAATAATCTTTAATTAATTAGAGGCACTTTTCTTATTTAATTAAATAACTTCATTTAATTAATTAGGAATGGTTTCTCATTTAATTAAGTAACTTTGTTTAATTAATTAGATGTAAGTAATTAAATAATTTCGTTTAAATATTTAAATTTTTTTTTCAAAACTAGTCAACTCAAGTCAACTGTAGTTAAGTCTGGTCAACTTTTGGTAAAACTTGTTCTTTGCGTATGTCAATATGAGCAAATGCGAGTATGAATTCTAGCAACAATTCGATTCAAATTCTCATTCAACCTTTCAAAATGAAGAGATGAGGGTCTCTTAAATAGACATTCCTGGAATTCATCAACAGTTGAGATCGATTTCAATCAATGGTCAGGATTAAAGGTAAAGTTTAGTCATAAAGGGAGATTTCCAAATTAAAGGGAGTTAACAGATTTAATTTCAATAAAATAAGGAGTTAACTGATTCACTTTGAGTAGAAAAAGGAGTTAACTGATTTAACTCATTTTTGATCAATAGTGAATCGAAAATTTCACTTTTTGAACTGAAGAGAGATTTTGTTGAGATATTTAATTTAATAAAATGAGATATGCTCTCATAATTTTATTTTCTATTTAATTAAATAATCTTTAAGTAATTAGAGGCACTTTTCTTGTTTAATTAAATAATTTTATTTAATTAATTAGGAATTGCTTCTCATTTAATTAAATAAATTTGTTTAATTAATTAGAAGTAAGTACTGCATTTAATTAAATAATTTCATTTAATTATTTCAAAATTCTTTTCGAAACTAGTCAAGTCAAGTCAAGCATGGTTAAATCTGATCAACTTTTGGTCAAACTTGATCCTCGCGTATGTGAATATGAGCAAATGTGAGTATGAATTCAAGCAACAATTCGATGCAAATTCTCATTCAACCTTTCAAAATGAAGAGATGAGGGTCTCTTAAATAGACTTTCCTGAAATTCATCAACGGTTGAGATCGATTTCAATCAACGGTCAGGATTAAAGGTGAAGTTCAGTCATAAAGAGAGATTTACAAGTTAAAGGGAGTTAACAAATTTAATTTGAGTAAAATAAAGAGTTGACTGATTCAATTTGAGTAGAAAAAGGAGTTAACTGATTTAACTCATTTTTGATCAATGCTCAACTAGAAATTTCCCTTTTTGAGCCGAGGAGAGATTTTGTTGAGATATTTAATTTAATAAAATGAGATATACTCTCATAATTAATTTTTTTATTTAATTAAATAATCTTTAATTAATTAGAGGCACTTTTCTTATTTAATTAAATAAGTTCATTTAATTAATTAGGAATAGCTTCTCATTTAATTAAATAACTTTGTTTAATTAATTAGAAGTAAGTACTCCATTTAATTAAATAATTTCATTTAATTATTTTAAATTTTTTTTCCAAACTAGTTGACTCAAGTCAACCGTGGTTAAATCATGTCAATTTTTGGTCAAACTTGATCTTTGCGTATGTGAATATGAGCAAATGTTACTATGAATTCTAGCAACAATTCGATGCAAATTCTCATTCAACCTTTCAAAATGAAGAGATAAGGGTCTCTTAAATAGACTTTCTTAAAATTCATCAACGGTTGAGATCGATTTCAATCAACGGCCAGGATTAAAGGTGAAGTTTAGTCATAAAAGGAGATTTCCAAATTAAAAAGAGTTAACAGATTTAATTTGAGTAAAATAAGGAGTTAACTGATTCAATTTGAGTAGAAAAAAGAGTTAACTTATTTAACTCATTTTTGATCAATAGTGAACTGGAAATTTCCCTTTTTGAACTGAAGAGAGATTTTGTTGAGATATTTAATTTAATAAAATGAGATATGCTCTCATAATTACTTTTTCAATTTAATTAAATAATCTCTAATTAATTAGAGGCACTTTTCTTATTTAATTAAATAACTTGATTTAATTAATTAGGAATGGCTTCTCATTTAATTAAATAAATTTATTAAATTAATTAGAAGTAAGTACTCCATTTAATTAAGTAATTTCATTTAATTATTTTAAAATTCTTTTCGAAACTAGTCAACTCAAGTCAACGGTGGTTAAATCTGGTCAACTTTTGGTCAAACTTGATCTTTGCGTATGTGAATATGAGCAAATGTGAGTATGAATTTCAGCAACAATTCGATGCAAATTCTAATTCAACCTTTCAAAATGAAGAGATGAGGGTCTCTTAAATAGACTTTCCTGTAATTTATCAACGGTTGAGATCGATTTCAATCAATGGTCAGGATTAAAGGTGAAGTTCATTCATAAAGGGAGATTTCCAAATTAAAGGGAGTTAACAGATTTAATTTGAGTAAAATAAGGAGTTAATTTATTCAATTTGAGTGGAAAAAGGAGTTAACTGATTTAACTCATTTTTTATGAATAGTGAATTGGAAATTTCCCTTTTTGAACTAAAGAGAGATTTTGTTGAGATATTTAATTTAATAAAATGACATATGCTCTCATAATTACTTTTTCTATTTAATTAAATAATCTTTAATTAATTAGAGACACTTTTCTAATTTAATTAAATAACTTCATTTAATTAATTAGGAATGGCTTCTCATTTAATTAAATAACTTTGTTTAATTAATTAGAATTACTCCATTTAATTAAATAATTTCATTTAATTATTTCAAAACTGTTTTCGAAACTAGTCAACTCAAGTCAATCGTGGTTAAATCTGGTCAACTTTTGGTCAAACTTAATCTTTGCATATGTGAATATAAGCAAATGTGAGTATGAATTCCAGCAACAATTCGATGCAAATTCTCATTCAACCTTTCAAAATTAGGAGATGAGGGTCTCTTAAATAGACTTTTTTGAAATTCATCAACGGTTGAGATCGATTTCAATCAACGGTCAGGAGTAAAGGTGAAGTTCATGTTGGAAAATGAAGATGGCATAACTGAGAGGGGAGGGGTGAGTCAGTTACCACAAAAATATTTTCTAAAGTCCCAAAGATGCCTTAAACTTAGTTGCTGCTTCTACTCGATAAACACAAAAATTACTGCTTAAAACTTGATAGATGTTTAGTTAATTTATGAAGCATTTACTGAAATAAGCGACTATGCAAAAGAAAGTAATCATTAACACAGTAGACACCAGATTTACGTGAAAACCCAATATGGGAAAAACCACCAGCAACTAGTCACCAATTTTCACTCTTCTGAAGTGAGCCCTGTTAGGAGCCAACCCTGTTAAAGGTTACAAAACACACTGTTAGGTGTGACCCTGTTAGAGGATTTAATCACCCTGTTAGGAGTGGCCTTGTAAGAGGTCTTTTGAACAATTCAACTGAATTGCCACCCTATTAAAGGATTTATGAAATGGCTGTTAAACCAACTCTGTTAAGAGATTTTGGAATCACTGTTACAATGGTTAGAAAGCAACAATGAATGATCTGAAAATACATGCAACTTATCTTGCTGAATACAGATCTTAGTTTAGCTCCACAAGATCCTTACTGATCAAATATATCTCTGCAGCTCCAAAATTTCCCTCTGCTCAATTCTGCTTAGGCACACGCAAGTCTCTTCCTTGCACTTCCTTGCACTTTCCGTACATACTCTCTCTCCTTTTTTTTTTCGCATCTTGAGCACCTCTTTATATATTATTCATAATACCAAGTCGGCCCAACAAACTTGTCAAAACAATTCCAAAGTCGGCTTGCCCAACCAACTTGACGAAACATATTCCAAAGTCGGCTTGAACTAAAAAACAAAATTCTTCACTGGCCGATGCTGCTCGGTCAATACAGAACAAAAACTTCCTTCCTGTGTTAACCGGCAGAACTCGGTAAAAATTCAATTACTGGGGAATTCGGTAAACCTTCCACTTCCTTTGGAAACCGACTGGACTCGATAAAAGCTGTCTTCGACTACCGAGTGAGCTCGGTGAAAACTCAGCTTTCCTTAGCTTACCGTGCGAACTCGGTTAACACTAACCGTTCGCTACAAAATCCTTTGATACCCGAGTGATCTCGGTAAGAACTAAACTTTCCTTAGCTTATTGTGTGAACTCGGTTAACACTAACTCACCGTTTGACATACAGGAATGCTCGGTATACACTGCAAAAGGCTTTTACTGATCGAATGAGCTCGGTAGACTCTGTCTGATAATTGATATGACATTTGTGTAACATCAAAGACAATACACAATTACTTAATTGTATCCAACAATCTCCCTCTTTGGCATTGATGGCAACACAACATGTCATAGCAGAAATGAAATTTGAAAGCAAGTCTACTGCAACACAACACAATTAACAATTCTCCCTCTAAGATTGAGAATTCTCCCTCTTACAGTAATCTCCCTCTGTGAAGAAATTACTTAATCAAATTTTGGATTTCGGAAAAGATATGACAGTAAAACTCTCCCTCTTTGACAACAAATGCCAAAGACCATCTAATTTCAAATGAATTTCATTGTACCTTTAGTACTAATTCATATGCAATATTTCCTTGATTTGCTGCATCAACTGATGATTGTTCAATTTTGTAAGAGTTGATGCATCACTAAAACTTATTTTAGTGAACTTCAGATAGGGGAATAACCCCTAACTTACCTCTGAGATACAAAAATGCATCCTCAGGTAAAGGCTTTATGAATATGTCAGCAATCTGTTCCTTTGTATGTACATATTCCAATCTGATTTCCTTGTCCTGCACCAATTCTCTGACAAAGTGATACTTGATTGCAATGTGCTTAGTCTTAGAATGCATTACTGGATTTTTAGATATATTGATTGCACTTGTGTTATCACAAAACATGACGACTGGTTCCTTGATTTCCATCTTCATGCCTTGTAGCAATTGCTTGAACCAAACAATATTAGAACAGTTTACTACTGTAGCAACATACTCTGCCTCTGCTGTTGATTGAGCTGTACAGTTTTGCTTTTTGCTTATCCAAGAAACCAACCTCTTTCCAAGAAAGAATGCACCTCCACTTGTTCTTTTTCTGTCGTCAAGGTTTCCTACCCAATCAGCATCAGTAAACACTTTTAAGTCTAGGTTTCCTCCAAGTTTATACCATAATCCATAATCTTCAGTTCCTTTCAGATATCTCATTATTCTCTTGATTACCATCATGTGATTTTCTCTTGGTTTGGCTGAAAATCTTGCCACAATTCCAACTGCAAGAGCAATATCTGGCCTAGTATGAACTACATATTGCAACTTTCCAATCATAGATCTGTACAATGTCTGATCTATTTCCTTTGAATCATCTTCTTTGGTAAGTTTTAGTCCAGTACACATGGGAGTTCCAACTGGTTTACAGTCTTCCATACCAAACTTTTTCAATATCTCTTTGATATATTTTGATTGAGTGATGTAGATGCCATTCTTGTTCTGCTGAATTTGAAGTCCCACAAAGAATTTGATTTCACTGAACATTGACATTTCAAATTCCTTGCTCATTTGTTCTGAAAATTCTTTGCAAAGATCATCATTCCCTGTGAAAATAGTATCATCTACAAATATTTCTGCCAGAAAAATCTTATTTTCTGGTCCTTCCTTGATATACAAATTACTATTATCATTATTTCTTTGAAATCCAATTTGAATAAGATAGCTATGCAATCTTTCATACCATGCTCTAGGGGCTTGTTTCAGACCATACAATGCCTTGTGCAATTTGCAAACCATGTTCCTTTTATCTGGATCAATAAAACCTTCAGGTTGTTCAATTTAGACCTCTTCATCCAGTATACCATTTAGAAATGCTGACTTGACATCCATCTGATAAAATTTAAATCCTTTGTAGGCAGCATATGCTAATAAGGTTCTAACACCTTCCAATCTAGCAACGGGAGCAAAAGTTTCTCCATAATCTATGAATTCTTCTTGAGAATATCCTTTGCACACTAATCTAGCTTTGTTTCTTGATACTTTACCATTTTCATCCAACTTATTTCTGAAAACCCACTTTGTACCGATTACATTTTTGTCTTTAGGCCTGGGTATAAGAGTCCATGTTTTTTTTTTCTCTATCTGCTCTATTTTTTCATTCATTTCTTCAATCCAATTATCATTTTCTAATGTATCTTTGACAGTTCTAGGTTCAAAATCAGCAAGTAAACAAGTACCTTTCAACTTACTTCTTGTGATGGTTCCATCAGATTTATTTCCAATGATCTGATCTGCTGAATGATGTCTCCTGACATATTTGGCTAGAATAGGTTCTTTTTCTTTTGGATGAATTTTTTCGTTATCTTCTTGCATTTCTCCTCCTTGCTCGGTTTGGTCTGGCTCAGTATCAACTGGCATGGTATGTACCTGCTCGATTACCTCAGGCTCGGTAATCTCTAACTCGGTATTTTTTGACTCAGTAGACGTTGGCTCGGTAGATGTTGGCTTGGTAGATGTTTCCTGCAACTCGGTTAGTGATGACTCGGTAGAAGAAGATTTCTGATTCTCAGATGCAGTTGATATTATATCTGAATCACTGGAGACAAATCTTTTGTAATCTTCTGGTTCTTTTCTGCTTTCTTCTTTAGTCTTTTCTGCAAATTCATCAACTTTCACATGTATACTTTCTATGACTTTGTGAGTAGATAAGTTCAAGCATCTATATGCTTTACTCTTGCATGAGTATCCAAGAAATATACCTTCATCACCTTTTACATCAAATTTACCTTTTCTAGATTCTTTCAAGATATAACATTTGCTTCCAAATACTTTCAGATAACTTACATTGGGTTTATAGCCATACCATATTTCGTAGGGAGTTTTGAATGAGTCCTTTTTTAACTGTACTCGGTTTAAGGTATGAACTGTTGTACTGATAGCCTCCTTCCAGTATTTGATAGCAACATTCTTTTCTATCATCAAGGTTCTTGCACAATCCATGATGGATCTGTTCCTTCTTTCAGCTATGCCATTTTGTTCAGGAGTACCTGGTGCTGAAACCTGTCTTTTGATTCCTCTTTCAATACAAAAGTTATTAAATTCATGTGAAATAAATTCACCACCTCTGTCTGACCTTAGGCATTTCAATATTTTCCCTGTTTCTTTTTCTACTCTTGCCAAATACCATTTGAACTTTTCAAATGCTTCTGATTTGTTCCTTAGGTACATGATGGTCATCATTCTTGAATAATCATCAACAAAAAGAATAAAATATTTTTCACCAGTATAGCTTTCAGTTTCAATAGGTCCACATAAGTCGATATGCACAATTTCTAATAAATCTTCAGACTGATAATTTTTGCTTTTGAAACTAGACTTACCCATCTTTCCAATTTGACAATTCTTGCATAAACCGACCTCTGGTTTCTTTAAATCAGGAATGCCTCTCACTTTCTTGAATTTGCTTATCTTTACCAGATTGTCAAAATTCACATGACATAATCTTTTATGCCATAACCAACTCTCTTCTATTTGAACAATAAAACATGAATGTTCATCACGTTCAAGATAGAATAAGTTACCTTTAGTTTGAATACCAGATCCAATCATCTTTCCTTTACCGTTTAGCAGTCTTGCTTTGCCTTGGATGAATTCTACTTTGAGTCCATAGTTGAGTAACTGTGCCACACTCAATAAATTGTGCTTTAGTCCTTCTACCCAATAAGCATTATCACATACAAGTTCCTAGGTTAGAGTGATTCTTCCTTTTCCTTTGATGCAACAAGGTTCATTGTTTTCAAATCTTACACTGCCACCATCATACTCTTCAAATTGATCAAACTTTGTTTTATCTCCAGTCATATGATGTGAGCAGCCACTATCAATGATCCATGTATCATTCTTACTTATGTGAGAGATGAGTGCCATTTCTTCGTTGTCAGATTCATCTTTTACAGCAATGTAAACAATCTCATCCTCTTCTTCATCATTAGAATCATTAGAATCTTTAGCCATAAAACATGATTTCTTACTTTTATCCTTAAATGATTCGAAATCTTTCTTACTGTTCCATTTATTATCTTTCTTTTCATCTTTATCTTTCTTGTTTGGACACCTTGCAACAATATGACCGACTTCTTCACATGAAAAGCAGATTAGGGGTACTTTACCTCTGTATTTACCTCTTCCTCTTGAATATTTCTTTGCAAGTAGGGCTTCAATTACTTCAAGGTCACTGTCAGAGCTCTGATCTGATTGATCTTCACTCTCTGACTGAGATTCCTTCTTCTTTTTGCCTTTGTCCTTGAGTGAAAGCTTGGCTTCAAATGCAAACTCAATGTTCTTTGTAGCTGGAACATAATTATCAAAATTATCTAATTCAAATGCTGTCAATCTTCCAACTATGGCCTCTAGGTTTATCTTGTGATTGGCCTCACACCTTCTTTCTTGAATGGCTGATACCCTGATGGCATAAACTGGAAGTAGAGTTCTAAGAACTTTACTTATGACTGTCTCTTCACTGATACTTCCTCCAGAAGCTTTGATAGCACTGACACATGCTTTAATTCTTTCAACATATGTGGCAATATTTTCATCTTCTTTCATTTTCATCTGATCGAACTGTCCTCTCAGACTTTCAGCTTTGGCTCTTCTGACATTGTCATCTCCACCATAGATCTCTTTCAGTCTTTCCCACATTTCATAGGCAGTAGTGCAGTCCTTGACATCATCAAACTCTTCATAACTCAAGGCAGATGCAATATCAATCATCATAATGTTATGAGTCTTTTTTATAGCAATGTCATTGACTGATAATGTACTTGATCGTTCTACATATTTCTCATCAAGATATTTTAGACTAGTGTCACCAATGGAAGCTAGATGAAGTCTCATTAATCCCTGCCATGCTGAGAAGTTGTTTTGGTTAAGCCTTGGGATTTCCCTCTTATAAGACATCTTGATCTTTGGCTTAGATCTTTGAAATCTTCTCCTGCAAGCACCAAAAGCTCTGATACCAATTGTTGGAAAATGAAGATGGGGTAACTGAGAGGGGAGGGGTGAATCAGTTACCACAAAAACATTTTCTAAAGTCCCAAAGATGCCTTAAACTTAGTTGTTGCTTCTACTTGATAAACACAAAAATTATTGCTTAAAACTTGATAGATGTTTAGTTAATTTATGAAGCATTTACTGAAATAAGCGACTATGCAAAAGAAAGTAATTATTAACACAGTAGACACCAGATTTACGTGAAAACCCAATATGGAAAAAACCACCAGCAACTAGTCACCAATTTTCACTCTTCTGAAGTGAGCCCTGTTAGGAGCCAACCCTGTTAAAGGTTACAAAACACACTGTTAGGTGTGACCCTGTTAGAGGATTTAATCACCCTGTTAGGAGTGGCCTTGTAAGAGGTCTTTTGAACAATTCAATTGAATTGCCACCCTGTTAAAGGATTTATGAAATGGCTGTTAAACCAACTCTGTTAGAAGATTTTGGAATCACTGTTACAATGGTTAGAAAGCAACAATGAATGATCTGAAAATACATGCAACTTATCTTGCTGAATACAGATCTCAGTTTAGCTCCACAAGATCCTTACTGATCAAATATATCTCTGCAGCTCCAAGATTTCCCTCTACTCAATTCTGCTTAGGCACACGCAAGTCTCTTCCTTGCACTTCCTTGCACTTTCCGTACATACTCTCTCTCCTTTTTTTTTCGCATCTTGAGCACCTCTTTATATATTATTCATAATACCAGGTCGGCCCAACCAACTTGTCAAAACAATTCCAAAGTCGACTTGCCCAACCAACTTGACGAAACATATTTCAAAGTCGGCTTGAACTAAAAAACAAAATTCTTCACTGGCCGACGCTGCTCGGTCAATATAGAACAAAAACTTCCTTCCTGTGTTAACTGGCAGAACTCGGTAAAAACTACAATTACCGGAGAATTCGGTAAACCTGCCACTTCCTTTGGAAACAGACTAGACTCGGTAAAAGCTGTCTTTGACTACCGAGTGAGCTCAGTGAAAACTCAGCTTTCCTTAGCTTACCGTGCGAACTCGGTTAACACTAACCGTTCGCTACAAAATCCTTTGATACCCGAGTGATCTCGGTAAGAACTAAACTTTCCTTAGCTTACCGTGTGAACTCGGTTAACACTAACTCACCGTTTGACATACAGGAACGCTCCGTATACACTGCAAAACGCTTTTACTGACCGAATGAGCTCGGTAGACTCTGTCTGATAACTGATATGACATTTGTGTAACATCAAAGACAATACACAATTACTTAATTGTATCCAACAGTTTAGTCATAAAGGGATATTTTCAAATGAAAGGGAGTTAAAAGATTTAATTTGAGTAAAATAAAGAGTTAACTGATTCAATTTGAGTAGAAAAAGGAGTTAACTGATTTAACTCATTTTTTTATCAATAGTCAACTGGAAATTGCCCTTTTTGAACTGAAGAGAGATTTTGTTGAGATATTTAATTTAATAAAATGAGATATGCTCTCATAATTACTTTTTCTATTTAATTAAAAATCTTTAATTAATTAGAGACACTTTTCTTATTTAATTAAATAACTTTACTTAATTAATTAGGAATGGCTTCTCATTTAATTAAATAACTTTGTTTAATTAATTAGAAGTATGTACTCTATTTAATTAAATAATTTCGTTTAATTATTTCAAAATTCTTTTCGAAACTAGTCAGCTCAAGTCAATCGTTGTTAAAGCTGGTCAACTTTTGGTTAAACTTGATCTTTGCGTATGTGAATATGAGCAAATGTGAGTATGAATTCCATCAACAATTCGATGCAAATTCTCATTCAACCTTTCAAAATGAAGAGATGAGGGTCTCTTAAATAGACTTTTCTGGAATTCATCAACGGTTGAGATCAATTTCAATCAACAGTCAGGATTAAAGGTGAAGTTCAGTCATAAAGGGAGATTTCCAAATTAAAGGGAGTTAACAGATTTAATTTGAGTAAAATAAGGAGTTAACTGATTCAATTTGAGTAGAAAAAGCAGTTAACCGATTTAATTCATTTTTTATCAATAGTGAACTGGAAATTTCCCTTTTTGAACTAAAGAGAGATTTTGTTGAGATATTTAATTTAATAAAATGAGATATGCTCTCATAATTACTTTTTCTATTTAATTAAATAATCTTTAATTAATTAGAGACAATTTTCTTATTTAATTAAATAACTTGATTTAATTAATTAGGAATGGCTTCTCATTTAATTAAATAACTTTGTTTAATTAATTAGAAGTAAGTACTCTATTTAATTAAATAATTTCATTTAAATATTTCAAAATTCTTTTTGAAACTAGTCAACTCAAGTCAACCGTGGTTAAATCTGGTTAACTTTTGGTCAAACTTGATCTTTTCGTATCTGAATATGAGCAAATGTAAGTATGAATTCTAGCAACAATTCGACGCAAATTCTCATTCAACCTTTCAAAATGAAGAGATGAGGGTCTCTTAAATAGACTTTCCTAAAATTTATCAATGGTTGAGATCGATTTCAATCAACCGTAAGGATTAAAGGTGAAGGTCAATCATAAAGGGAGATTTCCAAATTAAAGGGAGTTAATAGATTTAATTTGAGTTAAATAAGGAGTTAACTGATTCAATTTGAGTAGAAAAAGAGGTTAACTGATTAAAGTCATTTTTAATCAATAGTGAACTTAAAATTTTCCTTTTTCAACTGAAAAGATATTTTGTTGAGATATTTAATTTAATAAAATAAGATATGCTCTCATAATTACCTTTTCTATTTAATTAAACAATCTTTAATTAATTAGAGACACTTTTTTTATTTAATTAAATAACTTCATTTAATTAATTAGGAATGGCTTCTCATTTAATTAAATAACTTTGTTTAATTAATTAGAAGTAAGTACTCCACTTAATTAAATAATTTCGTTTAATTATTTCAAAAAAAAATTCAAAACTAGTCAACTCAAGTCAACCGTGGTTAAATCTAGTCAACTTTTGGTCAAACTTGATCTTTGCGTATGTGAATATGAGCAAATGTGAGTATGAATTCAATCAACAATTCGATGCAAATTCTCATTCAACCTTTGAAAATGAAGACATGAGGGTCTCTTAAATAGACTTTCCTTGAATTCATCAACTATTGAGATCGATTTCAATCACCGTTTAGGATTAAAGGTGAAGTTCAGTCATAAAGGGAGGTTTTCAAATTAAAGGGAGTTAACAGATGTAATTTGAGTAAAATAAGGAGTTAACTGATTCAATTTGAGTAGAAAAAGGGGTTAATTGATTTAACTCATTTTTTATCAATAGTGAATTGGAAATTTCCCTTTTTGAACTGAAGAGAGATTTTGTTGAGATATTTAATTTAATAAAATGAGATATGCTCTCATAAATACTTTTTATATTTAATTAAATAATCTTTAATTAATTAGAGACACTTTTCTTATTTAATTAAATAACTTCATTTAATTAATTAGGAATGGTTTCTCATTCAATTAAATAACTTTGTTTAATTAATTAAGAGTAACTACTCCATTTAATTAAATAATTTCGTTTAATTATTTCAAAATTCTTTTCGAAACTAGTCAACTCAAGTCAACCGTTGTTAAATCTGGTCAACTTTTGGTCAAACTTGATCTTTGCGTATGTGAATATGAGCAAATGTGAGTATGAATTTCAGCAACAATTCGGTGCAAATTCTAATTCAACCTTTCAAAATGAAGAGATGAGGGTATCTTAAATAGACTTTATTAGAATTCATCAATGGTTGAGATTGATTTCAATCAACGATCAGGATTAAAGGTGAAGTTTAGTCATAAAGGGAGATTTCCAAATTAAAAGGAGTTAACAGATTTAATTTGAATAAAATAAGGAGTTAACTAATTCAATTTGAGCAGAAAAAGGGGTTAACTGATGTAACTTATTTTTTATCAATAGTGAACTGGAAATTTCCCTTTTTGAACTAAAGAGAGATTTTGTTGACATATTTAATTTAATAAAATGAGATATGCTCTCATAATTACTTTTTCTATTTAATTAAATAATCTTTAATTAATTAGATACTATTTTCTTATTAAATTAAATAATTTCATTTAAATGATCTTTGCGTATGTGATATTTTAAAGTCTATTTAATATTCACATACGCAAAGATCAAGTTCTTTAATTAAAGATCAAGTTCTTTTCGAAACTAGTCAACTCAAGTCAACCGTGGCTATATCTAGTCAACTTTTGGTCAAACTTGATCTTTGCGTATGTGCATATGAGCAAATGTGAGTATGAATTCCAGCAACAATTTGATGCAAATTCTCGTTCAACCTTTCAAAATGAAGAGATGACGATCTCTTAAATAGACTTTCATGGAATTCATCAATGGTTGAGATCGATTTCAATCAATGATTAAGATTAAAGGTGAAGTTCAGTCAGAAAGGGAGATATCCAAATTAAAGTGAGTTATCAAATTTAATTTGAGTGAAATAAGGGGTTAACTGATTCAATTTGAGTAGAAAAAGGAGTTAACTGATTTAACTCATTTTTTATCAATAGTGAACTGAAAATTTCCCTTTTTGAAATGAAGAGAGATTTTGTTGAGATATTTAATTTAATAAAATGAGGTATGCTCTCATAATTAATTTTTCTATTTAATTAAATAATCTTTAATTAATTAGAGACACTTTTCTTATTTAATTAAATAACTTCATTTAATATTCACATACGCAAAGATCATTTAAATGAAGTTATTTAATTAAGTAAGAAAATAGTATTTAATTGAATCAGTTATCTCCTTTTTCTACTCAAATTGAATAAGTTAACTCCTTATTTCACTCAAATTAAATCTATTAACTCCCTTTAATTTGGAAATCTCCCTTTCTGACTGAACTTCACCTTTAATTCTGACCGTTGATTGAAATCGATCTCATCCGTTGATGAATTCATGGAAAGTCTATTTAAGAGACCCTTATATCTTCATTTTGAAAGGTTGAATGATAATTTGCATCGAATTGTTGCTAAAATTCATACTCACATTTGCTCATATTCACATACGCAAAGATCAAGTTTGACCAAAAGTTGACCAGATTTAACAACAGTTGATTTGAGTTGACTAGTTTTGAAAATAATTTTTAAATAAATAGATGAAATTATTTAATTAAATAGAGTACTTACTTCTAATTAATTAAACAAAGTTATTTAATTAAATGAGAAGTCATTCCTAATTAATTAAATGAAGTTAATTAATTAAATAAGAAAAGTGTCTCTAATTAATTAAAGATTACTTAATTAAATAGAAAAAGTAATTATGAGAGCATATCTCATTTTATTAAATTAAATATCTCAACAAAATCTCTCTTCAGTTCAAAAAGGAAAATTTCTAGTTCACTATTGATCGAAAATGAGTTAAATCAGTTAACTCCTTTTTCTACTCAAATTGAATCAATTAACTCTTTATTTTATTCAAATTAAATCTGTTAACTCTTTTTAATTTGGAAATCTCCCTTTATGACTGAACTTCACTTTTAATCCTGACCGTTGATTGAAATTGATCTAGACCATTGATGAATTTCAGGAAAGTCTATTCAAGAGACCCTCATCTCTTCATTTTGAAAGGTTGAATGAGAATTTGCATCGACTTATTGCTGGAATTCATACTCACATTTGCTCATATTCACATTTGCAAAGATCAAGTTCGACCAAAAGTTGACCATATTTAACCACGGTTGACCTGAGTTGACTAGTTTTGATAAGAATTTTGAAAGAATTAAACAAAATTATTTAATTAAATTGAGTACTTACTTCTATTTAATTAAACAAATTTATTTAATTAAATGAGAAGCCATTCCTAATTAATTAAATGAAGTTATTTAATTAACTAAGAAAAGTGTCTCTAAATAATTAAAAATTATTTAATTAAAAAGAAAAAGTAATTATGAAAGCATATCTATTTTTATTAAATTAAATATCCCAACAAAATATTTCATCTATTTAAAAAGGGAAATTTTAAGTTTGATAAAAAATGACTTAAATCAGTTAACTCCTTTTTCTACTTAAATTGAATCAGTTAACTCCTTGTTTTACACAAATTAAATCTGTTAACTCCTTTTAATTTGGAAATCTCCCTTTATGACTGAACTTCACCTTTAATGCTAACCGTTGATTGAAATTGATCTCAACCGTTGATAAATTCCAGGAAAGTCTATTTAAGAGACCCTCATCTCTTCATTTTGAAAGGTTGAATGAGAATTTGTATCAAATTATTTCTGGAATTCATACTCACATTTGCTAATATTCACATATGCAAAGATCAAGTTTGACCAAAAGTTGACCAAATTTAACCACGGTTGACTGCTTTCGAAAAGAATTTGTAAATAATTAAACGAAATTATTTAATTAAATGGAGTACTTCTAATTAATTAAACAAAGTTATTTAATTAAATGAGAAGCCATTCCTAATTAATTAAATGAAGTTATTTAATTAAATAAGAAAAGTGTCTCTAATTAATTAAAGATTATTTAATTAAATAGAAAAAGTAATTATAAGAGCATATCTCATTTTATTAAATTAAATATCTCAACAAAATCTCTTTTCAGTTCAAAAAGGGAAATTTCTAGTTCACTATTGATCAAAAATGAGTTAAATCAGTTAACTCCTTTTTCTACTCAAATTGAATCAGTTAACTCCTTATTTTACTCAAATTGAATCTGTTAACTCCCTTTAATTTGAAAATGTCCCTTTATGACTGAACTTCACCGTTAATCCTGACCGTTGATTGAAATCGATCTCAGCCGTTGATGAATTTGAGGAAAGTCTATTTAAGACACCCTCATTTCTTCATTTTGAAAGGTTGAATGAGAATTTGCATCGAATTGTTGATGGAATTCATACTCACATTTGCTCATATTCACGTATGCAAAGATCAAGTTTGACCAAGAGTTCACTAGATTTAAACATGGTTGACTTGGGTTGACCAATTTCAAAAAGTATTGTTAAATAATTGAATGAAATAATTTATTTAACTGGAGTAGTTACTTCTAATTAATTAAACGAAGTTATTTAATTAAATGAGAAGCTATTCCTAATTAATCAAATGAAGTTATTTAATTAAATAAGAAAAATGGCTCTAATTAATTAAAGATTATTTAATTAAATAGAAAAAGTAATTATGAGAGCATATCTCATTTTATTAAATTAAATATCTCAACAAAATCTCTCTTCAGTTCAAAAACGTAAATTTCCAGTTCACTATTGATAAAAAATGAGTTAGATGAGTTAACTCTTTTTTCTACTCAAATTGAATCAGTTAACTCCTTATTTTACTAAAATTAAATCTGTTAACTCCTTTTAATTTGGAAATCTTCCTTTATGACTGAACTTTCACTTTAATCCTGACCGTTGATTGAGATCGATCTCAACCATTGATGAATTCCAAGAAAGTCTATTTAAAAGACCCTCATCTCTTCATTTTGAAAGGTTGAATGAGAATTTGCATCGAATTATTGCTGGAATTCATGCTCACATTTGCTCATATTCACATACACAAAGATCAAATTTGACTGAAAGTTAACCAGATTTAACCATAGTTGACTTGAGTTGACCAGTTTCAAAAATAATTTTGAAATAATTAAATGAAATTATTTAATTAAATAGAGTACTTACTTTTAATTAATTAAAAAAAGTTATTTAATTAAATGAGAAGCCATTCTTAATTAATTAAATGAAGTTATTTAATTAAATAAGAAAAGTGTCTCTACTTAATTAAAGATTATTTAATTAAATAGAAAATGTAATTATGAGAGCATATGTCATTTTATTAAATTAAAGAGCTCAACAATATCTCTCTTCAGTTCAAAAAGGGAAATTTCCAGTTCACTATTGATAAAAAATGAGTTAAATTAGTTAACTTTTTTTTCTACTCAAATCGAATTAGTTAACTCCTTATTTTACTCAAATTAAATCTGTTAACTCCCTTTAATTTGGAAATCTCCCTTTATGACTGAACTTCACCTTTAATCCTGACCGTTGATTGAAATCGATCTCAACTGTTGATGAATTCCAGGAAAGTCTATTTAAAAGACCCTCATCTCTTCATTTTGAAAGGTTGAATGAGAATTTGCATCAAATTGTTGCTGGAATTCATACTCACATTTGCTCATATTCACATACGCAAAGATCAAATTTGACCAAAAGTTGACCAGATTTAACCACGGTTGACTAGTTTCGAAAAGAATTTTGAAATAATTAAACGAAATTATTTAATTAAATGAAGTACTTACTTCTAATTAATTAAACAAAGTTATTTAATTAAATGAGAAGCCATTCATAATTAATTAAATGAAGTTATTTAATTAAATAAGAAAAGTGTCTCTAATTAATTAAAGATTATTTAATTAAATAGAAAAAGTAATTATGAGAGCATATCTCATTTTATTAAATTAAATATCTCAACAAAATCTCTCTTCAGTTCAAAAAGGGAAATTTTTGGATCACTATTGATAGAAAATGAGTTAAATCAGTTAACTCCTTTTTCTACTCAAATTTAATCAATTAACTCCTTATTTTACTCAAATTAAATCTGTTAACTCCCTTTAATTTGGAAATCTCCCTTTATGACTAAACTTCAGCTTTAATCCTCACCGTTGATTGAAATCGATCTCAATCGTTGATGAATTTCAGAAAAGTCTATTTAAGAGACCCTCATCTCTTCATTTTGAAAGGTTGAATGAGAATTTGCATCGATTTATTGCTGGAATTCATACTCACATTTGCTCATATTCACATACACAAAGATCAAGTTTGACCAAAAATTGACCAGATTTAACCATGGTTGACTTGAGTTGACCAGTTTCGAAGAGAATTTTGAAATAATTAAACAAAATTATTTAATTAAATGTAGTACTTACTTCTAATTAATTAAACAAAGTTATTTAATTAAATGAGAAACCATTCCTAATTAATTAAATGAATTTATTTAATTAAATAATAAAAGTGTCTCTAATTAATCAAATATTATTTAGATAAATAAAAAAAGTAATTATGAGAGCATATCTTATTTTATTAAATTAAATATCTCAACAAAATCTTTCTTCAGTTCAAAAAGAAAAATTTCCAATTCACTATTGATCAAAAATGAGTTAAATAAGTCAACTCCTTTTTGTACTCAAATTTGATCAGTTAACTCCTTATTTTACTCAAATTAAATCTGTTAACTCCCTTTTATTTTGAAATCTCCCTTTATGACTGAACTTCACCTTTAATCTTGACCGTTGATTGAAATCGATCTCAACCATTGATGAATTCTAGGAAAGTCTATTTAAGAGACCCTCATCTCTTCGTTTTGAAAGTTTCAATGAGAATTTGCATCGAATTGTTGCTGGAACTCATACTCACATTTGCTCATATTCACATACACAAAGATAAAGATTGACCAAAAGTTGACCAAATTTAACCACGGTTGACTTTAGTTGACTAGATTCAAAAAGAATTTTGAAATAATTAAACGAAATTATTTAATTAAATTGAGTACTTACTTCTAATTAATTAAACAAAGTTATTTAATTAAATGTGAAGCCATTCCTAATTAATTAAATGTAGTTATTTAATTAAATAAAAAATGTGTCTCTAATTAATTAAAGATTATTTAATTAAATAGAAAAAGTAATTATGAGAGCATATCTCATTTTATTAAATTAAATATCTCAACAAAATCTCTCTTCAGTTCAAAAAGGGAAATTTTCCAGTTCACTATTGATAAAAATGAGTTAAATCAGTTAACTCCTTTTTCTATTCAAATTGAATCAGTTAACTCCTTATTTTATTCAAATTAAATCTTTTAACTCTCTTTAATTTGAAAATCTTCCTTTATGACTGAACTTCACCATTAATCCTAACCGTTGATTGAAATCAATCTCAACCGTTGATGAATTCCAAGAAAGTCTATTTAAGAGACACTCATCTCTTCATTTTGAAAAGTTGAATGAGAATTTGCATTGATTTGTTGCTAGAATTTATACTCACATTTTCTCATATTCACATATGCAAAGATCAAATTTGTCCAAAAATTGACCAGATTTAACCACGGTTCACTTGAGTTGACTAGTTTCGAATTTTTTTTTGAAAAAAATAAATAAAATTATTTAATTAAATGGAGTACTTACTTCTAATTAATTGTACAAAGTTATTTAATTAAATTAGAAGCCATTCCTAATTAATTAAATGAAGTTATTTAATTAAATAAGAAAAGTGACTGTAATTAATTAAATAGAAAAAGTAATTATGAGAGCATATCTCATTTTATTAAATTAAATATCTCAACAAATTCTCTCTTCAGTTCAAAAAGAGAAATTTCTAGTTCACTATTGATCAAATCTGAGTTAAATCAGTTAACTCCTTTTTCTACTCAAATTGAAACAGTTAACCCCTTATTTTACTCAAATTAAATCTGTTAACTCCTTTTAATTTGGAAATCTGTCTTTATGACTGAACTTCACCTTTAATCCTGACCGTTGATTGAAATCGATCTCAACCGTTGATGAATTCCAGGAAAGTCTATTTAAGAGACTCTCATCTCTTCATTTTGAAAGGTTGAATGAGAATTTGCATCGAATTGTTGTTGGAATTCATACTAACATTTTCTCATATTCACCTACGTAGAGATCAAGTTTGACAAAAAAATTGACCAAATTTAACAATGGTTGACTAGAGTTGACTAGTTTTGTAAAGAATTTTTAAATAATTAAACAAAATTATTTAGTTAAATGAAGTACTTACTTCTAATTAATTAAACAAAGTTATTTAATTAAATTAGAAGTCATTCCTAATTAATTAAATGAAGTTATTTAATTAAATAAGAAAATTATCTGTAATTAATTAAAGATTATTTAATTAAATAGAAAAATTAATTATAAGAGCATATCTCATTTTATTAAATTAAATATCTCAACAAAATCTCTCTTCAGTTGAAAAAGGGAAATTTGCATTTCACTATTGATCAAAAATGAGTTAAATCAGTTAACTCCTTTTTCTACTTAAATTAAATCAGTTAACTCCTTATTTTACTCAAATTAAATCTGTTAACTCCCTTTAATTTGAAAATCTCTCTTTGTGACAGAACTTCCACTTTAATCCTGACCGTTGATTGAAATCGATCTCAACCATTGATGAATTTTAGGAAAGTCTATTTAAGAGACCCTCATCTCTTCATTTTGAAAGGTTGAATGAGAATTTGCATCGAATTGTTGTTGGAATTCATACTCGCATTTGCTCATATTCACATACGCAAAGATCAAGTTTGACCAAAAGTTGACCAGATTTAACAACGATTGACTTGAGTTGACCAGTTTCGAAAAGAATTTTGAAATAATTAAACAAAATTATTTAATTAAATGGAGTAGTTACTTATAATTAATTAAACAAAATAATTTAATTAAGTGAGAAGCCATTCCTAATTAATTAAATGAAGTTATTTAACTAAATAAGAAAAGTGTCTCTAATTAATTAAATATTATTTACATAAATAAAAAAAGTAATTATGAGAGCATATCTCATTTTATTAAGTTAAATATCTCGACAAAATCTCTCTTCAGTTCAAAAAGGAAAATTTCCAATTCACTATGGATCAAAAATGAGTTAAATCAGTTAACTCTTTTTTCTACTCAAATTGAATCAATTAACTCCTTCTTTACCTCAAATTAAATCTATTAACTCCCTTTAATTTGGAAATCTCCCTTTATGACTGAACTTCACCTTTTATCCTGACCGTTGATTGAAATCGATCTCAACCGTTGATGAATTCCAAGAAAGTCTATTTAAGAGACCTTCATCTCTTCATTTTGAAAGGTTGAATGAGAATTTGCATCGAATTGTTGTTGGAATTCATACTCACATTTGCTCATATTCACATACGCAAAGATCAAGTTTGACCAAAAGTTGACCAAATTTAACCATAGTTGACTTGAGTTGACCAGTTTCAAATTTTTTTTGAAATAATTAAATGAAATTATTTAATTAAATGGAGTACTTACGTCTAATTAATTAAACAAAGTTATTTAATTAAATGAGAAGCCATTCCTAATTAATTAAATGCAGTTATTTAATTAAATAAAAAATGTGTCTCTAATTAATTAAAGATTTTTTAATTAAATAGAAAAAGTAATTATGAGAGCATATCTCATTTTATTAAATTAAATATCTCAACAAAATCTCTCTTCAGTTCAAAAAGGGAAATTTCTAGTTCACTATTGATCAAAAATGAGTTAAATCAGTTAACTCCTTTTTCTACTCAAATTGAATCAGTTAACTACTTATTTTACTCAAATTAAATCTGTTAACTCCCTTTAATTTGGAAATCTCTCTTTATGATTGAACTTCACCTTTAATCCTGACCATTGATTGAAATCAATCTCAACCGTTGATGAATTCTAGAAAAGTCTATTTAAGAGACCCTCATCTCTTCATTTTGAAAGGTTGAATGAGAATTTGCATTGAATTGTTGCTAGAATTTATACTCACATTTGCTCATATTCACATATGCAAAGATCAAGTTTGACGAAAAGTTCACAAGATTTAACCACGGTTGACTTGAGTTGACCAATTTTGAAAAGTATTTTGAAATAATTGAACAAAATTATTGAATTAAATGGAGTAGTTATTTCTAATTAACTAAATAAAGTTATTTACTTAAATGAGAAGCTATTCCTAATTAATTAAATAAAGTTATTTAATTCAATAAGAAAGTGTCTCTAATTCATTAAAGATTATTTAATTAAATAGAAAAAGTAATTATGATAGCATATCTCATTTTATTAAATTAAATATCTAAACAAAATCTCTCTTCAGTTCAAAAAGAGAAATTTTCAGTTCACTATTGATCAAAAATGAGGTAAATCAGTTAACTCTTTTTTCTACTCAAATTGAATCAGTTAACTCCTTATTTACCTCAAATTAAATATATTAACTCCCTTTAATTTTGAAATCTCCCTTTATGACTGAACTTCACCTTTTATCCTGACCGATGATTGAAATCAATCTCAACCGTTGATGAATTCCAAGAAAGTCTATTTAAGAGACCCTCATCTCTTCGTTTTGAAAGGTTGAATGAGAATTTGCATCGAATTGTTGCTAGAATTCATACTCACATTTTCTCATATTCACATACGCAAAGATCAAGTTTGACCAAAAGTTGACTAGATTTCACCACATTTGACTTGAGTTGACTAGTTTCAAAAAGAATTTTGAAATAATTAAACAAAATTATTTAATTAAATGGATTACTTACTTCTAATTAATTAAACAAAGTTATTTAATTAAATGAGAAGCCATTCCTAATTAATTAAATGGAGTTATTTAATTAAATAAAAAATGTGTCTCTAATTAATTAAAGATTATTTAATTAAATAAAAAAAGTAATTATGAGAGGATATCGCATTTTATTAAATTAAATATCTTAACAAAATCTCTCTTCAGTTCAAAAAGGGAAATTTCCAGTTCACTATTGATCGAAAATGAGTTAAATCAGTTAACTCCTTTTTCTACTTAGAATTTAATCAGTTAACTCCTTATTTTACTCAAATTAAATCTGTTAACTTCCTTTAAGATGAAAATCTCCCTTTATGACTGAACTTCACTTTTAATCCTGACCGCTGATTGAAATCGATCTCAACCGTTGATGAATTCCAGGAAAGTCTATTTAAGAGACCCTTATCTCTTCATTTTCAAAGGTTGAATGAGAATTTGCATCGAATTGTTGCTGGAATTCATTCTCACATTTGCTCATATTCACATACGCAAAGATCAAGTTTGCCCAAAAGTTGACCAGATTTAACCACGGTTGACTTGAGTTGACTAGTTTTGAAAAGAATTTTGAAATAATTAAACAAAAGTATTTAATTAAATGGAGTACTTACTTCTAATTAATTAAACAAAGTTATTTAATTAAATGAGAAGCCATTCCTAATTAATTAAATGAAGTTATTTAATTAAATAAGAAAAGTGTCTCTAATTAATTAAAGATTATTTAATTAAATAGAAAAAGTAATTATGAGAGCATATCTCATTTTATTAAATTAAATATCTCAACAAAATCTCTCTTCAGTTCAAAAAGGGAAATTTCCAGTTCACTATTGATCAAAATTGAGTTAAATCAATTAACTCCTTTATCTACTCAAATTGAATCAGTTAAGTCCTTATTTTACTCAAATTAAATCTGTTAACTCCCTCTAATTTGAAAATCTCCCTTTATGATTGAACTTCGCCTTTAATCTTGACCGTTGATTGAAATCGATCTCAACCGTTGATGAATTCAAGGAAAGTTGTAACGCCCCTCCAAGGGATCCAAAAGAATTAACCTAAAGTTTCACTAAGTTTGCTAAACATTTTTTTTTTTTAAAGTAAGAATGTATAACATACACATCAAACACATAGTAGCGGAAGCAATAACATGTAATCATTGACAAACATACATTGCAAGTTACATTTCTTAAAGATCCCAAGACGTTGAGTCACGTTTAAAATTTAATTAAATTCTAAGTCTAACAACTAATACATACATAATAAAGAATAATCAGAAACTCCAATGTCCATAATATACATTTGTTCCGAATGCTCTTTGGCAAATTAATTCGGAATGCTCCATCATCCACTGTACATGTCACAAGGTATGAAAGGTTTAAAAGAATATACATATGTAAAGATCAAGATACAACATCCTCAAATCCATGATACAAGGTACAGTAAAAATATATGAAACTATTCACCATACATGATACATCCATACATCCATAATGATAAAACATTTATCATAAAATCTAACCATCCGTCATAATAATCCAAGAGCATAGTGAAGGTAAAAGCCAATCATGAAATCTCCAGCCACGGTGACCACGGAATGGATCTCAATGGTAAGAGTAAAAGCACTACCACCCGACTGCATGGAACCTAAATGGTCCACTCCCACCGCGCTGAGGAGATAGTCTCAAGTCCCAAACAAGGTATCAAAACACAAAACACAAGTACTCTCTAAGTCTGGGAAATCCTAAAAGTATACTAACTCAAGGGTTCCAACATAGATAGACATCTAGACCCAGAGGCACCCCAAAGACACGTAGGAAACCTAATATGCAAGCGGGAAAGTGTCATCGCAAAAGTCACGTAGAAGTTACCCAAGCAATCCCTTAGGAATCCCGGGTCCCTACTGATCCCTACGGCCATTAGTATCCTCTCGTACTGACGAGGCATACTGTGGAATGCAAGGTCGTAACCAAGCGTTCTCTCTACCCCATCCTAGTCTGTACTAGCACTCAAGGCATGGGAGAGAACATACAATTATCTTATTAGGTTTATTTTCCCTTATTTAGTGTAAATATTTTCACTTATTAAAACAACTTACAATAGGTTACTCCAGGCAGCCTCTTAGGGCCCCGATCCCCATTGCAAGCCACTTCCTGACTCTACACATAGATAACCTACCCTAGGCTCATGAAATCACAAATCAAGAATAATAATAAAATCACCTCAGTCCTATACAAGCAACTGAAAAACATCATAAAAGATAAGCCACAAAATTACATCAGTTCTTCATGAGCAACAGATAAGCATCCAATAATAATCATATGATCACGACAGTTCTCTATCAACAACTGAAGGCATCAATGATAAATCACAAAATCCAATGGTTCTCCAATGAGCAACCAGAAAGTAACCCAATAGTAAATTACAATACTGATCGAAGACTTCAAAATGGTCAAGTCAAAACATGACATCATCAAGAACATAACAAACACTTCAGTCCTCTTAAGCGACCGAAAAGCAAACCAAGTATAACTGATCGAGACTCAAAAATGGTTAAGTCAAGTATCTCAAATACATACACCTCAGCTTCACACAAGGAAACTAGAAAGCAATAACAAATAGTAAACACAATCATGTCATAGAGCACTTCATCACATTACCATGGTCGGGTTAAGAAAGATCGAGACCAAATCATCATGACATCACATTCACAACCCCGAGCCTCTGGTAACAACCTAAACTGGTCAACGCTAAACCAACCCTAAAACACTGAAAGCACAAGGACAACATCAAAGTCTCAGATATTGGATTTGAAAGTATATTATTGAGTTAAGGTATGGTTTATGTTTCAGTTTAACGTCGAATTCAAGTAACTAGGTTTTCATAACTACCCCTTACGATTAACCCAATTCTATAATAACTTCCATTAAGTCAATATTCCAAATCTACCATTTAATCAATTAATATTCATTATTAATTAACTTTAATTAAACTAATTTTAATAATCATTTGTTCTTATCTTAATCTATTCATTACTTGTTAATTTATTAATATTAAACCAAAATTATTAATAAATTAATATTTACAAACTATGTTAAATGCATTATTATTTAATTATTAAATATGAATAAAAAATTAAAATATTTATTAATTTAAAAATATATATATTAAAAATTTATTAATAAAAAATTTTAAATAATAATACAATTTGTTTTATAATTAATAAAAATTATATTAAAAAAATATTAAAAAAAAATACAACTTTAATACATACATTTAAAGCCCGTCGGCTTTGCCGCAGGCCTGCGGTCGTAGGGCCTGCGGCGGCAGGTACATTGTACCTACCGTCGCAGTACCTACGACGCAGGTACTGTCAGTCGTCGGAAGTGGGGGGTGGGTACGGGTGATCCCCTCCCCCCCCACTTAAAACAATAATTTTATATATATATATATTTTTGTATAAAAACAATTTGTTTTTAAAACATTTTCTATAAATAAAGTCATGTATTATATATATCGATTTCAAGTAAATTTACTTTATTAAATTTTATCAATCATAAAATTTAAATAAAATAAATCAATCATATTTATTTTCCAACTTAGAGTTTTCTTCATCCAATTTCACAACCCTAACCTTATTAAATTTCTCAAATTCCATTTAATTCAAACTCAAATCTTGATTTAATTCTTATTTATTTCAATTGTTGACTGAGGTTTGTAAACAGTTTTTCAATCTAGATTTACAAATGAAAACGAGTAGCAAAAGATTCAGAACAAAGAAATGACACATTCGAGAAGGCAAGTTCTTACAATCACGGAGTAGACAGGAATATCAATTTGCATAATTCAATCAGTGATCAAAACACAAGACCCTAGCTGAACCTGATACTATTATGCAATCTCCAGGAACTGTAAGAGAATTCGCTCCTCTCAATGACCTTCTTCTCGAAAAACTTTCTTGGTATCAGCCTTCTGAAATTCGCTTCCAAAAATTGTCTCCCAAAAATTCCTGTCCAAATACGTCTATCTCAAAAATGAACCCCCCCAAAGTTGTGATAAGCAATTTCTCCTCAAATCGGGGCACTAATTGTGCATTTACCCGAGAAGACTCTTTGCACAACTCAGTTAACTCCAAATTAACCTTTATTATATTTTCTTTTAATTTGCATTCATCTTTTATGCACATTAAGTTGAATTATTAAATAACTTTATTTAATATTCCACTTGACTTCTATTTTTAATCTTTATTACTTTTAATCTCATGCGCACTTTATGAAATTAAAGTAACATTACTATTTTCACTTATTTTTTTATCTTTTAATAAATTTCTTTTATTTAATCTTATGCATAAGTCATGCGAACTAGAATCTTTTATTAAATAATTATATTTTCACTTTTTAAATTATTTTAGAAACTAAATTGATAAAAATATTTATTAACTCAAATAATAATAATATTTAGCATTTATTTAAAAATGAACTCTAAATATATTATTATTAAATTAACTAAATATTATCACGTTCTAAATTTAGACTTAAAGCTTTTATCTCCAAATTTAATTCCTTTCATTTAATTAATTTCTCAATTTAAATAAAAATAATAATTAAATATTAAAATGTCATAATAATCTTCTATTAAATTAAATCATTAATTAATCATTTTAATTAATTTCTTTTATATTTAAACTCATGCCTAGATCATGCGATCTAGAAACCTTTAATAATTTAATATCTTTTCCACTTTTAATTTATTTAAGAAACTTTAATTGATAAAATATTTATTAATTCAATTAATAATAATATTTAGCATTTATTTAAAAATGAACTCTAAATATATATTATTATTAAATTAAATAAATATTATCACATTCTAAAATTATACTTAAAACTTTTATTTCCAAATTTAATACTTTTTATTTAATTAATTTCTCAATTAATTAAATATAATTAAATATTAAAATATCATAATAATTTTCTATTAAATTAAATCATTAATTAATCCTTTTAATTAAACTTAATTAATAGAAAATACATCAAGGACTCATAAAGCAACATATGAAAACCCATCATAGAAGAACACATACTAAATCAAACAAAAAGGGTTATAATCACGAAATAACATCATTTGATGCATTCGGAGGGTACTTAACTCAGATACTTGTCTTAATTATAAATTAGGACAATTGGCTAAAGGGTTTAAGAATTGGACTTAAGAGTTTATCTCCCCTCTCTTACCATTGAGATAATGCGATAGAGTACGCTCATCTTGGCAATTCAGGGAAGTCGATACCTGGTACTTGCAACCTGCATAAAATCCACGCATGTACAGACACAATATTCTAAGCTAAACAGACAATGGCAGGAAGTGGTGCATCATGTAGATCCTGACTAGCAGGTGACTACGACTCCCTTCCTTAACCACATCAGAAACACCATACATAAAGAAAACAAACACGCACACCATACACATGCAGTATGGGGTAAGTATCCATAAGAAAGCACATGTGATAATAAACCATATAACTAATCATCATTGATAATTGAAAACATTGAATAATCATCATACATGCATGAAATATAGAGTACCAAGTAATCTCATCATATAATAAACTGAGTGTAAAACAACATCTGATAATTTCTCAAATAATAATACTGATCATCAAACATAAATTGGCCTAAAAGAGTTTGGAAATGATGACAGAAATGCGACTTAGGGGCAGGCACTACAAAAGTCTATTTAAGAGACCCTCATCTCTTCATTTTGAAAGGTTGAATGAGAATTTGCATCGAATTGTTGTTGGAATTCATACTCACATTTGCTCATATTCACATATGCAGAGATAAAGTTTGAACAAAAGTTGACCAGATTTAATCACAGTTGACTTGAGTTGACTAGTTTTGAAAACAATTTTGAAATAACTAATCAAAATTATTTAATTAAATGGAGTACTTACTTCTAATTAATTAAACAAAGTTATTTAATTAAATGAGAAGCCATTCCTAATTAATTAAATGAAGTTATTTAATTAAATAAGAAAAGTGTCTCTAATTAATTAAAGATTACTTAATTAAATAGAAAAAGTAATTATGAGAGCATATCCCATTTTATTAAATTAAATATCTCAACAAAATCTCTCTTCAGTTCAAAAAAGAAAATTTCCAGTTCACTATTGATCAAAAATGAGTTAAATCAGTTAACTCCTTTTTCTACTCAAATTGAATCAGTTAACTCCTCATTTTACTCAAATTAAACCTGTTAACTCCCTTTAATTTGGAAATCTCCCTTTATGACTGAACTTCACATTTAATCCTAACCGCTGATTGAAATCGATCTCAACTGTTGATGAATTCCAGGAAAGTCTATTTAAGAGACCCTTATCTCTTCATTTTTAAAGGTTGAATGAGAATTTTCATCGAATTGTTGCTGGAATTTATACTGACATTTGCTCATATTCACATACGCTAAGATCAAGTTAGACCAAAAGTTGACCAGATTTAACCACGGTTGACTAGTTTGGAAAAAAAATTTGAAATAATTAAATGAAATTATTTAATTAAATGGATTACTTACTTCTAATTAATTAAACAAAGCTAGTTAGTTAAATGAGAAGCCATTCCTAATTAATTAAATGAAGTTATTTAATTAAATAAAAAAAGTAATTATGAGAGCATATCTCATTTTATTAAATTAAATATCTCAATAAAATCTCTCTTCAGTTCAAAAAGGAAAATTTTCAGTTCACTATTGATCAAAAATGAGTTAAATCAGTTAACTCCTTTTTCTACTCAAATTGAGTCAGTTAACTCCTTATTTTACTCAAATTAAATCTGTTAACTCCCTTTAATTTGGAAATCTCCCTTTATGACTGAACTTCACCTTTAATCTTGACCGATGATTGAAATCGATCTCAACCGTTGATGAATTCCAGGAAAGTCTATTTAAGAGACCCTCATCTCTTCATTTTGAAAGGTTGAATGAGAATTTGCATTGAATTGTTACTAGAATTCATACTCATATTTGCTCATATTCACATACGCAAAGATCAAGTTTGACCAAAAGTTGACCAGATTTAACCACGATTGACTTGAGTTGACTAATTTCAAATTTTTTTTTGAAATAATCAAACGAAATTATTTAATTAAATTGAGTACTTACTTCTAATTAATTAAACAAAGTTATTTAATTAAATGAGAAGCCATTCCTAATTAATTAAATGAAGTTATTTAATTAAATAAGAAAAGTGTCTCTAATTAATTAAATATTATTTAATTAAATAGAAAAAGTAATTATGAGAGCATATCTCATTTTATTAACTTAAATATCTGAAGAAAATCTCTCTTCAATTGAAAAAGAGAAATTTCTAGTTCACTATTGATCAAAAATGAGTTAAATCAGTTAACTCCTTTTTCTACTCAAATTGAATCAGTTAACTCCTTATTTTACTAAAATTAAATCTGTTAACTTCCTTTAATTTGGAAATCTCCTTTTATGACTGAACTTCACCTTTAATCCTAACCATTGATTGAAATCGATCTCAACCATTGATGAATTCAAGGAAAGTCTATTTAAGAGACCCTCATCTCTTCATTTTGAAAGGTTGAATGAGAATTTACATCGAATTGTTGCTGGAATTCATACTCACATTTGCTCATATTCACATACGCAAAGATCAAGTTTGACCAAAAGTTGACCAGATTTAACCACGGTTGACTTGAGTTGACTAGTTTCGAAAAGAATTTTGAAATAATTAAACAAAATTATTTAATTAAATGGAGTACTTACTTCTAATAAATTAAATAAAGTTATTTAATTAAATGAGAAGCCATTCCTAATTAATTAAATGAAGTTATTTAATTAAATAAGAAAAGTGTCAGAATAACTCTGCTTTCGAAAATGTCGAAAGCGAACACTTCACTCAGTTATCCAAGCCCGAATCGAGGGCAGAGGAACAAACTGAAACTCTCCAGAAATGCATGCATCATCGAAATAGCGAGACATGGAAGCTCTCCAGTGAATCAGAGCAAATTTCTTAACCTAAAATATGGTAAAATGGATGTAAGATTTGAGGTTCCTATGGCCAACAAATTCGAGGCTCTGGATAAATCAGTAGTCGAGGCCACCCACTTTCGTCCAAAAGAAGGGCCTCAAAGACTTACAATCAGTGCAGAAGCTTCCTCTGATATCAAAAACCTATCTGGAGTGCGCCCCCAGTTGCCTATATTCACGGTAGAACATATCGATAACTAGATCCGAGTTTTTAACATGACTAAATATGTATTTCCAAATTCTTTCAAATCTTTGTCCCCTCTAGGAAGCGCTTCAATTATCTCTAATCTTCCAGATGTTAAATCTGATTTAAAACTAGTCTCCTCTCCAATCTATATACCCCCTCATAAACGGCTTAGCAACCCATCCCCTTCTCCTAACCCTAATTGTTCTCTTGGATCGCTGCAACCAAACCCCCTTGAGAAACCAGTTCACATCACCATTGATGATGTTGAAGATTCTTGGTTCGACTATCTAAAGAGAGGGATCTTCGCAATTTGGACTAATTCAATTTGAGAAGAACAGGTAAGTATTTTTCACCATCATGAAAATGTTTTGTTTTTAAAATGTGAAGAAGAGTCTGTTAAAAATGAGTTTATTGCTATCTCAGAATGTTTCTTTAAAGGTTTCTATGTCAAATTTGTTGAATGGGTTCCTAATTTTCATATTGATAAGGTGGATTGTATGATCCCATTATGGTATTCCATGTCTCTTCCTCCAGAGCTATGTGATGTTGATATTATCTATGAAATAGGCTCTATAATAGGAGTAGTTATTACTATTGATGCTTCTTTTTTTAGCTGTAACAGTATTAAAATTCTCATCAAACTTAATATTAATCACCCTTCAGAGTTCCAAAAGAAAATTATTTCCAGGAAAGCCTCATATGATATAACCTTTCAAGAGTATAAAGGGAAGATCATTGATATACTAAAATCTAAAATTAAAAATAATCATAGACCTGAGGTCCTTCCCCTCACATCGCACTTTAGAGACAAATTCCCAGGACTAAGTTCTAAATTAGTCAGAAGGAATAAAAATTGAGGAAACTACTGATCAGAGATTCAGATTGGATAAAATTCTCAGGCAGAATAGAGGGCTTCATTGATAAAAATGATGCCAGATGAGACAGAAGGTACCCTATTAATCTCAAAAGCAGATTTAATAAAGGATACAACAGTATTGAAGAATGGTGTTTGTAGCAAAAATGACAAGGAACTCAAGGGAACAAAAAAATGTGACAAAAAACATAAGACCAACAAAAGGGGATCTGATGGAATTAAGATTTAGTTTCCAAATGACAGAAGAGAGCACCCCAAAAAAATGAAAGAGCCAACTATTAGACAGTACAAGGAAAAAAGAAAGGCTTTAGAGAGAAATGAATTATTAGACAGAGCAGACAGTAAGGATTATAGGACAAACAAGGAGAATTCGAGAGATCAAGTTTTCCCTCCCTCAGAATTGGATTCTGTGAATCATACAGAGAAGGAAGCCCAGGATGATAGAAAATGGAAGGAGAAGGAAGAATCAGCAAAAATCAGAATTGAGGCAGGCAATAGAGAAAAATTTGGTCAAAATCATGAAACAACATGCAAATCAGATGGGATTTGGAATAGAGACCAAAATCTTGAGCAAGGCACAGTAAGGCATAAGGCTCCTGCAAAGTATAAAGAAAGATGTAATAAGGAGGATGGAAATGAAGAAAGCAGTCGGAAATCAGAAAAAATGAAGGGGCCTAACATATACATATATCAGGAGGAGATTGATGGGAACAAGGATACTGCAGGACAAGGAGAGATACAAAACAGCATTACAGAATCAACAAATAATCAAGATATAGGTGAAGCAGAAAATGTCATGCTTTTCTCTTCTCCCAAGGTGTGGATGGAAAAAGCAGCTTCTAGAGCAAAAAAATAGGATTCTCAGCATTTGAACACTGATTTTATCCCTGAATCAGAGTTAACCAACCCGCAAATTGAAGGTGCTAGAAGAACTTCAAAATTTTGGCAGACACCAGATGGATATCCTTCCTTGCCATTCACCCCAGAGGAGATTCAGTCGCAGATTCAGAATGTTGGCAAAAGACTAGAAGTCTGTATATCATTAAAGACTTTCAACAATTTTTAAATGAGGACCTAGAATTTACACCAGAGGTTGGATTATCAGAGCTTGAGGCTAATAGTCTTGAGCAGCTATCAGAGGAACTTATTAAGGTGTTTGACTTTGATAATTTAGATAAGAGTACTACCTCTTAGAAAGAGAGGCTGATCCAAAAAATTATCAAACTGGGAGGAGATGATTATACTGCTGAAGATCTCCAAAGGGATATGATAAAGATCCAGATGGAGGATAGTGCAAGGAAGCAGGACAAACAGAGTGAGAAGAAGTCAAAAGACAATCAGGTAGGTGAACGAACAAACATGGGAGAAAGAGAGAATAAAGAACTAGAGGAGGACAGTCTCGGGAGTAAAATTTGCAAAGAATTGGAAATGGAAGAATTTCAAAGAACAGAGGAATGCATTTGTCCAACAGCACAAGAACTAGGTATATTTCAACAAGAGCTTGGTATAGAAATGAATCAGGAAGGTATAACCTCTCCAAAATATGGTAAGCCAAAAGGAAAAAGGGGGAGGAGATCACTGAAGGATTTATGTGAGGCTGAAGGACTAGCTAGAGAACAAAGGAAAATTGATGAACTCCTAAACATGGGGAAGGGGAAGTGCCTTCCTAAGACTACATGAGGATAAATTCATGGAGTGCTAGGGGTCTAAATGCCCCCAACAAGAAAAGGTTATTAAAACAACATTTAAAAAGTTTTAATTCAGAAATAATATTAATTCAGGAAACAAAACTAAATAAAGTAGAAGGAGACAAATTTAACAAAATGTTAGGAATGTGGGGTTCAATCTTCATAGAGGCAATAGGTTCCTCGGGGGGTTTAGGAATTGTTTGGAATCCTAAGAAAGTTAGTCTAACTTATTTAGTTAATAACAATAATTGGATGTGTGCTAGTATACAGAGCCTAAAATTAGATACAAAATTCATCCTAATCAATGTGTATGGTCCTAATAATACAATAGGAAAAAAAACTGTTTGGGCTGAATTAAGTATGGTTATTTCAGAACACAAAGATTGTCCGATTATATTAGGAGGTGATTTTGATACGATTTTAAGTTTAAATGAGAAAATAGGGGGTACTCAACATCTCTCGCTATCATCAATAGAATTCAAAGTATGGATCGACAAATTTAGTTTATTAGAAATTCCTCCAAGCAATGGTATATTCACGTGGAATAATAGAAGAAAGGATAATGATTATATTGCAAAAAAGTTAGATAGATTCTTTCTTGTAGGAAATATCTCTTCTTACAATAAGAACTTCCAATCCTCCATTCTTCCCTTCGCAGGATCAGATCATTTCCCAGTATGTTTGGAGATTTCAGAACCTTCTAAACCACAGAGAAATCCTTTTAAGTGTGAAAAGATGTGGTTTCGGGATTCAAAATTTTTAGAACTGATTAAGACATGGTGGACTCAAGCGGACTTCGCTGGGTCCAGAATGTTCATTTTCATTTCGAAACTCAAATTTTTGAAAGAAAACATTTTGAGGTGGAACAAAGAAAACTTCAACAACATTTTTAAAGAAAAGTTGGAAGTTGAAGATAAACTGAAAAACTTGAACTAGGAAATTATAAAATATGGCATGAATTATGAAAAATATACTTTAGAAAAAGAGCTCCTCATGAAACAAGAAGATATTTTATCCAAATAGGAAACCTTCTGGAGACAAAAATCCAGAGAGAAATGGTTGGAAGAGGGAGATCGAAACACAAATTTTTTTCACAATTCTACTATTCAGAACCGATCTCTAAAGAAGATATCTAGTATCTCGACTCTGCAGGGTTTGCATACAGAAAACCCTACAGAAATTGTAGACACGATAGTCTCTCACTTAAAAAATTTACTAAATAATTATGAAGGGTCTAATAGGGAAGCATAGGCCTGAATGCTCAAATTTATTCCAAAGTTGGTCACAGCAGAAGAAAATAAAAAATCTAAATAGACCAATAACATTGGAAGAGGTAAGGACTGTGGTCTTTAATATGAGTCCAGACAAATGTCTAGGCCCAGATGGGTTTCAAGCTTTCTTTTTTCAAAAATGTTGGGATACACTTGGAGAAGACCTATGGAGACCAATTGAAGCATCAAGAAATGGTGGATCCTTGCTGGCTGAAATCAACTACTCATTCTTCACACTTATCCCTAAGAAGGAATGTCCGAAAAATCCTAGAGACTTCCACCCTATAGCTCTGTGCAACACTATTTACAAAATTTTCTCAAAAGTTATAGCCAATAGACTCAAGGCAATTATGCCAAAATTGATTTTTGAGGAACAAACAGGTTTTTTTCCAAGTAGATCCATTTTGGATGGCATACTCATTATTCAGGAAGCTATTCACTCGGCTGCCATAGATAAAGAACTATGTATTCTTATGAAATTAGATATACAAAAGGCTTACGATATGGTTGATTGGCATTTCCTATGCAAAGTTCTAGAAGCATTTGGCTTTTCATGTCAATGGGTAAATCTAATATTTAAGTTTATCTCAACTCTGAAGATTTCTGTTCTCATAAATGGGACTCCTGAAGGTTTCTTTGAAATCTCCAGGGGTATTAGGAAAGGAGACCCTCTATCTCACTCTCTCTTCATTCTAATGGCTGAAGCCTTTGGTAGAGTAGTCTCCTATGCTTATCAGGTTTGAAAGATTTAAGGGATTTCTGTTACCAGAAACCTCCCTAACATTACCCATCAACAGTATGCAGATGACACTATTTTACCTGGCAAGAGTTTGATCCAAGAAGCTATGGGTTTTAAAAATATACTTCAAAATTACATGGATGCTTCAGGGCAGAAGGTTAATAAAGATAAATCCAAAATATTCTTTATGAACACCTCTCCGAAAATGGAAAACAAGATATGTGGAATTATGGGATATAGAAAGGGTATGTTCCCTTGTTAGTATTTGGGTATCTCCCTGGAAAAGAACTCGATATACATCAAAGTTTGGCAGGATACGATTGAAAAGGTGGATAAGCGGATTGGAAGTTGGAAGAATAGATGGCTCTCTAAGGCTGGTAAGATTACTAAGATACGATCTGTCCTCTCAACCATCCCAATTTTCCCTTTGGCATGTCTTCCTCTCACAAATTAGATGTCCAAGCGATTCGAATCTAAACTTAGGAATTTCCTTTGGAAGGATAAGGAAAATGATAAGAAACTTTCTCTCATTAAATTGGACAATTTATGCAAACCTAAAGAATGTGGAGGTTTAGGATTGAGGAAACCACAATGGAAAAATGAGGCTCTAGGAGCCAAACTTGTATGGAGATTATACCAAGAACATGAGCACAAATGGGCTAAAATTTTATATCATAAATATCTGGATCCAACGAAGCCGAAATCGCTGTTCAGAATGGAAAATTTGCCGAAAGGGTCAGAATGCTGGAATTTTATGGTAAAATGCAGGGGTATTATCAGCAAATACCTAACATGGGACGTGGCTGTAGGAGATAAAGCCTTGTTCTGGGAAGACTCCTGGGATGGGCTCCCCCCTTTAAACACACCTCCCAATTTAGAAAACCTAATAATAAGGCTAAAATCATAATGGGGTAGTAAGGTCAAAGATTACAAAATTAAAGAGTTGATTGATGGGGAACTTCGATGGAGATGGCGGTCAATAGATGATTTAGATCTTGATCTGGAATTAGTTGTAGCCTTCAAAAAGATCATCTCGAAAAGGAAAATAAAACAATCTGAAAGGCCAGATAGTCTTATTTGGGCTAGTTCAAAGGATGGATTATACAGTGTGAAACAAGGTTATTAGGCTATTATTCATTCACAGCAATGGAACTCAATGGAGATCCCATTAAAATTATGTTGGGATATAGCTTGTCTTCCTAAGGTCAGTTTCTTTCTATGGCTTGCCCTTCAGAACAGAGCTTTAACAGTAGACAGACTCACTAGATTTGGTATAAATGGTCCTAATTGGTGTGTCATGTGTAAATAGAACAATGAAGATGCTGATCATCTCTTTCTCAACCGTCCTTTTTCACAAAATTGTTGGGAATGGCTCAAGTCCCAACTAAATTGGGCTACCCCTCTACAGAATTCTCTTAAAGGGCTCCTATGTTCATGGCCCACAAATATGGGACATGGGGTCTATAGCAAATTCTAGAATATTTTCCCATCCATAGTTGTATGGGAAATATGGAAAGAAAGAAACCGTCGTATTTTTAAAGATCAAGAGTGGAATCTAGGTAGATTTATACTAAATCTAGAAGCTTCAATAGTAGAAGTAATGAATGCTAATCTGAGGAAGACAGCGGATGCGGAAGGATCTTTCTCATATTGGGATGGAATTATGAAGAAATTATGGTCCAACCTTATCAATCCACCACTGGTGTATGCGGCAAGAAATAAAGAGGCAAGGGAAAAATGTAAATGGGTCCCTCCTCCCCCAAGTTGGCACAAATTGAACTTTGATGGGGCAGCGAGAGGGAACCCGAGTATAGCCGGGGTAGGATGTATTTTAAATGATGAGAATGGCAGATGAGTAGCAAAGCTAGCTGCCCCCCTTCCTCCTGTTTCTAATAGTGTGGTAGAACTTGAAGCCTTGGAGAAGGGTCTTCAGCTCTATCTTAAATTAAGCCTCCCCAAAATCCACATTGAAGGTGATTCTCAAGTCATTCTTAACGCTATCAGACAAAAAAAGACCCCAAATTGGGTCTTGAATTTGAAACTCCAAGAAGTGTTAATTTTAATAGAGCATTTCGAGGAGATCAATATCAGTCATATTTATCGAGAAGGTAACTCATTGGCAGATGAACTTGCCAATAAGGGTGCAGATGGAGAATCAATTTTATTGTTCAAGTTAGATATCTCCCCTCCTTTATAATAACAAGATAGTTACTTATCAATATAATCAACTACAGATTGATACAAAAGTTACCTTTTTGGGAAAATCCCAAGCCCAGATATAGTTCCTATTCAAAAGAATTGCATTTATATTCAACCAATTCACAAGCATTAATGTTCAGCGAAATATTATCACATCAACTCAAGATATAATTTAAGCAATGTATCATATTGTCAAATATTTATATTCTTTAAAATAATGCTAATTCCTATATCCTTCAGATTTATAATCCTTCATAATAAATCACCTATCTTATAGTATTTAAAAATTATTTTGAAGGTCCAAATTATTAATAATTACTTAATACTAGTTTTCATATATTTATAGTCATATATATATACATAATAATATCATTTATATTATTTTAAACTACATGTATATAGATATAATAATATTTTCTTATATATATATATAACTAGAGATCAAATATGTTAATCTATTCAAAGATATTAACATACCTATGTTAGATAGTAACATTAACAAGTATTATAAGTATATAATTAGAATTTAATTATTGAGTACTTTTGGATTAGGATTAAGTCTATTATTTTAATCATTAATAAATTATGCCTTATTTATGATATGTAATTAGCATTCGTAATCCAATTATTAGATAAAACTATCCAAAACCTCCTTCTTCTAGCAATATGAATGATTATTAAGTACTGATATTAATTTTCATTATTCTTTCATTTCAGAAAGAGTACGTGTTGTTCCTTTTTCCCTGTATGTCTCTTTGAAATCATTCCCAATGGAATATTTAACTATAGTTAGTTAATACCCGTCTGATTTGAGCATGCCAAAGCTGAGCATGATCTCACTCCCATCATCACAAGATATGGAAGGATCTCCCAAGCTTGTATGAATGACCTAAATTATCATGATAGGGTATGAAGTTAGGTTCCAACATCTGTGTGAGGTATATGTTAGAGTTCAAGCCAGTTCGTGATTATTCATGACTGCTGGTTCATTTAAAACTTTAAGGCATTCTCAAAATCATAGCAGAAGGAAAGGTTTAGAGTGAAGATCTATGGTCATAGTTTCCTCCCCTCTTAGTCTCTTCTTAGAACCTTTGGTATTGTAGTCCTCTGATCGAAGATGGAATCCAACATTCATGTCTTTCACTCTACCAAAACCAGAACTATGGCATTCTTAGGCAAAATCAAGCCTGAAAGATGGAGTCGACTATTGAGAATCACTGATGACATGATTATATTTGCTGTTAACAGAGCACTGGGTGAGGAAATTTTTGATTATTTTGCAACTTGGAGGACAAAGAGCTCCATCATCGGCTCTTTTATTGGGATAATGGTTAGGGCTAAGATCCCTAAGGACGACATTATATGGCTTTGTTTTGAAATTCTCAGCCCGACATGGAGGAAGGGGTTGAAAAGGCCATATACATCATAGATGATAATGGCAGAATTCCATACCCTAAAAAATACATGGGTCTCCTGGAGGGTGATGAAAAATTGAAGATTGCCCCTCGTCGACAAGCCCTAATCATGAGGGAAGGCCTAGCCTTCTATAAGGAATGGCCTTGTATGGAAGCTAGCATTAATTTTCTTTTACGCTGGAGAGGGATCATTGAAGAAGACAACAACGAATGGATATACAACTACCTCAAAGTGTTTAATACATACATTGAGCTAGGAGTCTCCTTTGAGGATCTGAATGCTATCAATTGTGACATCCTCAAGTCTGAAAAAACAAGCAGGGTCTCACTACGAATCGATCTGCCCATGAATTTGGCCATAGATGATATTGAAGATGAACCTGAAGTGCTTATGGTCACACAGAAAGATTATGGATGGGATAGGTCTCTCAGTAGTAAGGACTTTTATATATAATGTGTTAATATAGCTTGAAGAATCCAGTCTTAGGTTTGGTTTAAGTAGCTGGAGTAGCTCAGTAGTAGTATAAACTTTATGTTATTCTCTGTATCGGACAGGTTGATACCTCCTAATTTTGCGCTCTTTTTTGGGAATACTAAGGGTCTAAGATCTAATCTCCTCCCATATAAAATCTTTTCTATGGTATATATATGAACACAATAGAATTTCAAAAGTCTAAAACCCCCCCGTAACTTGGGTTTGGATGGAAAACGTGTATATATTACTCTGTCTTTTAAACAGTAGTATTTAGTTTAAAAGTATGAATGTTGTAGATGCTCCGGTTGGCTGTGAGAAAATGATCATCTGATTAAATTTAGGACTTCATGTATTAATCCTTTGATGTATGAACATTATAGAACTAATTTGTCTCTGTGTTAAATTTTTTCTGGGTCTCTTCCGCTTCCTTTTAGAATAGTATGTGTCTGTTTCTTATGGTTCCCCTGTAAGTTTATTCTAGAAGAAGCGCTTAATTAGAACTTTCATCTTATTGATGCTTCCTATTATGATGGATTTCCGAGTTTGTTTCTTATTATGTTGATGGGATTATCATAGATTAATAACAGTGCTCTGATCTAAAATTAGAGGATATGCTTTTTAAAATTCCGTTGTATGAATGAGGCTACTATTGAGATATCTAGATAATCTTTCTTGAGCAAGATTAACTAGGCCTATTTTGGTTGGAGAAACACTTGATTAAATTGCTGGAGTATTTATTCTCAAACCCTCAAACCAAATAGGGTATCCTCTTGGTATGCCTTCGTGAAAGAGTGGATTAAAAGATAATTCTTAGGAATTATTTGGATAGATATTTAGTCTACTGGATTGGTCTTTTAAAGTATATGCTATGAGCAGTCATTTGTGATTAATCCTATGACTTGAGGTTTTCACAATATCTGTGTCTTGGAAAAATACTTTATTACTGCTTTCCCAACTATTGGTGTTTCACAGGTATTGATCAAGTGATATCCCATTTTGGTAATTAATTTTCTCTCCCTCTCTTGTATTTCAAATTTAAATTAGGAAAGATGAGGTATTTTTTGGATAGATTTCCAAAATAAGTTGTAGTAAAGATGCTGATAGATCTTCTTTATCAGACAGAATAGTTTATGATTAACCAGTTCTTTGAAAAGGTTTTTAGAAAGATAGGTATATTTGGCACAGGTTGGCAAGGAATGTACTCCTATAAACAGCATTGAATTTTAATAGGAAAGATTTAGACAGCCAAAAGATGGATACGAGCAGATTCTTTTGCTTTAGATCTTTCTTTTAGGTTGGAGATAAGAGGATATTTGCATTTTACTCGCCTCGAAAGCAAATGTAAATAATAGGGGTATGCCCCAAAACCATATGTATTGAAAATTTGAAAATTTGATATTATCTACTAGGGTATGCCCCTTTTATTATTGTAAAAATTGGGGTATGCCCCTTTTATCAATGTATAATATAGGACTGCGGCCCCAGGCAAGACTAGAGGGTTTCTTTCCCCATTCTTTCCTACCAGTACCTATCAAAACAGGGGACTTTCTGTAAGACTTTGATTTAATTATATTTTAATCAAGGCTTTGATCGTTTATTGATCAAAAAAAAGAAAAACAAAGAAAAGTGTCTCTAATTAATTAAAGATTACTTAATTAAATAGAAAAAGTAATTATGAGAGCATATCTCATTTTATTAAATTAAATATCTCAACAAAATCTCTCTTCAGTTCAAAAAGGGAAATTTCTAGTTCACTATTGATCAAAAATGAGTTAAATTAGTTAACTCCTTTTTCTACTCAAATTGAATCAGTTAACTCCTTATTTTACTCAAATTAAATCTGGTTACTCCCTTTAATTTGAAAATCTCCCTTTATGACTGAACTTCACCTTTAATCCTGACCGTTGATTGAAATTGATCTCAACTGTTGATGAATTCTAGGAAAGTCTATTTAAGAGACCCTCATCTCTTCATTTTGAAAGGTTGAATGAGAATTTACATCAAATTGTTGCTGAAATTCATACTCACATTTGCTCATATTCACATATGCAAAGATCAAGTTTGACCAAAAGTTGACTAGATTTAACCATGATTGACTTGAGTTGACTAGTTTCGAAAAGAATTTTGAAATAATTAAATGAAATTATTTAATTAAATGGAGTACTTACTTCTAATTAATTAAACAAAGTCATTTAATTAAATGAGAAGCCATTCCTAATTAATTAAATGAAGTTATTTAATTAAATAAGAAAAGTGTCTCTAATTAATTAAAGATTACTTAATTAAATAGAAAAAGTAATTATGAGAGCATATCTCATTTTATTAAATTAAATATCTCAACAAAATCTCTCTTCAGTTCAAAAAGGGAAATTTCCAGTTCACTATTGATCAAAATGAGTTAAATCAGTTAACTCCTTTTTCTACTCAAATTGAATCAGTTAACTCCTTATTTTACTCAAATTAAATCTGTTAACTCCCTTTAATTTGGAAATCTCTCTTTATGACTGAACTTCAACTTTAATCCTGACCGTTGATTGAAATCGATCTCAACCGTTGATGAATTCCAAGAAAGTCTATTTAAGAGACCCTCATCTCTTCATTTTGAAAGGTTGAATGAGAATTTGCAAGGAATTGTTGCTGGAATTCATACTCACATTTGCTCATACTCACATACGCAAAGATCAAGTTTGACCAAAAGTTGACCAAATTTAACCATGGTTGAATTGAGTTGACTAGTTTCGAAAAGAATTTTGAAATAATTAAATGAAATTATTTAATTAAATGGAGTACTTACTTCTAATTAATTAAAAAAAGTTATTTAATTAAATGAGAAGCCATTCCTAATTAATTAAATGAAGTTATTTAATTAAATAAGAAAAGTGTCTCTAATTAATTAAAGATTATTTAATTAAATAGAAAAAGTAATTATGAGAGCATACCTCATTTTATTAAATTAAATATCTCAACAAAATCTCTCTTCAATTCAAAAAGGGAAATTTCCAATTCACTATTGATCAAAAATGAGTTAAATCAGTCAACTCTTTTTTCTACTCAAATTAAATCAGTTAACTCCTTATTTTACTCAAATTAAATCTGTTAACTCAGTCAACTCTTTTTTCTACTCAAATTGCTAAACTTAAATTTAATGGATAACCATATATCACAAACATAAATAACTAAGTGCACGGTTCCTCCCAACCGTTAATAGCATCATTAGACCATCGTGGATCCTATCCATCCCTCCGTGCATAACATTCCAAAGCACTGAAGAGATCATCGGTATTATTATAGTAGGAATGTCACTCCTAAAACATCCTACTAACATGCAAAGTAAAGCATAGGATACCATCATCTAACATATGCAAATCATCAATATAAGAAACATACCAATAAATACATCCATCATAAGGTATATCATCTATCATAATGCTCCAAGAATAGAATGAAGATAAATACCAATCAAGAATGCTCCAGCCGCGGTGTCTCAAATGGATCTCAAATGATAAGGGTGAAAAGAACACTACCACTTGACCGCGTGGAACCTAAGTGGTCCACTCCCACTGTGCTGAGGAGATAATCTCAAGTCTCAAACAGGCTATCCAAAACACATGTCATAAATCTCTATAAGTCCAGGAATCCTAAAAGTATACTAACTCAAAGGTTCCAATCACAAAATTGACATCTAATCCTAGAGGCACAACAATAAGTACACCACCAGAGGTACATAAAATCTATAGAGAAGACTCAGGCTACATACTAGGGAGTGTCATCACATGGCTGAATAATGTGTGGTGTTTTAGTTTTCCATTTGAAAGTATACATTAAGTGTCTTAAGTTTCATCATTTGACCTACAAGTCTACCCATTTGTTCCCCGAAAGCATTATCCTTACATTCTTAAGAATTACATTTTAAGAATAACTTAAGAATAAATATTTACTCATTAAACTGATCATCATTGATCCTTAATTAAATTGTTCTCTTTATTTAACTATGACCCATATTCTAATCGTATAACTCTTCTTTAATGTTACTTCAACTTTTTGAGATAATCAAAGGATCATTATTCGTTAAATTATAAGAGAACCAATTATCAATCTTTAAATAAGAAAAATATAACTTTATTTATCTCAATCAATTAACATAGGTACACAATTCATGACCTATTACATTCTAATAGTTTTCAATTAGAAACTTAATTAAGTATTACTAATGTTTGAGTCTATTAACTTAATCGTTATTATCATCGACAACCATATAATATCTAAAGTCATTATTCAAGTCTTGAGAGTACGACTTGTCAACTTTGATATACATACTTCACAACTTTGCTAGAGGAATCGATGTTAGCATATCAATTAAAATTTCTATTACATATTTTAATTGTTAATTAAATATAATTAACTCTAATTAATTTAATTAATAATTACATATCCATGGCAATGTTCCAATTTATATCAATTGACTAAAAACTAATTAAAAGTCAACTATAATTTAGTACTCAAATGATCATATTATTAATTCAATAATAATATCTTGATAATATTTAAATAAAAGCTATATTGGGAATCTTAATAATAATTTCGTGTGACCACATTTGTCATCTCTGAAAGAATACCAACATTCTTTTGACAAATTCATATTATCATTAATCATTTCAAATAAAACTCTATCGGACAACTTAATTATTATTATCGTAGTTATAATATCAACTCAATGAATATCAATTGATTACAAATCAGTTATACTTCAAATCCAAAAACTAATATCTTTACAAAACTTTAATCATTAAATAATCTCCACTAGATTAAATCTAATTGAATTCATTGATAACTATCTACACCATTATTTATTAATAGTTTGTTAGACCCAACAAACATTAATAAATAATAAACTCATCAAAACTATTATTAATTGATCTTAAAGAAGCCCTTCAAACTTCATTGGTTAATATTTAACTAATTATAATTTGTAAGTTATAAGTCATCTACTATTTTCAAATTTAAAGTATTTTCTAGGTAAAAGAGATTCCTGATTCCACCCATTTTAATATTTAAATGATAGGTGCAATTACTCGTAGTAATTGATTATTTTAAACTATCAAAATAATGCTTATCAATTTTCAATTAATCAATCTATTACATAACTTAATTGATAACTCAATGATTATTATCAAGCAAGAAGACTTCTTTTAACCCTATAGTTATCCTGTTTAAATAGTATAATCCTCGTAATATTTTGAAATCAACCTCCCTAAACTCAACTAAGGGTAAATGTTTGAATCATTATAATTTAATGTTCTCTCAAGAGATGATTCTGATTTAATCGTAGTATAATGAATTTCTTTTCCTCTATCTCGACCAATTTGTCTTGTTAAAAAGTATTTATACCATCATTCATTAACAATCTTATCCATTAAATAATAATCTCATTAATAATTCAATTATTTAATTCCACTTATTAATATCTCTTTTCTTTTAATTTTCTCTCATTTAAAAAATCCATTTACTTAGATTGACTAATAATTAATTACACTTCTTCTACTATTAACTAATCTTAATTAAATTTGATTTAATTAGATTAGATAATAAAACATATAAAACTAATGCATATTAATAAGATTCTAATAAGGAAAGATTACAATAATATCTTTAATTCATTCCATGCTTTGATATATTATTTTTGTGAAGTTTAAGCATAAAGAACTCTTGGTTATGGGAAATGGGGAAATATCTGTCCTTGAATAAAATAGTCTCAGTATGACAGCCATATCTCCCTAATGAACTGTTGGATCGGGCTGAAATTGAAATATGTTGGAGAAGGCCAAGTTGCACCACTTCTGACTGGAGCGATCGAATAAATTTGATCCTGATAAAAATTTATGATTGACTAAGTTCGGGTCTATCCAAAGGGTAGCGACAGGACAATTTGTGATGAATTAAAAATTTTCTCTTAAAATAATTGTTCTCTAAATTTATCCAATAATTTCACTAATTAATTTGGCCATAAAAATTGAAATCATTTTCAAATTTATTTCAAATTAATTCTAATTTGAACCCAAACCTGTTTAGATCTAATTTCTTCCTTAATTGGATCTAGGGTTTTTCTATCATTTTCTTTGCAACCAAATAGAATATCTAGATTCCAATTTAAAAATTAAAAATCCAACCACAAAGAATATTCAGACACATATAGCAGACACGATGAAGACAAAAAGAGAAAGAGTGCAAATAGAATATGAGATTATTATGAGTGCACTTGGACACTAATGCTAATTTGCCATGCCTCAAAAGTCCATAGAAAATCCCTTCCTTCTCCATCATTCGCAATTCCTCCAAGATCCAAGCCAATCGAATCTTTCAAGTGACTAGAAATGCTAAAAGAAGCATAGAAGCATGTAGAAAACATATGAGCATGTAGAAACATATGAGCATGAAGGAGCATATGAGCATGAAAAAGAATAAGAGCATGTAAGCTTGAAGCTTCCATTTTTAGCTTGAAGCTTGTAGCTTGTAGCTTTCATTAAGCTTCCATTCAGCATGTCCAAACACATTAGGAGAGCCTCTATTTAAAGGCCTCTAAGATGCATCTAGAGTGTGTCTAGAAACAACTAGAAGATAAACATGACAACCAAGCATGAGTCTTCTTCAACCTTCTAGATAAGTCTTAAAGTTGTAGACACGATGTGCTCAAATAAAATGCTAACTCCTAAGTGTAGACAACTTGTGCATTCTTAGAGTGCAAACTCCAGTGTTGTCTACATGACAACTCTCGAGAATTTGCCAACTCTTATGTGAGCACATATTAAAATAATGCACATTAATTAATATAATATTTACTTTACTCTTCCCAATTTTATTTATTTATTTATTAAATCTCATACACTAACTTTAATAATTCCACTTTTTAAGTCTTAATATATTTATATTTTAATCACATGCGATTTAGAATCTTTTAATAATTTTAATATATTTTTCACTTTTAAATTTTATTTTCCAAAACTTAATTGCTAAAATATTTATTAGCTTTAATAATAATATTTAGTCATTTATTTAAAAATGAACTCCAAATATATTATTATTAAAATAAATATTGTCACATTCCAAATTTGAACTTATAACTTATTTTCAAATTTAATTATTTAATTTAATTAATTTTTCAATTAATTAAATAAAATAATATTAAAACATGATATTAATTTTTCATTAAATTAAATCTTTTAATTAGGCTTAATTAATAGAAAACACTCCGAAGACTCACAAGGTAAAAATATGAAAACCCATCATAGCCAAAATACATACAAAATCAAGCCAAGGGTTAATATCATGAATTACGTCATCCGACGTATTCGGAGGGTACTCAACTTAGATACTTGTCCTAATTTTCAATTAGAATAAATGGCTTAAAGGGTTGGGATTTGGACTTGAGAATTATCTCCCCTCTCTTATCATTAAGATAATGTGATAAGGTACGCTCATCTTGGCAATTCAAAGAAGTCGATACCCGGTACTTGCAACTTGCATAAAAACCATGCATGTACAAGCACAATATATACTAACTAAATAGGCAATGGCAAGAAGTGGTGAATCATGTAGATCCCAACTAGCAGGTGACTACGACTCCCTTCTTTAACCACATCAAACACGCCATACATAAGAACAAACATGCAAACCATACACATGTAAGTATGGGGTAAGTATTCATAAGAAACACATATGTTAATAAAAACCATCTAGCTGAAATCAATAAAAATAATCATCATGCATACATGAAATATAAAGTCTAAATGATCTCATCACATAATAAACTGAATCCATAGCACAATATCTAATAGTCTCAAAACAATGTTGCTAACCATCAACATAAAACCAACTCTAAAAGAGCTTGACAATGATAGTAAAAATGCAACCTAGGGGCAGACACTACATCCACCCCCCTTGGGATTAGGCTTACTCCCAAAAGCCTACAAGAATGAAAAAACTAAGATACTCACTATGCGAATCTCATTGAACCCTTTACCTCCTATAGGGAAATATATTCTGACTGAGGAGATTAAACACACATTTAGAACAATATGATTCTGGTTTAATGGTAAATCGAAAATTATATTGATCCAACATTCATTCTTTTATCAACTACTATAATAGATCCCTTAATACATTCTAAACAAAAGCAACTTAATGCTTGCAAAGATAATCAAGGGCATACTACCTTAAATCATAGATGAAAGATACATGTTTTGAAAACAGAATAAGTTTCAATTTTAAGTTTTGCCTATGTTTAGGTTTTCAATATAATTTCAATTTTGAAACCTAGTGTAGGAGTACGAAAAATATGCAAGTAACAGTTTAGGTTCTGTTTCAGTTCACCTAGTTTCAAGTTTTCAGTTTGAAAGAGATACACATGATAGTTCAAAGTTTTCATTTTTGTTCAACTAGTTCACATTAGTGCCATTCCAATATACCTAGAGCTCCCAATGTTGAAACTCAAGCTCTGATACCAAATGTAATGCCCTACCAAGGGACCCAAAAGAATTAACCTAAAGTTTGCCAAACATTTTTTTTTTTTAACATGAAAGTAAATCTATCTACATCATTCACATGATAGCGGAAGCAATAGCAACAAATCAAATGAAAGTAAACATAACATAACAGATTACATTCTTTAAAGATCCCTTTACGTTGAATTACATATAAATCAAAAAGGGAAATTTCTAGTTCACTATTGATAAAAAATGAGTTAAATTAGTTAACTCCTTTTTCTACTCAAATTGAATCAGTTAACTTCTTATTTTACTCAAAATAAATTTGTTAATTCTATTTAATTTGGAAATCTTAATTTATGACTGAACTTCACCTTTAGCCCTGATCGCTGATTGAAATAGATCTCAACCGTTAATAAATTCTAGGAAAGTCTATTTAAGAGAACCTCATCTCTTCATTTTGAAAGGTTGAATGAGAATTTGCATCGAATTGTTGCTGGAATTCATACACACATTTGCTCATATTCACATACGCAAATATCAAGTTTGACCAAAAGTTGACCAAATTTAACCATGGTTGACTTCAGTTGACTAGTTTCAAAAAAAATTATGAAATAATTAAATGAAATTATTTAATTAAATGGAGTACTTACTTCTAATTAATTAAACAAAGTTATTTAATTAAATGAGAAGCCATTCCTAATTAATTAAATGAAGTTATTTAATTACATAAAAAAAGTGTCTCTAATTAATTAAAGATTATTTAATTAAATAGGAAAAGTAATTATGAGAGCATATCTCATTTTATTAAATTAAATATCTCAACAAAATCTCTCTTCAGTTCAAAAAGAGAAATTTCCAGTTCACTATTGATCAAAAATGAGTTAAATCAGTTAACTCATTTTTCTACTCAAATTGAATCAGTTAACTCCTTATTTTACTCAAATTAAATCTGTTAACTCCCTTTAATTTGGACATCTCTCTTTATGACTCAACTTCACCTTTAATCCTGACCGCTGATTGAAATCGATCTCAACCGTTGATGAATTCCAAGAAAGTCTATTTAAGAGACCCTCATCTCTTCATTTTGAAAGGTTGACTGATAATTTGCATCAAATTTTTGTTGGAATTCATACTCACATTTGCTCATGTTCACATACACAAAGATCAAGTTTGACCAAAAGTTGATCAGATTTAACCACGGTTGTCTTGAGTTGACTAGTTTCGAAAAGAATTTTAAAATAATTAAACGAAATTATTTAATTAAACAGATTACTTACTTCTAATTAATTAAACAAAGTTATTTAATTAAATGAGAAGCCATTCCTAATTAATTAAATGAAGTTATTTTATTAAATAAGAAAAGTGTCTCTAATTAATTAAAGATTATTTAATTAAATAGAAAATGTAATTATGAGAGCATATCTCATTTTATTAAATTAAATATCTCAACAAAATCTCTCTTCAGTTCAAAAAGGGAAATTTCCAGTTCATTATTGATCAAAAATGAGTTAAGTGAGTTAACTCATTTTCTACTCAAATTGAATCAGTTAACTCCTTATTTTACTCAAATTAAATCTGTTAACTCCTTTTAATTTGGAAATCTCCCCTTATGACTGAACTTCACCTTTAATCCTGACCATTGATTGAAATCAATCTCAACCATTGATGAATTCTAGGAAAGTCTATTTAAGAGACCCTCATCTCTTCATTTTGAAAGGTTGAATGAGAATTTGCATCGAATTGTTGCTAGAATTCATACTCACATTTGCTCATATTCACATATGCAAAGATCAAGTTTGACCAAAAGTTGACCAAATTTAACCATGGTTGACTTGAGTTGACTAGTTTCGAAAAGAATTTTGAAATAATTAAACAAAATTATTTAATTAAATGGAGTACTTACTTCTAATTAATTAAACAAAGTTATTTAATTAAATGAGAAGCCATTCCTAATTAATTAAATGAAGTTATTTAATTAAATAAGAAAAGTGTCTCTAATTAATTAAAGATTACTTAATTAAATAGAAAAAGTAATTATGAGAGCATATCTCATTTTATTAAATTAAATATCTCAACAAAATCTCTCTTTAATTCAAAAAGGGAAATTTTCAGTTTGCTATTGATAAAAAATAAGTTAAATCAGTTAACTACATTTTCTACTAAAATTGAATTAGTTAAATTCTTATTTTACTCAAATTAAATCTGTTAACTCCCTTTAATTTGGAAATCTTCCTTTATGACTGAACTTCACCTTTAATATTGACCGCTGATTGAAATCGATCTCAACCGTTGATGAATTTCAGAAAAGTCTATTTAAGAGACCCTCATCTATTCATTTTGAAAGGTTGAATGAGAATTTGCATTGAATTGTTGTTGGAATTCATACTCACATTTGCTCATATTCACATATGCAAAGATCAAGTTAGACCAAAGTTCACCAGATTTAACCACGGTTGACTTGAGTTGACTAGTTTCGAAAAGAATTTTGAAATAATTAAATAAAATTATTTAATTAAATGGAGTACTTACTTCTAATTAATTAAACAAAGTTATTTAATTAAATGAGAAGACATTCCTAATTAATTAAATGAAGTTATTTAAATAAATAAGAAAAACATCTGTAATTAATTAAAGATTACTTAATTAAATAGAAAAAGTAATTATGAGAGCATATATCATTTTATTAAATTAAATATCTCAACAAATTCTCTCTTCAGTTCAAAAAGTGAAATTTCTAGTTCACTATTGATAAAAAATGAGTTAAATCAGTTAAATCTTTTTTCTACTCAAATTGAATCAGTTAACTCCTTATTTTACTCAAATTAAATCTGTTAACTCTTTTTTATTTGGAAATCTCCCTTTATGATTGAACTTCACCTTTAATCCTGACCGCTGATTGAAATCGATCTCAATCGGTGATGAATTCCAGGAAAGTCTATTTAAGAGACCCTCATCTCTTCATTTTGAAAGGTTGAATGAGAATTTGCATCGAATTATTTCTGAAATTCATACTCACATTTGCTTACGTTCACATACGCAAAGATCAAGTTTGACCAAAAGTTGACCAAATTTAACCACGGTTGACTTGAGTTGACTAGTTTCAAATTTTTTTTTGAAATAATTAAACGAAATTATTTAATTAAATGGAGTACTTACTTTTAATTAATTAAACAAAGTTATTTAATTAAATGAGAAGCCATTCCTAATTAATTAAATGAAGTTATTTAATTAAATAAGAAAAGTGTCTCTAATTAATTAAAGATTACTTAATTAAATAGAAAAAGTGATTATGAGACATATCTCATTTTATTAAATTAAATATCTCAATAGAATCTGTCTTCAGTTCAAAAAGGGAAATTTCCAGTTCACTATTGATAAAAAAGATCTAAATCAGTTAACTCTTTTTTCTACTCAAATTGAATCAGTTAACTCCTTATTTTACTCAAATTAAATCTGTTAACTCCCTTTAATTTGAAAATCTCCATTTATGATTGAACTTCACCTTTAATCCTGACCGCTGATTGAAATTGATCTGTACTATTGATGAATTCTAGGAAAGTCTATTTAAGAGACCCTCATCTCTTCATTTTGAAAGGTTGAATGAGAATTTGCATCGAATTGTTGCTAGAATTCATACTCACATTTGCTCATATTCACATATGCAAAGATCAAGTTTGACCAAAAGTTGACCAGATTTAATGATGGTTGACTTGAGTTGACTAGTTTCAAAAAGAATTTTTAAATAATTAAACAAAATTATTTAATTAAATGGAGTACTTACTTCTAATTAATTAAAAAAAGTTATTTAATTAAATGAGAAGCCATTCCTAATTAATTAAATGAAGTTATTTAATTAAATAAGTAAAATGTCTCTAATTAATTAAAGATTACTTAATTAAATAGAAAAAGTAATTATGAGAGCATATCTCATTTTATTAAATTAAATATCTCAACAAAATCTCTCTTCAGTTCAAAAAAAAAAATTTCCAGTTCACTATTGATAAAAAATGAGTTAAATCAATTAACTCTTTTTTCTACTCAAATTGAATCAGTTAACTCCTTATTTTACTCAAATTAAATCTATTAACTCCCTTTAATTTAGAAATCTCCCTTTATGACTGAACTTCACCTTTAATTCTGATCGTTGATTGAAATCGATCTCAACTGTTGATGAATTCCAAGAAAGTCTATTTAAGAGATCCTCATCTCTTCATTTTGAAAGGTTGAATGAGAATTTGCATCGAATTGTTGTTGGAATTCATACTCACATTTTCTCATATTCACATACGCAAATATCAAGTTTGACCAAAAGTTGACCAGATTTAACTACGGTTGACTTGAGTTGACTAGTTTCGAAAAGAATTTTGAAATAATTGAACAAAATTATTTAATTAAATGAAGTACTTACTTCTAGTTAATTAAGCAAAGTTATTTAATTAAATGAAAAGCCATTCCAAATTAATTAAATGAAGTTATTTAATTAAATAAGAAAAGTGTCTCTAATTAATTCAAGATTACTTAATTAAATAGAAAAAGTAATTATGAGAGCATATCTCATTTTATTAAATTAAATATCTCAACAAAATCTCTCTTTAGTTCAAAAAGGGAAATATTCAGTTCACTATTGATCAAAAATGAGTTAAATCAGTTAACTCTTTTTTCTACTCAAATTGAATTAGTTAACTGCTTATTTTACTCAAATTAAATATGTTAACTCGCTTTAATTTGCAAATCTCCCTTTATAACGAAACTTCACCTTTAATCTTGATCGTTGTAGTGCCTAGCCTCATTCACATTTTTTTCTAGACATTGTTATTATTATCAGACTGTGATAAACTAGTTTTATGTTGATGGATTAGTGGTATTGTTTTGACACTATCAGACATTATGTTATGGATTCAGTGGTTATATGATGAGATCATTTAGATTTTACATTTCATGCATACATGATGATCATTATACTATTTTCAGTCATTACTGATGATTAGATGGATGGTTAATTATCTTATGTGTTTTATTATGGATACTTACCCCATACTTGCATGAGTATGGTGTGTGTGTTTTCTTATTGTATGGCCTTTCTGATGTGGTTAAAGAAGGGAGTTGTAGTCACCTGCTTAGTCGGGATCTACACGATGCACCACTTCCTGCCATTGTCTGTTTAGCCTAGCATTATATATATTGTATGTACATGCATGATTTTTCTGCAAGATGTAGGTACCGGGTATCGACTTCTCTAAATTGCCAAGATGAGCATACCCTATTATACTATCTCAATGATAAGAGAAGGGAGATAAATTCTCAAGTCCAAATCTCAAACCTTTAAATCAATTGTCCTAGTGAGGTAGGACAAGTATCTGGATATTTTACTCACTAAATGTGTCAGATGACATGGTTCATGATTTCTAACCCTTTAGACTGATTTTGAGTGATTTGCTCTATGATGGGTTTTCATATTTTATCTTGGAGGTCTGTGGTGAATCGTTTATTAATTAAGTCTTAATAAATGGATTTAATTAATAAATTAATTATTTGAGAAAATTAATATAAACTATCATATTATTTGATATTTTGATTATAATTAATTAAATGTGAATTATTGAGGAAATTGAATTAAATAAAAAAATTAGAAAATTAAAATTAATAATAATAATAGTAAAATAATAATAAAGTAATAAATAAATAATAATAATAAAAGTTATAAAGATTAAAATGGAAATTATAAACATTTAAATAGAAATTATATAAAAAGTGAATTGGAGTTATAAGCTTGTACGAGAGTTAATGCACTTTTGTATTTCTCATGTGTCAACAACATGGAGGTTAGTGCATCAATTAAGCACATGATGTCTACAACCCTATGGCTCTTCTTGAAGGTTGAAAAAGACCTATGCTTAGTTGCTGACACCTTCTAGCTATTTCTAGAAGCATTCTAGAGGTTTCCTGAGAGCTCTTTATATCCAGGCATCCCTAGAAGGTTAGACATAGCATTGGAGTGCAATTGGAGCATTGGAGGATTCGAGAATTCTAAAGAAGGGAGCTTGCTTTGCGAGTTTTCTAAGGAAGAACGAATTAGCATCAGAATCTGGGTAGATTCTTATGATTTTACTTATGCTATTTCCGCATTATGCATTCCCTATCTTCTTCGTGTCTTCCATATGTCTTCTGAGGAATTTTATATTTTTATTGTATGCATTCTCAATATGGGCAATTAAATTTATTTGAGAATTCTATATGCATAGATCTGAAAGGAAACCAGGGCTAGGGTTTAAATTATAGCCAGACCCATTAGAAAGTTATTGAGAAAATTTAAAGAGCAAATATTTTAGAATCGTATATATATATATATATATATATATATATATATATATATATATATATATATATATATATATATATATATATATATAAAATTTGAGATCTGCATTTTTTATGCATATTTAAATATATATATTTATAAAAATTTTGCATATATATATACACACACACACACACACACATATATATACATATATACATTTAAATATATATATATATATATATATTCATATATGTATATATATAAATATATTTATTGAAAGTTCAAATGTCGTATCGCTCTGCGAATTTCATTTTTGTAAAACGTTTATAAATTTTTTATTAAAATCGAATGACAGTGGTAAAACATTTATTTCAAAGGTTATTGAAACCACAATTGAAAATATATATAAAATTCATATGGAGGGGCAGGTTATACCCCGTACCCCCCTCCCTTTCCATTGTTTATTATTATGGCGGGACTGTCGCGATTGACACGACTGATGTCGTGATCCGTATACGGTTCAGCGACAGTAGTCGCAGGCATTCACTGTGGTCGTGGGTGGTATAGACCCGACACCCTCGTCGAGTATAACCAAGCACAGGATACAAATGATAGCATATCGCTTATGTATAACGATTTCCTTATTTGGTTTTACATAAAATGTTATTAATTGTTGCTCATTATTAGATATTGTTATATGTATATATAATTAATTATAAATGAATATTATAAAGTTCTAAATTAGTGGATCACTCTTTTAATGATTTGAAATATTGATATTGAGCTTGTCAATTATGAAGAGATATTAATAATTAATTTAATTAAACTCAGTTTAATTAAGATTAGTTATTAGAATATATATAATCAAAGTTTTGATTCATTGAGAATGTCAATTTTCAAACAATCTTATGTAAACAAAATATTATTAGATCAATTAGAAAATTGAATCTAATAGTTTTGGGGAGAAAATTTTATCTATCAAACAAATACATGGGTTAGGAAAAACGTGAAATTTCTCCACTTGATATAATTTGGAAAAAAACGTAAATTGAGACTTTTACATTTGAAAATTTAGCAAAACCAAAACATGTGTTTGCATTGTGTATTCTTTATGCTATTGTTTTGGGTTTTGGGTTGACTAGTGTTGACTAGTTATACAATGTCTACCAGAGGCTTGGGAGTTATGTGATTGTGATGTCATGATGATGTTTTAATCTCGATCTTTATAAATCCAACCATGGTTATGTGATGGAATGCTCTATGTATTGGATGTGATTACTGATTGTTATAGTTGAGATTCTTATGTATGAGACACTTGACTTAACCATTATTTTAGGTCATCGATCAGTTATCCTTGGTTATTTTTCTAGTCGCCATGATGAGACTGTTATGTGGATTTATTTTGATGATGTCATGATGTGACATATTTGCCTCAACCATTTTTGGAGTCTTCGATCAATTTGATTGAGATATATTTTGGTTATTGAAAACCATTGGATATTTGATTATCAGTGATAGTTCAGTTGCCAATAGAGAGCTATTGTGTTCATGATTTTTTGTGGATGTTAGCTCATGGAGATTTGATGCTTTTATGCATATTTGATGATTTTATGGATTATCTTTTGGGATTTTGAGATTTTTGAGTCCATGAGCATTAGGGAAGGATATCTGCATGTAGTGACAGGAAGTGGCTTGCAATGGGGGTCTGGGCCCTAAGAGGCTGCCAAGGTAACTCATTGTAAGTTGGATTAATAAGTGATAACATTCATACCTAATATTAATAGAATGAACCTAAAAAGATAATTTTTTTATTCTCGCCCATGCCTTGAGTGCTTGTACAGGCTAGGATGGGAGTAGTGAGATGCATGGTTGCGACTTTGCATTCCATAGTATTTCTCATCAGTATGAGAGGATAGTAATGGCCGCATGAAATCAGTATGGACCCGTGGAGTTTAGCTAACTGCCAGAGTAACTTGTACCTGATAATTGCGATGACACTTTTTCGCTTGCATAGTAGGTTCCTACATGTCATTGTGTGCCTCTGGGAATAGATGTCAAATTTTGTGTTTGGAAGCTTTGAGTTAGTGTACTTTTAGGATTCTTGGACTTATAGAGATATGTGCTATGTGATTTTGATAGCCTGTTTGGGACTTGAGATTATCTCCTTAGCACGGTGGGAGTGGACCACTTAGGTACCACGCAGTCGGGTGGTAGTGTATTTTCCACTCTTATCATTTTGAGATTCATTGAGACATCGTGGCTAATGCATCCTTCATGATGGTGGATATGTATCCTTTTTCATTGATGATTAGCATATGTTAGATGATGTTATCTTATGCTTTTATTTGCATGTTAGATTACTTTCTACATACGATGTTGTATTTATTAGGAGTGACATTCCTACTATGTAATGTCGATGATCTCTTCGATGATTTGAAATGTTACGCACGGAGGGATGGCTAGGATCCATGATGGTTTAATGATGCTATTGACGGTTGAGAAGAACTGTGCACTTAGTTTATTATGTTTGATCTTTATGATGGATGTATATGTCTTCTATGATGTTGTATCATGTGTTTATCTCTACTTTGATGCATCATGGATTAGAATAGGATGATGTACCTTATTCTATGTATGTAAATTTTTGAGCTTATCATACCCTGTGACATGTACAGTGGATGATTGAGTATTTGAAAAGTAATGTATAAACATTGGACTTATCATTATTATTTCATGTGGATGTTGTACTAGATGGATTCATTTATGTGATTCAACGTTTAGGGATCTTAAAGAATGTAAACTATTATTTATGTTAGGTTTACTTTCAGATGGACATTATTATTGCTTCAGTTAATGTGCATATGTTATATTTGATGTTTACTTCTATGGAAAAAAAAAATTCTACTAAACTTAGTGAAATTCTAGGTTAATTCTTTGGATCCCTTGGCGGGCGATTACAACCACTGATTGAAATCGATCTCAACCGTTGATGAATTTCAAGAAAGTCTATTTAAGAGACCCTCATCTCTTCATTTTGAAAGGTTGAATGAGAATTTGCATCGAATTTTTGCTAGAATTCATACTCACATTTGCTCATATTCACATACGCACAGATCAAGTTTGACCAAAACTTGACTAGATTTAACCACGGTTGACTTGAGTTCACTAGTTTCAAATTTTTTTTTGAAATAATTAAACAAAATTATTTAATTAAATGGAGCACTTAATTCTAATTAATTAAAAAAAGATATTTAATTAAATGAGAAGCCATTTCTCATTAATTAAATGAAGTTATTTAATTAAATAAGAAAAGTGTCTCTAATTAATTAAAGATTACTTAATTAAATAGAAAAAGTAATTATGAGAGCATATCTGATTTTATTAAATTAAATATCTTAACAAAATCTCTCTTCAGTTCAAAAAGAGAAATTTTTAGTTCACTATTGATAAAAAATGAGTTAAATCAGTTAACTCCTTTTTCTACTCAAATTGAATTATTTAACTCTTTATTTTACTCAAATTAAATCTATTAACTCACTTTAATTTGGAAATCTCTCTTTTTGACTGAACTTCACCTTTAATCCTGACAGCTGATTGAGATCAATCTCAACCGTTGATGAATATCAGGAAAGTCTATTTAAGAGACCCTCATCTCTTCATTTTGAAAGGTTGAATGAGAATTTGGATCGAATTGTTGTTGGAATTAAATGAAGTTATTTAATTAAATAAGAAAAGTGTCTCTAATTAATTAAAGATTACTTAATTAAATAGAAAAAGTAATTAGGAGAGCATATTTCATTTTATTAAATTAAATATCTCAACAAAATATCTCTTAAGTTCAAAAAGGGAAATTTCCAGTTCACTATTGATCAAAAATGAGTTAAATCAGTTAACTCTTTTTTCTACTCAAATTGAATCAGTTAACTCCTTATTTTACTCAAATTAAATCTGTTAAGTCCCTTTAATTTGAAAATCTCTTTTTATGATTGAACTTCACCTTTAATCCTGACTGTTGATTGAAATCGATCTCAACCGTTGATGAATTCTAGAAAAGTCTATTTAAGAGACCCTCATCTCTTCATTTTGAAAGGTTGAATGAGAATTTGCATTGAATTATTGCTAGAATTTATACTCACATTTGCTCATATTCACATAAGAAAATATCAAGTTTGACCAAAAGTTGATCAGATTTAACCATGGTTGACTTGAGTTGACTAGTTTCAAAAATTTTTCTGGAATAATTAAACGAAATTATTTAATTAAATGGAGTACTTACTTCTAATAAATTAAACAAAGTTACTTAATTAAATGAGAAGCCATTCCTAATTAATTAAATGAAGTTATTTAATTAAAAAAGAAAAGTGTCTCTAATTAATTAAAGATTATTTAATTAAATAGAAAAACTAATTACGAGAGAATATCTCATTTTATTAAATTAAATATCTCAACAAAATCTCTCTTCAGTTCAAAAATGGAAATTTTCAGTTCACTATTGATAAAAAATGAGTTAAATTAATTAAATATTTTTTCTACTTGAATTGAATCAGTTAACTCCATATTTTACTCCAATTAAATCTGTTAACTCCTTTTAATTTAGAAATCTCCCTTTATGACTGAACTTCACCTTTAATCCTGACCGTTGATTGAAATCGATCTAACCCGTTGATGAATTCTAGGAAAGTCTATTTAAGAGACCCTGATCTCTTCATTTTGAAAGGTTGAATGAGAATTTGCATCGAATTGTTGCTTAAATTCATACTCACATTTTCTCATATTCACATATGCAAAGATCAAGTTTGACCAAAAGTTGACCAGATTTAACCATGGTTGACTTGAGTTGACTAGTTTTGAAAAGAATTTTGAGATAGTTAAACGAAATTATTTAATTAAATGGAGTATTTACTTCTAATTAATTAAACAAAGTTATTTAATTAAATGAGAAGACATTACAAATTAATTAAATGAAGTTATTTAATTAAATAATAAAGGTATTTCTAATTAATTAAAGATTACTTAATTAAATAGGAAAAGTAATTATGAGAGCATATCTCATTTTATTAAATTAAATATCTCAACAAAGTCTCTCTTCAGTTCAAAAAGGGAAATTTTCAGTTCACTATTGATCAAAAATGAGTCAAATCAGTTAACTCTTTTTTCTACTCAAATTGAATCAGTTAACTCTTTATTTTACTCAAATTAAATCTGTTAACTCCCTTTAATTTGGAAATCTCTCTTTATGACTGAACTTCACCTTTAATCCTGACCGTTGATTGAAATTGATCTCAACTATTGATGAATTTCAAGAGAGTCTAGTTAAGAGACCCTCATCTCTTCATTTTGAAAGGTTGAATGATAATTTGGATCGAATTGTTGCTGGAATTCTTATACACATTTGCTTATATACACATACGAAAAGATCAAGTTTGATCAAAAGTTGACCAGATTTAACCAGGGTTGACTAGTTTTGAAAAGAATTTTGAAATAATTAAATGAAATTATTTAATTAAATGGAGTACTTACTTCTAATTAATTAAACAAAGTTATTTAATTAAATGAGAAGTCATTCCTAATTAATCAAATGAAGTTATTTAATTAAATAAGAAAGGTGTCTCTTATAAATTAAAGATTACTTAATAAAATAGAAAAAGTAATTATGAGAGCATATCTCATTTTATTAAATTAAATATCTCAACAAAATCTCTCTTCAGTTCAAAAAGGGAAATTTGCAGTTCAATATTAATCAAAAATGAATTAAATGAGTTAACTCCTTTTTCTACTGAAATTGAATCAGTTAACTCCTTATTTTACTCAAATTAAATCTGTTAACTCCCTTTAATTTGGAAATCTCCCTTTATGACTAAACTTCACCTTTAATCCTGACCGTTGATTGAAATCGATCTCCACTGTTGATGAATTCTAGAAAAGTCTATTCAAGAGGCCCTCATCTCTTCATTTTGAAAGGTTGAATGAGAATTTGCATCGAATTGTTTCTTGAATTCATACTCACATTTGTTCATATTCACACACGCAAAGATCAAGTTTGACCAAAAGTTGACCAAATTTAACCACGGTTGACTTGAGTTAAATAGTTTCGAAAAGAATTTTGAAATAATTAAATAAAATTATTTAATTAAATGGAGTACTTTTAATTAATTAAACAAAGTTATTTAATTAAATGAGAAGCCATTCATAATTAATTAAATGAAGTTATTTAATTAAATAAGAAAAGTGTCTCTAATTATTAAAGATTACTTAATTAAATAGAAAAATTAATTATGAGAGCATATCTCATTTGATTAAATTAAATATCTCAACAAAATCTCCCTTCAGTTCAAAAAAGAGAAATTTCCAATTCACTATTGATTAAAAATGAGTTAAATAAGTTAACTCCTTTTTCTACTCAAATTGAATCAGTTAACTCCTTATTTTACTCAAATGAAATCTGTTAACTCCCTTTAATTTGAATATCTCCCTTTATGACTGAACTTCACCTTTAATCCTAACCGCTGATTGAAATCGATCTCAACCGTTGATAAATTCTAGGAAAGTCTATTTAAGAGACCCTCATCTCTTCATTTTGAAAGGTTGAATGAGAATTTGCATCGAATTGTTGTTGGAATTCATACTCACATTTGCTTATATTCACATACGGAAAGATTAAGTTTGACCAAAAGTTGACCAAATTTAACCACGGTTGACTTGAGTTGAATAGTTTTGAAGTGAATTTTGAAATAATTAAACAAAATTATTTAATTAATGGAGTACTTAATTCTAATTAAATAAACAAAGTTATTTAACTAAATGAGAAGCCATTCCTAATTAATTAAATGAAGTTATTTAATTAAATAAGAAAAGTGTCTCTAATTAATTAATGATTACTTAATTAAATAGAAAAAGTAATTATGAGACATATCCCACTTTATTAAATTAAATATCTCAACAAAATCTCTCTTCAGTTCAAAAAGGGAAATTTTTAGTTCACTATTAATAAAAAATGAGTTAAATCAGTTAACTCCCTTTTCTACTCAAATTGAATCAGTTAACTCCTTATTTTACTCAAATTAAATCTATTAACTCCCTTTAATTTGGAAATCTCCCTTTATGACTGAACTTCACCTTCAATCCTGACCGCTGATTGAAATCGATCTGAACTATTGATTAATTCTAGGAAAGTCTATTTGAGAGACCCTCATCTCTTCATTTTGAAAAGTTGAATGAGAATTTGCATCTAATTGTTACTTGAATTCATACTCACATTTGCTCATATTCAAATACGTAAAGATCAAGTTGTACCAAAAGTTGACCAGATTTAACCATGATAGACTTGAGTTGACTAGTTTCAAATTTTTTTTTGAAATAATTAAACAAAGTTATTTAATTAAATAGAGTACTTTCTTCTAATTAATTAAAAAAATTTATTACATAAATGAGAAGCAATTCCTAATTAATTAAATGAAGTTATTTAATTAAATAAGAAAAGTGTCTCTAATTAATTAAAGATTACTTAATTAAATAGAACAAGTAATTATGAGAGCATATCTCATTTTATTAAATTAAATATCTCAACAAAATCTCTCTTCAGTCCAAAAAGGGAAATTTCAAGTTCACTATTGATAAAAAATGAGTTAAATCAGTTAACTCCTTTTTCTACTTAAATTGAATCAGTTAACTCCTTATTTTACTCAAATTAAATCTATTAACTCCTTTTAATTTGAAAATCTCCCTTTACGACTGAACTTCACCTTTAATCTCGACTATTGATTGAAATCGATCTCAACCGTTGATGAATTCCAATAAAGTCTATTTAAGAGACCCTCATCTCTTCATTTTGAAAGGTTGAATGGAAATTTGCATCGAATTGTTGTTGGAATTCATACTCACATTTGCTTATATTCACATACAGAAAGATTAAGTTTGACCAAAAGTTGACCAGATTTAACCACGGTTGACTTGAGTTGACTAGTTTTGAAAAGAATTTTAAAATAATTAAATGAAATTATTTAATTAAATGGAGTACTTACTTCTAATTAATTAAACAAAGTTATTTAACTAAATGAAAAGCCATTCCTACTTAATTAAATGAAGTTATTTAATTAAATAAGAAAAGTGTCTCTAATTAATTAATTATTACTTAATTAAATAGAAAAAGTAATTATGAGACATATCTCATTTTATTAAATTAAATATCTCAACAAAATCTCTCTTCAGTTCAAAAAGGGAAATTTTCAGTTCACTATTGATAAAAAATGAGTTAAATCAGTTAACTCCTTTTTCTACTCAAATTGAATCAGTTAACTCCTTATTTTACTCAAATTAAATCTGTTAACTCCCTTTAATTTTGAAATCTCCATTTATGACTGAACTTTACCTTTTATCCTGACTGTTGATTGAAATCAATCTCAACCGTTGATGAATTCCAAGAAAGTCTATTTAAGAGACCCTCATCTCTTCATTTTGAAAAGTTGAATAAGAATTTGCATCAAATTGTTGCTGGAATTCATACTCACATTTGCTCATATTAACATACGCAAAGTTCAAGTTTGACCAAAAGTTTACCAGATGTAACCACGATTGACTTGAGTTGACTAGTTTTAAAAAGAATTTTAGAATAATTAAACGAAATTTTTTAATTAAATGGAGTACTTGCTTCTAATTAATTAAACAAAGTTATTTAATTAAATGACAAGCCATTCCTAATTAATTAAATGAAGTTATTTAATTAAATAAGAAAAGTTTCTCTAATTAATTAAAGATTAATTAATTAAATAGAAAAACTAATTATGAGAGCATATCTCATTTTATTAAATTAAATATCTCAGTTCACTATTGATAAAAAATGAGTTAAATCAGTTAACTCATTTTTCTACTTAAATTGAATCAGTTAACTCCTTATTTTACTCAAATTAAATTTGTTAACTTGCTTTAATTTTGAAATCTCCCTTTATGACTGAACTTCACCTTTAATACTGACCGCTGATTAAAATCGATCTCAGCTGTTCATGAATTCTAGGAAAGTCTATTTAAGAGACCCTCATCTCTTCATTTTTAATAGTTGAATGAGAATTTGCATCGAATTGTTGCTGGAATTCATACTCACATTTGCTCATATTCACATACTCAAAGATCAAGTTTGACCAAAAGTTGACCAGATTGAACAACGGTTGACTTGAATTGACTAGTTTCCAAAAGAATTTTGAAATAATTAAACGAAAATATTTAATTAAATGGAGTACTTACTTCTAATTAATTAAACAAAGTCATTTAATTAAATGAGAAGCCATTCCTAATTAATTAAATGAAGTTATTTCATAAAATAAGACTGAACTTTAATGTGGAAATCTCCCTTTATGACTGAACTTCACCTTTAATCCTGACTGCTGATTGAAATCGATCTGAACTGTTGATGAATTCTAGGAAAGTCTATTTAAGAGACCCTCATCTCTTCATTTTGAAAAGTTGAATGAGAATTTGCATTTAATTTTTGCTTCAATTCATACTCACATTTGCTCATATTCACATATGCAAAGATCAAGTTTTATCAAAAGTTGACCAAATTTAACCATGATTGACTTGAGTTGACTAGTTTCGAGAGGAATTTTGAAATAATTAAACAAAATTATTTAATTAAATGAAGTACTTACTTCTAATTAATTAAACAAAGTTATTTAATTAAATGAGAAGCCATTCCTAATTAATTAAATAAAGTTATTTAATTAAATAAGAAAAGTGTCTTTAATTAATTAAAGATTACTTAATTAAATAGAACAAGTAATTATGAGATCATATCTCATTTTATTAAATTAAATATCTCAACAAAATCTCTCTTCAGTCCAAAAAGAGAAATTTCAAGTTCACTATTGATAAAAAATGAGTTAAATCAGTTAAGTCATTTTTTTACTCAAATTGAATCAGTTAACTCCTTATTTTACTCAAATTAAATCTGTTAACTCCTTTTAATTTGGAAATCTTCCTTTACGATTGAACTTCACCTTTAATCGCGACTGTTGATTGAAATCGATCTCAACCGTTGATGAATTCTAGGAAAGTCTATTTAAGAGACCATCATCTCTTCATTTTGAAAGGTTGAATGGGAATTTGCATCGAATTGTTGTTGGAATTCATACTCACATTTTCTTATATTCACATACAGAAAGATTAAGTTTGATCAAAAGTTGACCAGATTTAACCACGGTTGACTTGAGTTGACTAGTTTTGAAAAGAATTTTAAAATAAATAATTGAAATTATTTAATTAAACGGAGTACTTACTTCTAATTAATTAAACAAATTTATTTAACTAAATGAGAAGCCATTCCTACTTAATTAAATGAAGTTATTTAATTAAATAAGAAAATTGTCTCTAATTAATTAATGATTACTTAATTAAATAGAAAAAGTAATTATGAGACATAGCTCATTTTATTAAATTAAATATCTCAACAAAATCTCTCTTCAGTTCAAAAAGGGAAATTTTCAGTTCACTATTGATAAAAAATGAGTTAAATTAGTTAACTCTTTTTTCTACTCAAATTGAAATAGTTAACTCCTTATTTTACTCAAATTAAATCTGTTAACTCCCTTTAATTTGAAAATCTCCCATTATGACTGAACTTTACATTTAATCCTGACTACTGATTGAAATCAATCTTAACCGTTGATGAATTCCAGGAAAGTCTATTTAAGAGACCCTCATCTCTTCATTTTGAAAATTTGAATAAGAATTTGCATCGAATTGTTGCTGAAATTCATACTCACATTTGCTCATATTCACATACGCAAAGATCAAGTTTGACCAAACGTTGACCATTTTTAACCACGATTGACGTGAGTTGACTAGTTTCGAAAAAAAATTTAAAATAATTAAACAAAATTATTTAATTAAATGGAGTATTTACTTCTAATTAATTAAACAAAGTTATTTAATTAAATGACAAGCCATTCCTAATTAATTAAATGAAATTATTTAATTAAATAAGAAAAGTTTCTCTAATTAATTAAAGATTACTTAATTAAATAGAAAAAGTAATTATGAGAGCATATTTCATTTTATTAAATTAAATATCTCAACAAAATTTCTTTTCAGTTCAAAAAAAGAAATTTCAAGTTCACTATTGATCAAAAATTAGTTAAATCAGTTAACTTATTTTTCTACTTAAATTTAATCAGTTAACTCCTTATTTTACTCAAATTAAATCTGTTAACTCGCTTTAATTTGGAAATCTCCCTTTATGACTGAACTTCACCTTTAATACTAACCGCTGATTAAAATCGATCTCAGTTGTTCATGAATACAAGGAAAGTCTATTTAAGAGACCCTAATCTCTTCATTTTGAATGGATGAATGAGAATTTGCATCGAATTGTTGCTGGAATTCATTCTCACATTTGCTCATATTCACATACTCAAAGATCATGTTTGACCAAAAGTTGACCAGATTGAACCACGGTGACTTGAACTAACTAGTTTCCAAAAGAATTTTGAAATAATTAATTGAAAATATTTAATTAAATGGAGTACTTACTTTTAATTAATTAAACAAAGTTATTTAATTAAATGAGAAGCCATTCCTAATTAATTAAATGATGTTATTTAATTAAATAATAAAAGTGTCTCTAATTAATTAAAGATTACTTAATTAAATAGAAAAAGTAATTATGAGAGCATATCTCATTTTATGAAATTAAATATCTCAACAAAATGTCTCTTCAGTTCAAAAAAGGAAATTTTCAGTTCACTATTGATCAAAAAATAGTTAAATCAATTAACTACTTTTTCTTCTGATATTGAATTAATTAAATTTTTATTTTACTCAAATTAAATCTGTTAACTCCCTTTAATTTTGAAATCTCCCTTTATGACTGAGCTTCACCTTTAATCCTAACCGCTGATTGAAATCGATCTCAACTGTTGATGAATTCCAAGAAAATCTATTTAAGAAACCCTCATCTTTTCATTTTGAAAGGTTGAATGAGAATTTGCATCGAATTGTTGCAGGAATTCATAATCACATTTGCTCATATTCACATATGCAAAGATCATATTTGACCAAAATTTGACCAGATTTAACTATGGTTGACTTTAGTTGACTAGTTTCGAAAAGAATTTTGAAATAATTAAACAAAATTATTTAATTAAATGGAGTACTTCTAATTAATTAAACAAAGTTATTTAATTAAATGAGAAGCCATTCCTAATTAATTAAATGAAGTTATTTAATTAAATAAGAAAAGTGTCTCTAATTATTAAAGATTACTTAATTAAATACAAAAAGTAATTATGAGAGCATATATCATTTTATTAAATTAATTATCTCAACAAAATCTTTCTTCAGTTTAAAAAGAGAAATTTCCAGTTCACTATTGATTAAAAATGAGTTAAATAAGTTAACTCCTTTTTCTACAAAAATTGAATTAGTTAACTCCTTATTTTACTCAAATTAAATCTGTTAACTCCCTTTAATTTGGAAATCTCTATTTTTGACTGAACTTCATGTTTAATTCTGACCGCTGATTGAAATCGATCTCAACCATTGATGAATTATATGAAAGTCTATTTAAGAGACCCTCATCTCTTCATTTTGAAAGGTTGAATGAGAATTTGCATCGAATTGTTGCTAGAATTCATACTCACACTTGTTCATATTCACATACGCAAAGATCAAGTTTAACCAAAAGTTGACCAGATTTAACCATGGTTGACTTAAGTTGACTAGTTTCAAAAAAAATTTTGAAATAATTAAACAAAATTATTTAATTAAATGGAGTACTTACTTCTAATTTATTAAACAAATTTATTTAATTAAATGAGAAGCCATTCCTAATTAACTAAATGAAGTTATTTAATTAAATAAGAAAATTGTCTCTAATTAATTAAAGATTATTTAATTAAATAGAAAAAGTAATTATGAGAGCATATCTCATTTTATTAAATTAAATATCTCAACAAAATCTCCCTTTAGTTTAAAAAGGGAAATTTCTAGTTCACTATTTATAAAAAAATGAGTTAAATCAGTTAACACCTTTTTCTACTCAAATTGAATCAGTTAACACCTTATTTTATTCAAATTAAATCTGTCAACACCTTTTAATTTAGAAATCTCCCTTTATGACTGACTTTCACCTTTAATCCTGATTGCTGATTGAAATCGATCTGAACCGTTGATGAATTCAAGGAATGTCTATTTAAGAGAGGCTCATCTCTTCATTTTGAAAGGTTGAATGAGAATTTGCATCGAATTGTTGCTGGAATTCATACTCACATTTGCTCATTTTTACATACGCAAAGATCAAGTTTGACCAAAAGTTGACCAGATTTAAGCACGATTGACTTGAGTTGACTAGTTTTGAAAAAAAAATTAAAATAATTAAACGGCATTATTTAATTAAATAGAGTACTTACTTCTAATTAATTAAACAAAGTTATTTAATTAAATGAGAAGCCATTCCTAATTAATTAAATGAAGTTATTTAATTAATTAAGAAAAGTGTCTCTAATTAATTAAAGATTACTTAATTAAATAGAAAAAGTAATTATGAGAGCATAATTCATTTTATTAAATTAAATATCTCAACAAAATCTCTTTTCAGTTCAAAAAAGGAAGTTTCTAGTTCACTATTGATAAAAAATGAGTTAAATCAGTTAACTCCTTTTTCTACTCAAATTGAATCAGTTAACTCCTTATTTTACTCAAATTAAATCTGTTAACTCCCTTTAATTAAGAAATCTCCCTTTATGACTAAACTTTACCTTTAATCCTGACCGCTGATTGAAATCGATCTCAGCCGTTGATGAATTCTAGGAAAGTCTATTTAAGAGACCCTCCTCTCTTCATTTTGAAAGGTTTAATAAGAATTTGCATCGAATTGTTGTTGGAATTCATACTCACATTTTCTCATATTCAGATACGTAAAGATCACATTTGACCAAAAGTTGACTAGATTTAACCACGGTTGACTTGAGCTGACTTGTTTCGAAAAGAATTTTTAAGTAACTAAACGAAATTATTTAATTAAATGGAGTACTTACTTCTAATTAATGAAAAAAAAAGTTATTTAATTAAATGAGAAGCCATTCCTAATTAATTAAATGAAGTTATTTAATTAAATAAGAAAAGTGTCTCTAATTAATTAAATATTATTTAATTAAATATTATTTAATTAAATATTATTTAATTAAATAGAAAAAGTAATTATGAGAGTATATCTCACTTCATTAAATTAAATATCTGAACAAAATCTCTCTTCAGTTCAAAAAGGGAAATTTCCAATTCACTAATGATAAAAAATGAGTTAAATGAGTTAACTCCTTTTTCTACTCAAATTGAATCAGTTAACTCCTTATTTTACTCAAATTTAATCTGTTAACTTGCTTTAATTTGGAAATCTCCCTTTATGACTGAACTTCACCTTTAATCCTGACCGCTAATTTAAATCGATCTCGACCGTTGATGAATTCAAGGAAAATCTATTTAAGAGACCCTCATCTCTCCATTTTCAAAAGTTGAATGAGAATTTGCATTGAACTATTGCTGGAATTCATACTCACATTTGCTCATATTCACATACGCAAAGATCAAGTTTGACCAATAGTTGACCAGATTTAACCATGGTTGACTTGAGTTGACTAGTTTCGAAAAGAATTTTGAAATAATTGAACGAAATTATTTGATTAAATGGATTACTTACTTCTAATTAATTAAATAAAGTTATTTAATTAAATGAGAAGCCATTCCTAATTAATTAAATGAATTTATTTAATCAAATAAGAAAAGTGTCTCAAATTAATTAAAGATTATTTAATTAAATAGAAAAAGTAATTATGAGAGCATATCTCATTTTATTAAATTAAATATTTCAACAAAATCTCTCCTCAGTTCAAAAAGATAAATTTCCAGTTAACTATTGATAAAAAATGAGGTAAATCAGTTAACTCCTTTTTCTATTCAAATTGAATCAGTTAACTCCTTATTTTACTCAAATTAAATTTGTTAACTCCTTTTAATTTGGAAATCTCTATTTATGACTGAACTTCATCTTTAATCCTAACCGCTAATTGAAATCGATCTCAACCGTTGATAAATTATAGGAAAGTCTATTTAAGAGACCCTCATCTCTTCATTTTGAAAGGTTGAATGAGAATTTGCATCGAATTGTTGCTAGAATTCATACTCACACTTGTTCATATTCACATATGCAAAGATCAAGTTTGACCAAAAGTTGACCAGATTTAACCAGGGTTGACTTGAGTTGACTAGTTTCAAAAAGAATTTTGAAATAATTAAACAAAATTATTTAATTAAATGGAGTACTTACTTCTAATTTATTAAACAAAGTTATTTAATTAAATGAGAAGCCATTCCTAAATAATTAAATGAAGTTAGTTAATTAAATAAGAAAATTGTCTCTAATTAATTAAAGATTATTTAATTAAATAGATAAAGTAATTATGAGAGCATATCTCATTTTATTAAATTAAATATCTCAACAAAATCTGTCTTCAGTTTAAAAAGGGAAATTTTCAGTTCACTATTAATCAAAAATGAGTTAAATGAGTTAACTCATTTTTCTACTCAAATTGAATCAGTTAACTCCTTATTTTACTCAAATTAAATTTGTTAACTTCCTTTAATTTGAAAATCTCCCTTTATGACTAAACTTCACCTTTAATCCTGACCGCTGATTAAAATCGATCTCAACTATTGATGAATTTCAAGTAAGTCTATTTAAGAGACCCTTATCTCTTCATTTTGAAAGGTTGAATGAGAATTTGCATCGAATTGTTGCTAGAATTCATACTCACATTTGCTCATATTCACATTCGCAAAGATCAAATTTGACCAAAAGTTGATCAGATTTAACCACGGTTGACTTGAGTTGACTAGTTTCGAAAAAAATTTGAAATAATTAAACGAAATTATTTAATTAAATGGAGTACTTACTTCTAATTAATTAAAAAATTTATTTAATTAAATGAGAAGCCATTCCTAATTAATTAAATGAAGTTATGTAATTAAATAAGAAAACTGTCTCTAATTAATTAAAGATTACTTCATTAAATTGAAAAAGTAATTACGAGAGCATATCTCATTTTATTAAATTATATATGTCAACAAAATCACTCTTCAGTTCAAAAAGGGAAATTTCCAGTTCACTATTGATAAAAAATGAGTTGAATCAGTTAACTCCTTTTTCTACTTAGATTGAATCAGTTAACTCCTTATTTTACTCAAATTAAATCTGTTAACTTCCTTTAATTTGAAAATCTCCTTTTATGACTGAACTTCGCCTTTAATCCTGACCGCTGATTGAAATCGATCTCAACCGTTGATGAATTCCAGAAAAGTCTATTTTAGAGACCCTCATCTCTTCATTTTTAAAGGTTGAATAAGAATTTGTATCAAATTGTTAATGGAGTTCATACTCACATTTTCTCATATTCACATACGCAAAGATCAAGTTTGACCAAAAGTTGAACAGATTTAACCACGGTTGACTTGAGTTGACTAGTTGCAAAATTTTTTTTGAAATAATTAAACGAAATTATTTAATTAAATGGAGTACTTACTTCTAATTAATTAAACAAAGTTATTTAATTAAATGAGAAGTCATTCCTAATTAATTAAATGAAAGTATTTAATTAAACAATAAAAGTTTCTCTAATTAATTAAAGATTACTTAATTAAATAGAAAAAGTAATTATGAGAGCATATCTCATTTTATTAAATTAGAAATCTCAACAAAATCTCTCTTCAGTTCAAAAAGGGATATTTTCAGTTCACTATTGATAAAAAATGAGTTAAATCAGTTAACTCCTTTTTCTACTCAAATTGAATCAGTTAACTCCTTATTTTACTCAAATTAATACTTTTAACTCCTTTTAATTTGGAAATCTCCCTTTATGACTGACCTTCACATTTAATCTTGACCGCTGATTGAAATCGATCTCAACTGTTGATGAATTTTAGGAAAGTCTATTTAATAGACCCTCATCTCTTCATTTTGAAAGGTTGAATGAGAATTTGCATCGAATTGTTACTGGAATTCATACTCATATTTGCTCATATTCACATACGCAAAGATCAAGTTTGACCATAAGTTGACCATATTTAACCACGGTTGACTTTAGTTGACTAGTTTTGAAAAGAGTTCATGCTTTGACAAGGTGGAGACATTTCTTGTTGGGGCATAGATTTGAGCTACATAGTGATCATCGTAGTCTTCAGTACGTTTTCTCTCAGCCTAATTTGAATGCTTGCCAGAGTCGATGGATGGTGTTTCTATGCGAGTATGATTTTGAGGTTAAGTACATTCAGGGTAAGAAGAATGTGGTGGCGGATGCTTTTAGTCACAAGAGACATGTGGTATCATCGATGACTCTTAGTGTGGATTTGAGGAGTCATATTCTTCAGGCACTTCCTACGGATTCCTGGTATCAAGAAGTGTGCAGAGAGATTGATTCGGGAAGATCTTTGGAAGGTAAGTTTGTAAGTTACGTTCGAGAGTCAGATGGTCTTTTGAGACATTTGGGGAGGATTTATGTGCCATTTTCGGATGAGCTTCGCACCTTGATACTAGCAGAAGCCCATCGTACACCTTACTCAGCACATCCAGGTGTCAAGAAGATGCATGCTGATTTGAGACGTTTGTTCTTTTGGTCTGGGATGAAGCGAGATATTGCTGATTTTGTGGCTAGGTGTCTTGAGTGTCAGAGAGTTAAGGCAGAACACCAGCACTCGGCTGGACTTTTGTAGCCAAATCTCATTCCTTCTTGGAAGTGGGATATCATCTCCATGGATTTTATTGTAGGATTACCTATGACAGTTTGACGTCATTATGCTATCATGGGCACCATTGATCGGTTGACTAAGGTGGCACATTTTTCACTGATCAAGTCTTCCTACATAGAAGCTTTTGTAGCTAATGTCTTCATGCGTGACATTGTGAGACTACATGGTATTCCTAGAAAGATTATTTCTGATAGGGATCTTGTATTCACATCTGCATTCTGGACATCGTTGCAGCATGAGCTTGGAGCACAGCTAAACTTTAGTTCAGCATATCATCTAGAGATTGATGGTCAGACAGAGAGGGTGAATCAGGTTTTGGAGGATATGCTACGGATGTATGTGATGGATAGGCAGACACATTGGGAGGATTATCTCTATCTGGTGGAGTTTTCTTACAACAACGGGTATCATAGTTCTATTGGTATGGCACCATTTCAGGCATTATATGGTTGTCCTTGTCGTACACCATTGTGTTGGGACAGTCTTTAGGATCACATCCTATTGGGTCCTAAGATGCTTCGTGATATGGAGCAACAGGTAGTGCGTATCCGTGAGCTATTGGGTCCTATGAGTATGTCGATGCTCATAGGACTGATAAGCAGTTTGTTGTGGGTGATAAGGTTTTCTTGAGAGTGCGACTGTGAAAGAGTCTGATCCACTATGGAAAGGGTTCTAAGCTAGCACCTCGTTTTGTGGGACCATTCAAGATTTTAGAGAGGATTGGCCCGGTTGCTTACCGTCTTGCTCTACCGACCAACCTAGCTCGCATTCATGATGTTTTCCATGTTTCAGTGCTTAGGTAGTATATTTCTAATATTGTACATGTTTTTGATTAGAATGCGTTGCAGGTAGAGGATGGGCAACTGGCTTTTGAGCCGGTTCGCATTCTAGAGCAGCGCGGGTTGACCCTCAGGGGTCGATCCATCGAGCAGGTAAGGGTCCAATGGAACCCTACTAATGATTCTTCAGCTACTTGGGAGGATGCAGCTAGATTGAGGGAGTGATATCCCTATTTATTTGTAGGCTTCCAGGAGTAAGCCTAACCCAAGGGGGGGTGGATGTAGTGCCTACCCTCGTTCACATCTTTTCTGGACATTGATGCTATTATTATCAGACTGTGATAGACTAGTTTTATGTTGATGGATTAGTGGTATTGTTTTGACACTATCAAACATTATGTTATGGATTCAGGGGTTATATGAAGAGATCATTTAGATTTTACATTTCATGCATACATGATGATCATTATATTGTTTTCAGTTATTATTGATGATTAGATGGATGGTTATTATCTTATGTGTTTTATTATGGATACTTACCCCATACTTACATGTGTATGGTGTGCGTGTTTTCTTATTGTATGGCATTCCTGATGTGGTTAAGGAAGGGAGTCGTAGTCACCTGCTTAGTCGGGATCTACACGATGCACCACTTCTTACCATTGTCTGTTTAGCTTAGTATTATATATATTGTATGTACATGCATAGTTTTTCTATAGGTTGCAGGTACTGGGTATCGACTTCCCTGAATTGCCAGGATGAGCATACCCTATTATACTATCTCAATGATAAGAGAAGGGAGATAAATTCTCAAGTCCAAATCCCAAACCCTTAAACCATTTGTCCTAGTGAGTTAGGAAAAGTATCAGAGTTGAGTACCCACCGAATGTGTCGGATGACATATTTCGTGATTTTTAACCCTTTAGACTGATTTTGTATGATTTTTTCTATGATGGGTTTTCATATTTTATCTTGGAGGTCTATGGTGAATTTTCTATTAATTAAGTCTTAATAAATAGATTTAATTAATAAATTAATTATTTGAGAAAATTAATATAAAATATCATGTTATTTGATATTTTGATTGTAATTAATTAAATGAGAATTATTGAGGAAAATGAATTAAATAAAAGAAAATTAGAAATTAAAATTAATAATAATAATAAAATAATAATAAAGTAATATATAAATAATAATAATAAAATTTATAAAAATTTAAATAAAAATTATATAAAAAGTAAATTGGAGTTATAAGTTTGCATGGGAGTTAACGCACTTTTCTATTTCTCATGTGTCAACAACATGGGGGTTAGTGCATCAATTAAGCACATGGTGTCTAAAACCCTATGGCTCATCTTGAAGGTTTGAAAAGACCCATGCTTAGTTGGTGACACCTTCCAGCTATTTCTAGAAACATTCTAGAAGTTTTCTGAGAGTTCTTTATATTCAGGCATCCCTACAAGCTTAGACATAGCATTTGGAGTGCAATTGGAGCATTGGAGGATTCAAGAATTTTGAAGAAGGGAGCTTGCTCTACGGGTTTTCTGAGGAAGAGAAAATTAGCATCAGAATTCGAGTAGATTCTTGTGATTTTACTTATGCTATTTCTGCATCTTGCATTCCCTGTCTTCTTCGTGTCTTCCATATGTCTTCTGAGGAATTTCATATTTTTATTGTATGCATTCTCAATATGGGCAATTGAATTTTTGTGAAAATCTTTATATACCCCACCCACCGCAAGCTTGCGAGATCGCAGGGTACCTACGACCGCAGTGTACCTATGGTGTAGATGTATTGGGCCGCACAATTTTAAAATCACATTGTGATTTGAGTTTGGTTTTAAATTATATAAAATTTTATTTGCAACGTTATTTCATATGAGATTTGGATATGAATCTTGATTTTGTTGCAATATCATTAATTATTAAATGTTATTATATATATATGTGTGTGTGTGTGTGTGTGTGCACACACACACACACACACACACACACACATATATATAAGTATATATGTATATATAATTAATTATAAATGAATATTATAAATTTCTAAATTAATGGATCACTCTTTTAATGATTTAAAATATTGATATTGAGCTTGTCAATTATGAAGAGATATTAATAATTAATTTAATTAAACTCAGTTTAATTAAGATTAGTTATTAGAATATATAATCAAAGTTTTGATTCATTGAGAGTGTCAATTTTCAAACAATGTTATATAAACAAAATATTATTAGATCAATTAGAAAATTGAGTCTAATAGTTTTGGGGAGAAACTTTTATCTATCAAACAAATACATGGGTTAGGAAAAATGTGAAATTTCTCCACTTAATATAATTTGGAAAAACGTAAACTAAGAATTTTAAATTAAAATTTCAAAACTTAGCAAAACTAAAACATGTGTTTACATTGTGTATTCTTTATCCTATTATTTTGGGTTTTGGGTTGACTAGTGTTGACCAGTATAGGACGTCTACCAAAGGCTTGAGGGTTATGTGATTGTGATGTCATGATGATGTTTCAATCTCGATCTTTATAAACTCAACCATGGTTTGTGATGGAATGCTCTATGTATTGGATGTGATTACTAATTGTTATAGTTGAGATTCTTGTGTATGAGACTCTTGACCTAACCATTATTATGGTCATCGATCAGTTATCCTTGATTATTTTCTAGTTGCCACGATGAGACCGAGATGTGGATTTATTCTTGATGATGTCATGTTGTGACATGTTTGACTCAACCATTTTTGGAGTCTTCGATCAGTATGATTGAGATATATATTTTGGTTATTGAGAACCATTGGATATTTGATTATTAGTGATACTTCAGTTGCCAATAGAGATATGTTGTGTTCATGATTTTCTATGGATGTTAGCTCATGGAGATTTGATTCTTTTATGCATATTTGATTATTTTATGGATTATCTTTTGAGATTTTGAGATTAATGAGTCCATGAGCATTAGGATAGGATATCTGCATGTAGTGACGAGAAGTAGCTTGCAATGGGGGCTGGGGCCCTAGGAGGCTGCCAGGGTAACTCATTATAAGTTGGATTAATAAGTGATAACATTCACACCTAATACTAATTGAATGAACCTAAAAAGATAAGTGTTTGTTCTCGCCCATGCCTTGAGCGCTTGTACAGGCTAGGATGGGAGTAGTGAGATGCATGGTTGCGACCTTGCATTTTGTAGTATGCCTCATTAGTATGAGAGGATACTAGTGGCCGCATGAAATCAGTATGGACTTGTGGAGTTTAGCTAACTGCCAGGGTAACTTGTATGTGATAATTGCGATGACACTTTCCCGCTTGCATAGCAGGTTCCTACATGTCATTGTGTGCCTCTGGAGATTAGATGTTAGATTTTGTGTTTGGAACCTTTGAGTTAGTATGATTTTAGGATTCCTGGACTTATGGAGATTTGTGCTATGTGATTTTTATAGCCTGTTTGGGACTTGAGATTATCTCCTTAGCATGGTGGGAGTGGACCACTTAGGTACCACGCAGTCGGGTGGTAGTGTATTTTCGACTCTTATCATTTTGAGATTTATTGAGACATCGTGGCTGATGCATCCTTCATGATGGTGGATATGTATCTTTTTTCATTGATGATTAGCATATGTTAGATGATGTTATCTTATGCTTTTATTTGCATGTTAGATTACTTTTTACATATAATATTATATTGATTAGGAGTGACATTCCTACTATGTAATACCAATGATCTCTTCAGTGATTTGGAATGTTACGTACGGAGGGATGGCTAGGATCCACGATGGTCTAATGATGCTATTAACAGTTGGGAGGAACCATGCACTTAGTTTATTATGTTTGATCTTTATGATGGATGTATATGTCTTCTGTGATGATGTATCATGTGTATCATGTGTTTATCTCTACTTTGATGTATCATGGATTAGAATAGGATGATGGACCTTATTCTATGTATGTATATTCTTTTGAGCTTGTCATACACTGTGACATGTACAGTGGATGATTAAGTATTTGAAATGTAATGTATAAACATTGGACTTATCATTATTATTTCATGTGAATGTTGTACTAGATGGATTCATGTATGTAATTCAACGTTAAGGGATCTTTAAAAATGTAATCTGTTATTTATGTTAGGTTTAATTTCAGATGGACATTGCTATTGCTTCCGCTATTGTGTATAAGTTATATGTGATGTTAACCTCTATGGAAAAAAAAAAGGAAAAAAAAGCTACTAAACATAGTGAGAACACTAGGTTAATTCTTTGGATCCCTTGGCGGAGCATTACATAAATGAATTTATTTAATTAAATAAGAAAAGTGTCTCTAATTAATTAAAGATTATTCAATTAAATAAAAAAAGTAACTATGAGAGCATATCTCATTTTATTAAATTAAATATCTCAACAAAATCTCTCTTCAGTTCAAAAACGAAAATTTTCAGTTCACTATTAATCAAAAATGAGTTAAATCAATTAACTTTTTTTTCTACTCAAATTGAATCAGTTAACTCCTTATTTTACTCAAATTAACTCTGTTAACTCCCTTTAATTTGGAAACCTCCGTTTATGACTAAACTACACCTTTAATCCTGACCGTTGATTGAAATCGATCTCAACCGTTGATGAATTTCAGGAAAGTCTATTCAAGAGACCCTCATCTGTTCATTTTGAAAGGCTGAATAAGAATTTGCATCGAATTGTTGCTGGAATTCATACTCATATTTGCTCATATTCACATACGCAAAGATCAAGTTTGACCAAAAGTTGACCAAATTTAACCATGGTTGACTTTAGTTGACTAGTTTTGAATTTTTTTTTGAAATAATTAAACAAAATTATTTAATTAAATGGAGTACTTACTTCTAATTAATTAAACAAAGATATTTAATTAAATGAGAAGCCATTCCTAATTAATTAAATGAAGTTATTTAATTAAATAAGAAAATTGTCTCTAATTAATTAAAGATTATTTAATTAAATAGAAAAAGTAATTATGAGAGCATATCTCATTTTATTAAATTAAATATCTCAAAAAAATCTCTCTTCAATTCAAAAAGGGAAATTTCCAGTTCACTATTGATAAAAAATGAGTTAAATTAGTTAACTCCTTTTTCTACTCAAATTGAATCAGTTAACTCCTTATTTTACTCAAATTAAATCTATTAACTCCCTTTAATTTGGAAATCTTCCTTTATGACTGAACTTCACCTTTAATCCTGACCGCTGATTGAAATCAATCTCAACCGGTGATGAATTCTAGGAAAGTCTATTTGAGAGACCCTCATCTCTTCATTTTGAAAGGTTAAATTAGAATTTGCATCGAATTGTTGCTGGAATTCATAGTCACATTTTCTCATATTCACATATGCACAGATCAAGTTTGACCAAAAGTTGACCAAATTCAACTATGGTTGACTTGAGTTAACTAGTTTCGAAAAGAATTTTGAAATAATTAAATGAAATTATTTAATTAAATTGAATACTTACTTCTAATTAATTAAACAAAATTATTTAATTAAATGAGAAGCCATTCTTAATTAATTAAATGAAGTTATTTAATTAAATAAGAAAAGTGTCTCTAATTAATTAAAGATTACTTAATTAAATAGAAAAAGTAATTATGAGAGCATATCTCATTTTATTAAATTAAATATCTCAACAAAATCTCTCTTCAGTTCAAAAAGGGAAATGTAATGCCGCGCTAAGTGATCCAAAGAATTTTACTAAGTGTGCCAAACATTTTTTTTTTTAAACATGAAAGATAAAACCATTCATAATATTTGCGAAAGAAATACTAACAATATCTGATAATCTCAAAACAATGCTGCTAACCAACAACATAAAACTAGTTCTAAAAGAGTTCAGCAACGATAACAAAATGTGAACCATGGGCAGGCACTACAAAAAATTTCTAGTTCACTATTGATAAAAAATAAGTTAAATCAGTTAACTCCTTTTTCTACTCAAATTGGATCAGTTAACTCTTTATTTTACTCAAATTAAATCTATTAACTCCCTTTAATTTGGAAATCTCCCTTTATGACTGAACTTCACCTTTAATCCTGACCATTGATTAAAATCGATCTCAACTGTTGATGAATTCCAAATAAGTCTATTTAAGAGACCCTCATCTCTTCATTTTGAAAGGTTCAATGAGAATTTGTATCGAATTGTTACTGAAATTCATACTCACATTTGCTCATATTCACATACGCAAACATAAAGTATGACCAAAAATTGACCAGATTTAACCATGGTTGACTTGAGTTGACTAGTTTCGAAAAGAATTTTGAAATAATTAAACAAAATTATTTAATTAAATAGAGTACTTACTTCATATTAATTAAACAAAGTTATTTAATTAAATGAGAAGCCATTCCTAATCAATTAAATGAAGTTATTTAATTAAATAAGAAAAGTGTCTCTACTTAATTAAAGATTACTTAATTAAATAGAAAAAGTAATTATGAGAGCATATCTCATTTTATTAAATTAAATATCTCAACAAAATCTCTCTTCAGTTCAAAAAGGGAAATTTCAAGTTCACTATTGATCAAAAATGAGTTAAATTGGTTAACTACTTTTTCTACTCAAATTGAATCAATTAACTCCTTATTTTACTCAAATTAAATCTATTAACTCCTCTTAATTTGGAAATCTCTCTTTATGACTGCACTTCACCTGTAATCCTGTCCGTTGATTGAAATCGATATCAACCATTGATGAATTCTAGAAAAGTCTATTTAAGAGACACTCATCTCTTCATTTTAAAATGTTGAATGAGAATTTGCATCAAATTGTTGATAGAATTCATACTGACATTTGCTCATATTCACATACGCGAAGATCAAGTTTGACCAAAAGTTGACTAGTATCGAAAAGAATTTTGAAATAATTAAACGAAATTATTTAATTAAATAGAGTACTTACTTCTAATTAATTAAACAAAATTATTTAATTAAATGAGAAGCCATTCCTAATTAATTAAATGAAGTTATTTAATTAAATAAGAAAAGTGTCTCTAATTGATTAAAGATTATTTAATTAAATAGAAATAGTAATTATGAGACCATATCTCATTTTTTAAAATTAAATATCTCAACAAAATCTCTCTTCAGTTCAAAAAGGGAAATTTTCAGTTCACTATTGATAAAAAATGAGTTAAATCAGTTAACTCCTTTTTCTACTCAAATTGAATCAGTTAACTCCTTATTTTACTCAAATTAAATCTGTTAAGTCCCTTTAGTTTGAAAATCTCGCTTTATGAGTGAACTTCACATTTAATCCTGACCGTTGATTGAAATCGATCTTAACCGTTGATGAATTCCAGGAATCTCCATTTAAGAGACCCTCGTCACTTTATTTTGAAAGATTGAATGAAAATTTGCATCAAATTATTGCTGGAATTCATACTCACATTTTCTCATATTCACATACACAAAGATCAAGTTTGACCAAAAGTTGACCAAATTTAACCACGGTTGACTTGAGTTTACCAGTTTCGAAATTTTTTTTAAAATAGTTCAACGAAATTATTTAATTAAATGGATTGCTTACTTCTAATTAATTAAACAAAGTTATTTAATTAAATGAGAAGTCATTCCTAATTATATAAATGAAGTTATTTAATTAAATAAGAAGAGTGTCTCTAATTAATTAAAGATTACTTAATTAAATAGAAAAAGTAATTATCAGAGCATATCTCATTTGATTAAATTGAATATCTCAACAAAATCTCTCTTCAGTTCAAAAAGAGAAATTTCCAAATCACTATTGATCAAAAATGAGTTAAATCAGTTAACTCCTTTCTCTACTCAAATTGAATTAGTTAACTCCTTATTTTATTCAAATTAAATCTGTTAACTCCCTTTAATTTGGAAATCTCCCTTTATGACTGAACTTCACCTTTAATCTTGACCGTTGATTGAAATTGATCTCAACCATTGATGAATTCCAATAAAGTCTATTTAAGAGACCCTCATCTCTTCATTTTGAATGGTTGAATAAGTATTTGCATCGAATTGTTACTAGAATTCATACTCACATTTGCTCATATTCACATATGCAAAGATCAAGTTTGACCAAAAGTTGACCAGATTTAACCACAGTTGACTTGAGTTGACTAGTTTCGGAAAGAATTTTGAAATAATTAAACAAAATTATTTAATTAAATGGAGTACTAACTTCTAATTAATTAAACAAAGTTATTTAATTAAACGAGAAGTCATTCCTAATTAATTAAATGAAGTTATTTAATTGAACCAGAAAAGTGTCTTTAATTAATTAAAGATTACTTAATTAAATAAAAAAAGTAATTATGAGAGGATATGTCAATTTATTAAATTAAATATCTCAACAAAATCTCTCTTCAGTTCAAAAAGGAAAATTTCCAATTTACTATTGATAAAAAATGAGTTAAATTAGTTAACTCATTTTTCTACTCAAATTGAATCAGTTAACTCTTTATTTTACTCAAATTAAATCTATTAACTTCCTTGATGACTAAACTTCACCTTTAAACCTGACTGCTGATTGAAATTGATCTCAACTGTTGATGAATTCTAAGAAAGTCTATTTAAGAGACCCTCATCTCTTCATTTTGAAAGGTTGAATGAGAATTTGCATCGAATTGTTGCTAGAATTCATACTCACAGTTGCTCATATTAACATACGCAAAGATCAAGTTTGACCAAAAGTTGACCAAATTTCACCATGGTTGACTTGAGTTGACTTTTTTTGAAAAATATTTTAAAATAATTAAACGAAATTATTTAATTAAATGGAGTACTTACTTCTAATTAATTAAACAAAGATATTTAATTAAATGAGAAGCCATTCCTAATTAATTAAATGAAGTTATTTAATTAAATAAGAAAAGTGTCTATAATTAATTAAAGATTACCTAATTAAATAGAAAAAGTAATTATTAGAGCATATCTCATTTTATTAAATTAAATATCTCAACAAAATCTCTCTCTAGTTCAAAAAGGGAAATTTTCAGTCCACTATTGATCAAAAATGAGTTAAATCAATTAACTCTTTTTTCTACTTAAATTGAATTAGTTAACTCCTTATTTTACTCATCTTAAATCTGTTAACTCCCTTTAATTTGGAAATCTCCCTTTATGACTGAACTTCACCTTTAATCCTCACCGTTGATTGAAATCGATCTCAACCGTTGATGAATTCAAGGAAAGTCTATTTAAGAGAACCCCATCTCTTCATTTTGAAAGGTTGAATGAGAATTTGGATCGAATTTTTGCTGGAGTTCATACTCACATTTGCTCATATTCACATACGTAAAGATCAAGTTTGACTAAAAGTTGACCAGATTCAACCACAGTTGACTTGAGTTGACTAGTTTTGAAAAGAATTTTAAAATAATTATACGAAATCATTAAATTAAATGGAGTACTTACTTCTAATTAATTAAACAAAGTTATTTAATTAAATCAGAAGCCATTCCTAATTAATTAAATGAAGTTATTTAATTAAATAAGAAAAGTGTCTCTTATTAATTGAAGATTACTTAATTAAATAGAAAAAGTAATTATGAGAGCATATCTCATTTTATTAAATTAAATATCTCAACAAAATCTCTCTTTAGTTCAAAAAGGGAAATTTTTAGTTCACTATTAATAAAAAATGAGTTAAATCAGTTAACTCCTTTTTCTACTCAAATTGAATCATTTAACTCCCTATTTTACTAAAATTAAATCTGTTAACTCCCTTTAATTTGGAAATCTCCCTTTATGAATGTACTTCAACTTTAATCCTGACCGCTGATTGAAATTGATCTCAACCGTTGATGAATTCTAGGAAACACTATTGAAGAGACCCTCATCTCTTCATTTTGAAAGGTTTAATTACAACTTGCATCGAATTCTTGCTGGAAGTCATACTCACATTTTCTCATATTCACATATGTAAAGATCAAGTTTGACCAAAAGTTGACCAGATTTAAGCACGGTTGACTTTATTTGACTAGTTTCGAAAAGAATTTTGAAATAATTAAACAAAATTATTTAATTAAATAAAGTACTTACTTCTAATTAATTAAACAAAGTTATTTAATTAGATGAGAAACCATTTTCAATTAATTAAATGAAGTTATTTAATTAAATAAGAAAAGTGTCTCTAATTAATTAAAGATTATTTAATTAAAATAGAAAAAGTAATTATGAGAGCATATCCAATTTTATTAAATTAAATATCTCAACAAAATCTCTCTTCAGTTCAAAAAGGGAAATTTTCAGTTCACTATTGATCAAAAATGAGTTAAATCAGTTAACTCCTTTTTCTACTCAAAGTGTATTAGTTAGCTCCTTATTTTACTGAAATGAAATCTGTTAACTCTCTTTAATTTGGAAATCTCCCTTGATGACAGAACTTCACCTTTAATCCTGACCGTTGATTGCAATCGATCTCAACCCTTGATGAATTTCAGAAAAGTCTATTTGAGAGACTCTCATCTCTTCATTTTGAAAGGTTGAATTCGAATTTGAATCGAATTGTTGCTGGGATTCATAATCACATTTGCTCATATTCACATACGCAAAGATCAAGTTTGACAAAAAGTTGACCAAATTTAACCACGGTTGACTTGCGTTGACTAGTTTCGAAATTTTTTTGTGAAATAATCAAACAAAATTATTTAATTAAATGGAGTACTTACTTCTAATTAATTAAACAAAGTTATTTAATTAAATGAGAAGCCATTCCTAATTAATTAAATGGAGTTATTTAATTAAATAAGAAAAGTGTCTCTAATTAATTAAAGATTATTTAATTAAATAGAAAAATTAATTATGGGACCATATCTCATTTTATTAAATTAAATATCACAACAAAATCTCTCTTCAGTTCAAAATGGGAAATTCTCAGTTCACTATTGATAAAAAATGACTTAAATCAGTTAACTACTTTTTCTACTCAAATTGAATCAGTTAACAGCTTATTTTACTCAAATTAAATCTGTTAACTCACTTTAATTTTAAAATCTCCCTTTATGATAGAACTTCACCTTTAATCCTAACCATTGATTGAAATCTATCTCAACCGTTGATGAATTCCAGGAAAGGCTATTTAAGAGACCCGCATCTCTTCATTTTAAAAGGTTGAATGAGAAAATTCATCGAGTTGTTGCTAGAATTCATACTCACATTTTCTCATATTCACATACGCAAACATCAAGTTTGATCAAAAGTTTTCCAGATTTAACCACGATTGACTTGAGATGACTAGTTTCGAAAAGAATTTAGAAATAATTAGACGAAATTATTTAATTAAATGGAGTACTTCTAATTAATTAAACAAAGTTATTTAATTAAATGAGAAGCCATTCCTAATTTATTAAATGAAGTTATTTAATTAAATAAGAAAAATATCTCTACTTAATTAAAAATTATTTAATTAAATAGAAAAAGTAATTATGAGAACATATCTCATTTTATTCAATTAAATATCTCAACAAAATCTTTCTTCATATTCAAAAAGAGAAATTTCCAGTTCAGTATTGATCAAAAATGAGTTAAATCAGTTATCTCCTTTTTCTACTCAAATTGAATCAGTTAACTCCTTATTTTACTCAAATTAAATCTGTTAACTCCCTTTAATTTGGAAATCTCCTTTTATGACTAAACTTCACCTTTAATCCTGACCGTTGATTGAAATCGATCTCAACCGTTGATGAATTCCAAGAAAGTCTATTTAAGAGACTCTCATCCCTTCATTTTGAAAGGTTGAATGAGAATTTGCATCGAATTGTTGCAAGAATTCATAATCACATTTGCTCATATTCACAAAGGCAAAGATTAAGTTTGACCAAAAGTTGACCCGATTTAACCATTGTTGACTTGAGTTGACTAGTTTCGAAAAGAATTTTGAAATAATTAGATAAAATTATTTAGTTAAATGAAGTACTTACTTCTAATTAATTAAACAAAGTTATTTAATTAAATGAGAAGCCATTCCTAATTAATTAAATGAAGTTATTTAATTCAATAAAAAAAGTGTCTCTAATTAATTAAAGATTTTCTAATTAAATAGAAAAAGTAATGATGAGATCATATCTCATTTTGTTAAATTAAATATCTCAACAAAATCTCTCTTTAGTTCAAAAAGGTAAATTTTCAGTTCACTATTGATAAAAAATGAGTTAAATGAGTTAACTCCTTTTTCTACTCAAATTGAATCAGTTAACTCCTTATTTTACTCAAATTAAATCTGTTAACTCCCTTTAGTTTGGAAATCTCTCTTTATGACTGAACTTCACCTTTAATCCTGACCGTTGATTGAAATCGATCTCAACCGTTGATGAATTCACGAAAAGTCTATTTAAGAGACCCTCATCTCTTCATTTTGAAAGGTTGAATGAGAATTTACATCGAGTTGTTGCTGGAATTCATACTCACATTTGTTCATATTCATATATGCAAAGATCAAGATTGACCAAAAGTTGACCAGATTTAATCACGGTTGACTTGAGTTGACTAATTTCGTAAAGAATTTTAAAATAATTAGACTAAATTATTTAATTAAATGGAGTACTTACTTATAATTAATTAAATAAAGTTATTTAATTAAATGAGAAGCCATTCCTAATTAATTAAATGAAGTTATTTAATTAAATAAGAAAAGTGTCTCTAATTAATTAAAGATTGTTTAATTAAATAGAAAAAGTAATTATGAGAGCATATCTCATTTTATTAAATTAAATATCTCAACAAAATCTCTCTTTAGTTCAAAAACGGAAATTTTTAGTTCACTATTGATAAAAAATGAGTTAAATCAGTTAACTCCTTTTTCTACTCAAATTGAATCAGTTAACTCCTTATTTTACTCAAATTAAATCTATTAACTCCTTTTAATTTGGAAATCTCTCTTTATGACTGAACTTCACCTTTAATCCTGACCGTTGATTGAAATCGATATCAATCATTGATTAATTTCAGAAAAGTCTATTTAAGAGACCCTTATCTCTTCATTTTGAAAGGTTGAATGAGAATTTGTACCGAATTGTTGCTGGAATTCATACTCACATTTTCTCATATTCACATACGCAAAGATCAAGTTTGACCAAAAGCTGACCAGATTTAACCACAGTTGACTTGAGTTGACTAGTTTCAAAACGAATTTTGAAATAATTAGACAAAATTATTTAATTAAATGGAGTACTTACTTCTGATTAATTAAACAAAGTTATTTAATTAAATGAGAAGCCATTCCTAATTAATTAAATGAAGTTATTTAACTAAATAAGAAAAGTGTCTCTAATTAATTAAAAATTATTTAATTAAATAGAAAAAGTAATTATGAAAGCATATCTCATTTTATTAAATTAAATATCTCAACAAAATCTCTCTTCGGTTCAAAAAGGGAAATTTCGAGTTCACTATTGATAAAAAATGAGTTAAATCAGTTAACTCCTTTTTCTACTCAAATTGAATCAGTTAACTCCTTATTTTACTCAAATTAAATCTATTAACTGCCTTTAATTTTGAAATCTCTCTTTATGAATGAACTTCAACTTTGATCCTGACTGTTGATTGAAACCGATCTCAACTGTTGATGAATTCCAAGAAAATCTATTTAAGAGACCTTCATCTCTTCATTTTGAAAGGTTGAATGAGAATTTGCATCGAATTGTTGCTGGAATTCATACTCACATTTGGTCATATTCACATACGCAGATCAAGTTTGACGAAAAGTTGACTAGATTTAACCACGATTGACTTGAGTTGCTTAGTTTCAAAAATAATTTTGAAATAATTATACAAAATTATTTAATTAAATGGAGTACTTTCTTATAATTAATTAAAAAAAGTTATTTAATTAAATGAGAAGCCATTCCTAATTAATTAAATAAAGTTATTTAATTAAATAAAAAAAGTGTCTCTAATTAATTAAAGATTATTTAATTAAATAGAAAAAGTAATTATGAGAGCATATCTCATTTTATTAAATTAAATATCTCAACAAAATCTCTCTTCAGTTTAAAAAGGAAAATTTTCAGTTCACTATTGATCAAAAATGAGTTAAATCAGTTAACTCCTTTTTCTACTCTAATTGAATCAGTTAACTTCTTATTTTACTCAAATTAAATCTGTTAACTCCTTTTAATTTGGAAATCTCCCTTTATGACTGAACTTCACTTTTAATCCTGATCGTTGATTGAAATTAATCTCAACCGTTGATGAATTCCAAGAAAGTCTATTTAAGAGACCCTCATCTCTTCATTTTGAAAGATTGAATGAGAATATGCATCGAATTGTTGCTGGAATTCATACTCACATTTGCTCATATTCACATACGAAAAGATCATGTAATGCCCCCCGCCAAGGGATGCAAAATTTTTTACTAAGTTTGCCAAACAAATTTTTTTTTTAATCATGAAAGATGAAACCATTCATAACATTTGCGAAAGCAATAGAAACAATTCAAATGAAATTAAACATAAAATATATACACATAATAGGCTACATTCGTTAAAGATCCCTTAACGTTGTATCACATCTAATTAACTATTCATCTAACATCCCATTATTATGAAATAACAATGATACATCCAATGTACTTAAACAATATACAAGTGTCCTTTTGTAATTATATTTTAGTTTAGTTCAATCATCCACTGTACACATCATAGGGTATGAAAAGCTTAAAAGAATAAACATTCATATAAATAAAGTACATCATCATCCAATATTAATCCATAATGCAATTAAAGTAAATGAAATCACATATCATACATGATACATCATCATAGAAGATATAAACATCTATCATAAACGTTAACTATATATTACAAACATAAACAACTAAGTGAATGGTTCCTCCCAACCATAAATAACATCATTAGACCATCATGGATCCTAGCCATCCCTCTGTGCGTAACATTCCAAAGCATCGAAAAGGTCATCGGTATTAACATAGTAGGAATGTCACTCTTTAAATATCCTACTAACATGCAAAGTAAAGCATAATAAATCATCAACTAACATATGCAAAGTAAAGCAAATCATCAATCTAAGAAACATACCAGTAAATACATCCATCATAAGGTATATTATCTATCATAATGCTCCAAGAACATAATGAAGAATAAATACCAACCAAGGATTATCCAGCCACGGTGTCTCGGACTGATCTCAAATGATAAGAGTGAAGATACACTACCACCCGATCGTGTGGAACTTAAGTGGTCCACTTCTACTGTGCTGAGGAGATAATCTCAAGTCCCAAATAGGATATCAATTTATGAAGCACAAATATCTATAAGTCAAAGAATCCTAAAAGTATACTAACTCAAAAGTTCCAACACACACAAAATTGACATCTAATTCCTAGAGGTACACAAAGACATGTAGAAAACCTACTCTGCAAGCGGGAAAGTGTCATCGCATTTATCACGTACAAGTTATCCTGGCAGTTAGCTAAACTCCACAGGTCCATACTGATCTCATGCGACCACTAGTATCCTCTCATACTCACGAAGCATACTATAGAATGCACGGTCGCAACCATGCATTCTCACTACTCCCATCCTAGCCTATACAAGCACTCAAGGCATGGGCGAGAACATCAAAACAATTATCTTTTTATTTTGATTTAATCCCCATTTAGTGTGTAAATGTTATCACTTATTAACCAAACTTACAATGAGTTACCCTGGCAGCCACTTAGGGCCCCGACCCCCATTGCAAGCCACTTCCTGACACTACAAGTAGATTACCTACCCTAAGCTCATGGAATCATAAATCTCAAAATCATAAAAGATAATCCATAATAAAATCATCAAATATGCATAAAAGCATCAAATATCCAAGATAAGAATCATCAAATCTCCAAGATAAGAATCATCAAATCTCCATGAGTATCTAAAAAAAATCCATAGAAAATCATGACCACAACAGTTCTCTATTGGCAACTGAAAGCATCACTGATAATCATAAGTATCAATTGGTTCTCAATAACCAAAATATATCTCAAGATAAATGGTTCTCAACAAGCAACCAAGAATATCTCAAAATCATACTGATTGAAGACTCCAAAATGGTTGAGTTAAACATGTCACAACATGACATCATCAAAAAATAAATCAACATTTCAGTCCCATCATTGCGACCAGAAAATAATCTAAAGATAACTGCTCTATGATTCAAAAATTATTAGCTCAAGTGTCTCATATACATCTCAACTTCACACATGAAGACTGATGAACAATAACAATCAGTAAATACAAACATTTCATAGAGCATACGATCACATTACCATGGTTGGATTTATAAAGATCGAGACCAACTAAGATCAACATGCCAACAGATCTCATAACCCTCGAGCCTCTGGTAACAACCTAAGACTGGTCAACACTAGTCAACCCAAAACTCAAAACAAGAAGCATATAGAATACACGATGCAAACACATATTTTGGTTTACTAAATTCACATAGTTGAATAATGTGTAGAGGTTTTCAGTTTTTTGTTTGTAAGTATACTTCAAGTGTTTTAAGTTTCATCATTTGACCTACAAATCAACCCAATTGTTCTTCAATAACATTACCCTTCCATTATTAAGAATTACATTCTAAGAATAACTTAAAGATAAATGTTCACTAAACTGATCATTATTGACCTTTAATTAAATTGCTTTCTTTATTTAACTAAGATCCATATTCTAATTGATTAACTCTCCTTCATAAATCAAGGATCATTATTCATTTATAAAAGAACCAATTATCAAACTAATAAGAATTATAACTTTATTAAAATGATCAATTAAATCAAACAATTAACATAGGTACACCATCCATGACTTATTAACATCTAATAGTTTCCAATTCAATAATACTAAGTCTCACCATTAAAATATCTGAGGTCGTTATTTAAGTCATGAGAGTACGACTTATCAACTTTGATGTAAATACTTCACAACTTTGCTAGAGGAATCGATATTAGCATATCAATTAAAACACTATTACATAACTTGATTATTAATTAAATCTAATTAACTCTAATTAATTTAATTAATAATTATATATCCAAGGCAACATTCCAATTAATATCAGTTGACTAATAACTAACTATAATTTTGTAAGTTAAAAGTCATCTATAATTTAGTACACAAATATTCATATTCATAGTTCAATAATAATAACTTGTTAATATTTAATAACAAGCTATATTGGAAATCTTATTAATAAATCTATGATGACCACATTCGTCATTCTTTCAAAAATGTTTCCATTTTATTTTAATAATAACAAGTTATAATAAATCCTCAATACCAAGTATTATTATCTCAAATAAGTTTCCCCTATGTACGATAATTCAATTAATTAATACTCCAAATTATTAACTAATTTAATTTGATTAATATCTTTTACAGTACATCAATCATTAACTAATCTCCTCTAGATTAACTCTGATCGTATTAATTGATAACTATTTAAACTATTTACACTATTATTTATTAATAGTTTGTTAGTCTCAACAAACATTAATAAATAATAAACTCATCAAAACTATTATTAATCGATCTAGAAAACTTTACATAAGCTTCATTAGTTAACTCCTAATACCATTAAGGTATATCAATAATTTAGTTAATAATATATAACGTATTAATAATACTATAGTAATTCAAATTATAACAATGTTATAATAGTGACTTCATGTCAATTAAATCTTAATCCATTATCATTAAAGTCTTTTCATTTAAAAATGTAACATAAAATTACCATCTCTAAATTATTTAATATATATTAAATAGTATTTAATATACATTACAAAAAGTCTACTATATAAACTATATTAAAAATCTCATTTCTTTTAATTTTCTCTCATTTAAAAATCTATTTACTTAAATTGACTAATAATTAATTACACTTCTTCTACTATTAATTAATCTTAATTAAATTTGATTTACTTAGATTAGATAATAAGCCATATAAAACTAATGCATATTAATAAGATTCTAATAAGAGAAGATTTTAAGAATATCTTTAATTCATTCCATGCTTTGATATATTATTTTTGTGAAGTCTAAGAATAAAGAACTCTTGGTTATGGGAAATGGAGAAATATCTGTCCTTGAATAAAATAGTCTTAGTACGATGGTCATATCTTCCTAATGAACCATTGGATTGAGCTGAAATTGAAATATGTTTGAGAGGGGCAAGTTACGCCAATTCTGACTGGAGTGATGGAATAAATTCGATCACGATAAAAAGTTATGAATAACTGAGTTCGGGTCTATCCAAGGGGCAGCAACAAGACAATTAAAAAATTTCTTCTTAAAAAGGTAATTGTTCTCTAAATTTATCCAATAATTTCACTAATGGATTTGGCCATAAATCTTGAAACTATTTTTAAGTCTATTTCAATTTGATTCTAATTCGAACCCAAACCTGTTTTCTCTTTTTTTTTAAAAATCCATACATATAAAAATTTCAAATAAATTTAATTGCCCAAATTGAAAATGCATACAATAAAAATATGAAATTCCTCAGAAGACATATGGAAGACAAGAAGAAGACAAGAATGCATGATGCGAAAATAGCATAAGAAAAATCACAAGAATCTACCCAGATTCTGATGCTAATTCGTTCTTCCTTAGAAAATCCGCAGAGCAAACTCCCTTCTTCAGAGTTCTTGACTCCTCCAATGCTCCAATTGCTTTCTATCCCCTCCAAAGCTTCTATGAATGCCTGAATATAAAGAGCTCTCAAAAAACTTTTGGATTGCTTCTTGAAACCGCTGAAAGGTGTCACCAACTAAGTATGGGTCTTTTCCAACCTTTTAGATGAGTCATAGAGTTGTAGACATCTTATGCTTAATTGATGCACTAACTCCCATGTTGTTGACACATGTTAATTCTCATGCAAGCCTATAACTCTAATTTACTTTTTAAATAATCTCTATTTAAATTTTATAATTTTTATTATTATTATTTTATTTATTACTTTATTATTATTTTATAATTATTATTAATTTTAATTTTTAGTTTTCTTTTATTTAATTCTTTTTCCCCAATAATTCACATTTAATTAATTACAATCAAAATATCAAAGATCATGATATTTTATTAATTTTCTCAAATAAATAATTTATTAATTAATTCTATTTATTAAGACTTAATTAATGAAAAATTCACCATAGACCTCCAAGATAAAATATGAAAACTCATCATAGAACAAATCATACAAAGTAAATCTAAAGGGTTAAAAATCATGAAATATGTCATCCAAAACATTCGGTGGGTTTTCAACTAAAATACTTGTCCTAATTTTAAAATATGGACAAATGGCTCAAAGGGTTGGAATTTAGACTTGAGAATTTATTTCCCCTCTCTTATCACTGAGATAATGTGATAGGGTACGCTCATCCTGACAATTGAGGAAAGTCAATACCGGGTACTTGCAACCTGCATAAAAACTATGCATGTACAAACACAATATATATTAAACTAAATAGACAATGGTAGAAAGTGGTGCATCGTGTAGATCTCGACTAGCAGGTGACTACGACTCCCTTCCTTAACCACATTAGACACGCCATACAAAAGCAAACACGCAAGGCAAACACGCAAACCATACACATGCAAGTATGGGGTAAGTATCCATAACAAAGCACATATGATAATAAATCATCTTACTAATCATCATTAATAATTGAAAGCAATGTAATAATCATCATCAATAATTGGGAACACTAAAAATAATCATCATACATACATGAAATGTAGAGTCTAAGTAATCTCATCACATAATAAACTGAATACATAGCACAGTATCTGATAATCTAAAAAGAATGCTGCTAACCAACAACATAAAACTAGTTCTAAAAGAGTTTAGCAAAGATAACAAAATGTCAACCAGGGGCAGGCACTATAGATCAAGTTTGACCAAAAGTTGACCAGATTTAACCATGGTTGAATTGAGTTGACTAGTTTTGAAAAGAATTTTGAAATAATTAGATGAAATTATTTAATTAAATGGAGTTATTACTTCTAATTAATTAAACAAAGTTATTTAATTAAATGAGAAGCCATTCCTAATTAATTAAATGAGCTTATTTAATTAAATAAGAAAAGTATCTCTAATTAATTAAAGATTATTTAATTAAATAGAAAAAGTTATTATGAGAGCATATCTTATTTTATTAAATTAAATATCTCAACAAAATCTATCTTAAGTTCAAAAAGGAAAATTTCTAGTTCACTATTGATCAAAATGAGTTAAATCAGTTAACTCTTTTTTATACTCAAATTGAATCAGTTAACTCCTTATTTTACTCAAATTAAATCGATTAACTCCCTTTAATTTGGAAATCTCTTTTTATGATTGAACTTCACCTTTAATCTTGACCGTTGATTGAAATTGATCTCAACCGTTGATGAAATCTAGGAAAGTCTATTTAAGAGACCCTCATCTCTTCATTTTGAAAGGTTGAATGAGAATTTGCATCGAATTGTTGCTAGAATTCATACTCACATTTTCTCATATTCACATACGCAAACATCAAGTTTGACCAAAAGTTGACCAGATTTAACCATGGTTGACTTGAGTTGACTAGTTTCGAAAAGAATTTTGAAATAATTAGATGAAATTATTTAATTAAATGAAGTACTTACTTCTAATTAATTAAACAAAGTTATTTAATTAAATGAGAAGCCATTCCTAATTAATTAAATGAAGTTATTTAATTAAATAAGAAAAGTGTCTCTAATTAATTAAAGATTATTTAATTAAATAGAAAAAGTAATTATGAGAGCATAATTCATTTTATTAAATTAAATATCTCAACAAAATCACTCTTCAGTTCAAAAAGGAAAATTTTCAGTTCACTATTGATAAAAAATGAGTTAAATTAGTAAACTCCTTTTTCTACTCAAATTGAATCAGTTAACTCCTTGTTTTACTCAAACTAAATATGTTAACTCCCTTTAATTTGGAAATCTCCCTTTATGACTGAACTTCACCTTTAATCTTGACCGTTGATTAAAACCGATCTCAAAAATTGATGAATTCCACGAAAGTCTATTTAAGAGACCCTCATCTCTTCATTTTGAAAGGTTGAATGAGAATTTTCATCGAATTATTGCTGAAGTTCATACTCACATTTGCTCATATTCACATACACAAAGATCAAGTTTGATCAAAAGTTGACCAGATTTAACCACGGTTGACTTGAGTTGACTATTTTTAATTTTTTTTAAAAATAATTAGACAAAATTATTTAATTAAATGAGAAGTCATTCCTAATTATTTAAATGAAGTTATTTATTTAAATAAGAAAACTGTCTCGAATTAATTAAAGATTATTTAATTAAATAGAAAAAGTAATTATGAGAGCATATCTCATTTTATTAAATTAAAAAACTCAACAAAATCTCTCTTCAGATCAAAAAGGAAAATTTCTAGTTCACTACTAATCAAAAATGAGGTAAATCAGTTAAATCTTTTTTCTACTCAAATTGAATCAGTTAACTCCTTATTTTACTCAAATTAAATCTATTAACTCTCTTTAATTTGGAAATCTCCCTTTATGACTGAACTTCACCTTTAATCTTGACTGTTGATTGAAATCAATTTCAACCGTTGGTGAAATCTAGGAAAGCCTATTCAAGAGACCCTCATCTCTTCATTTTGTAAGGTTGAATGAGAATTTGCATCGAATTGTTGCTGAAATTCATACTCACATTTGCTCATATTCACATACGCAAAGATCAAGTTTGACCAAAAGTAGACCAGATTTAACCATGGTTGACTTGAGTTGACTAGTTTTGAATTTTTTTTTAAAATAATTAGATGAAATTATTTAACTAAATAGAGTACTTACTTCTAATTAATTAAACAAAGTTATTTAATTAAATGAGAAGCCATTCCTAATTAATTAAATGAAGTTATTTAATTAAATAAGAAAAGTGTCTCAAATTAATTAAAGATTATTTAATTAAATAGAAAAAGTAATTATGAGAGCATATCTCATTTTATTAAATTAAATATCTCAACAAAATCTCTTTTCAAATCAAAAAGGAAAATTTTTAATTCACTATTGATAAAAAAATGAGTTAAATCAGTTAACTCCTTTATCTACTCAAATTGAATTAGTTAACTTTTTATTTTACTCAAATTAAATCTGTTAACACCCTTTAATTTGGAAATCTCCCTTTATGACTGAACTTCACCTTTAATCCTTATCGTTGATTGAAATCGATTTCAACCGTTGATGAATTTCAGAAAAGTCTATTTAAGAGACCCTCATCTCTTCATTTTGTAAGGTTGAATGAGAATTTGCATCGAATTGTTGCTAGAATTCATACTCACATTTGCTCATATTCACATACGCAAAGATCAAGTTTGACCAAAAGTTGACCAGATTTAACCATGGTTGACTTGAGTTGACTAGTTTCAAATTTTTTTTGAAATAATTAGATGAAATTATTCAACTAAATGGAGTACTTACTTCTAATTAATTAAAAAAAGTTATTTAATTAAATGAGAAGCCATTCCTAATTAATTAAATGAAGTTATTTGATTAAATAAGAAAACTGTCTCTAATTAATTAAAGATTATTTAATTAAATAGAAAAAGTAATTATGAGAGCATATCTCATTTTATTAAATTAAATATCTCAACAAAATCTCTCTTCAATTCAAAATGGGAAATTTCTAGTTCACTATTGATCAAAAATGAGTTAAATCAGTTAACTCCTTTTTGTACTCAAATTGAGTCAGTTAACTCTTTATTTTACCGAAATTAAATATGTTAACTCCCTTTAATTTGGAAATCTCCCTTTATGACTAAACTTCACCTTTAATCCTGACCGTTGATTGAAATCGATCTCAACCGTTGATGAATTCAAGGAAAGTCTATTTAAGAGACCATCATCTCCTCATCTTAAAAGGTTGAATGAGAATTTGCATCGAATTGTTGATGGAATTCATACTCACATTTGCTCATATTCACATACGCAAAGATCAAGTTTCACCAAAAGTTGACCAGATTTAACAACAGTTGACTTGAGTTGACTAGTTTCAAAAACAATTTTGGAATAACTAAACAAAATTATTTAATCAAATGGACTACTTACTTCTAATTAATTAAAAAAATTTATTTAAATAAATGAGAAGCCATTCCTAATTAATTAAATGAAGTTATTTAATTAAATAAGAAAAGTGTCTCTAATTAATTACAGATTATTTAATTAAATAGAAGAAGTAATTATGAGAGCATATCTCATTTTATTAAATTAAATATATTAACAAAATCTCTCTTCAGTTCAAAAAGGAAAACTTCTATTTCACTATTGATCAAAAATGACTTAAATCAGTTAACTCATTTTTCTACTCAAATTGAATCAGTTAACTCCTTATTTTACTCAAATTAAATCTTTTAACTCCCTTTAATTTGGAAATCTCCCTTTATGACTGCAATTCACCTTTAATCCTGACTGTTGATTGAAATCGATCTCAACCATTGATGAATTCAAAGAAAAGTCTATTTAAGAGACTCTCATCTCTTCATTTTGAAAGGTTGAATGACAATTTGCATCGAATTGTTTCTAGAATTCATACTCAAATTTGCCCATATTCACATATGCAAAGATCAAGTTTGACCAAAAGTTGATCAGATTTAAACACGGTTGACTTGAATTGACTAGTTTCGAAAAGAATTTTAAAATAATCAAACGTAATTATTTAATTAAATGGAGTACTTACTTCTAATTAATTAAACAAAGTTATTTAATTAAATGAGAAGCCATTCCTAATTAATTAAATGAAGTTATTTAATTAAATAAGAAAAGTGTCTCTAATTAGTTAAAGATTATTTAATTAAATAGAAAAAGTAATTATGAGAGCATATCTCGTTTTATTAAATTATATATCTCAACAAAATCTCACTTCGGTTCAAAAAGAGAAATTTTCAGTTTACTATTGATAAAAAATAAGTTAAATTAGTTAACTCCTTTTTCTACTCAAATTCAATCAGTTAACTTCTTATTTTACAAAAATTAAATATGTTAACTCCCTTTAATTTGGAAATCTAAGTTTATGACTGAACTTCACCTTTAATCCTGACCATTGATTCAAATCAATCTCAACTGTTGATGAATTCCAGAAAAGTCTATTTAAGAGACCCTCATCTCTTCAGTTTGAAAGGTTGAATGAGAATTTACATCGAATTGTTGTAGAATTAATACACACATTTGCTCATATTCACATAAGCAAAGATCATGTTTGACCAAAAGTTGACCAGATTTAACTACGGTTGACTTGAGTTGACTAGTTTCGAAAAAAATTTGAAATAATTAGACGAAATTATTTAATTAAATGGAGTACTTACTTCTAATTAATTAAACAAAGTTATTTAATTAAATAAAAAGCCATTCCTAATTAATTAAATGAAGTTATTTAATTAAATAAGAAAAGTGTCTCTAATTAATTAAAGATTAATTAATTAAATAGAAAAAGTAATTATGAGAGCATATCTCATTTTATTAAATTATATATCTCAACAAAATCTCTCTTCAGTTCAAAAAGGAAAATTTGTAGTTCACTATTGATCAAAAATAAGTTAAATCAATTAACTCCTTTTTCTACTCAAATTGAATCAGTTAACTCCTTATTTAACTCAAATTAAATCTGTTAACTCCATTTTATTTGGAAATCTCCCTTTATGACTGAATTTTACCATTAATCCTGACCGTTGATTGAAATCGATCTCAACTGTTGATGAATTCTAGGAAAGTCTATTTAAGAGACCATCATCTCTTTATTTTGAAATGTTGAATTACAACTTGCATCAAATTGTTGTTGGAATTCATACTCACGTTTGCTCATGTTCACATACGCAAAGATCAAGTTTGACTAAAAGTTGACCAGATTTAACCACAGTTGACTTGAGTTGACTAGTTTCAAATTTTTTTTTGAAATAATTTAAAAAAATTATTTAATTAAATGGAGTACTTACTTCTAATTCATTAAACAAAGTTATTTAATTAAATGAGAAGCCATTCCTAATTAATTAAACGAAGTTATTTAATTAAATAAGAAAAGTGTCTCTAATTAATTAAAGATTACTTAATTAGATAGAAAAAGTAATTATGAAAGCATATCTCATTTTATTAAATTACATATCTCAACAAAATTTCTCTTCAGTTGAAAAAGGAAAATTTCTAGTTCACTATTGATAAAAAATGAGTTAAATTAGTTAACTCCTTTTTCTACTCAAATTGAATCAGTTGACTCCTTTTTTTACTCAAATTAAATCTATTAACTACCTTTAATTTGAAAATCTCCCTTTATGAAAGAACTTCACCTTTAATCCTAACCGTTGATTGAAATCGATCTCAACCGTTAATGAATTCTAGGAAAGTCTATTTAAGAGACCATCATCTCTTCATTTTGAAAGATTGAACGAAAATTTGCATCGAACTGCTGGTGGAATTCATACTCATATTTGCTCATATTCACATACGCAAAGATCAAGTTTGACCAAAAGTTGACCAAATTTAACCATGGTTGAGTTGAGTTGACTAGTTTCAAAAATAATTTTTAAATAATTAAACAAAATTATTTAATTAAATGGAGTACTTACTTCTAATTAATTAAACAAAGTTATTTAATTAAATGAGAAACTATTAATAATTAATTAAATGATGTTATTTAATTAAATAAGAAAAGTGCCTCTAATTAATTAAAGATTATTTAATTGAATAGAAAAAAATTAATTATGAGAGCATATCTCATTTTATTAAATTAAATATCTCAACAAAATCTCTCTTCAGTTCAAAAAAGAAAATTTACAGTTTACTATTTATCGAAAATGAGTTAAATGAGTTAACTCCTTTTTCTACTCAAATTGAATCAGTTATCTCCTTATTTTACTCAAATTAAATCTGTTAACTCCCTTTAATTTGGAAATCTCCCTTTATGACTGAACTTCACCTTTAATCCTGGCTGCTGATTGAAATCGATCTCAACCGTTGATGAATTTCAGGAAAGTCTATTTATGAGACCCTTATCTCTTTAATTTGAAAGGTTGAATGAGAATTTGCATTGAATTGTTCCTAGAATTCATACTCACATTTTCTCATATTCACATACACAAAGATGATGTTTGACAAAAAGTTGATCAGATTTAACCGCGGTTGACTTGAGTTGACTAGTTTTGAAAAGAACTTTGAAATAATTAAACAAAATTATTTAATTAAATGGAGTAGAGTACATACTTCTAATTAATTAAACAGAGTTATTTAATTAAATGAGAAGCCATTCCTAATTAATTAGATGAAGTTATTTAATTAATTAAGAAAAGTTTCTCTAATTAATTAAAGATTACTTAATTAAATAAAAAAAGTAATTATGAGAGCATATCTCATTTTATTAAATTAAATATCTGAATAAAATCTCTCTTTAGTTCAAAAAGGGAAATTTTTAGTTCAATATTGATAAAAAATGAATTAAATCAGTAAACTCCTTTTTCTACTCAAATTGAATCGACTAACTCCTTATTTTACTTAAATTAAATTTGTTAACTCCTTTTAATTTTGAAATGTCCTTTTATGGCTGAACTTCACCTTTAATCCCAATCGTTGATTGAAATCGATCTCAATCGTTCATGAATTATAGGAAAGTCTATTTAAGAGACCCTCATCTTTTCATTTTGAAAGGTTAAATAAGAATTTGCATTAAGTTGTTGTTGGAATTCATACTCACATTTGCTCATATTCACATACACAAAGATCAAGTTTGAACAATTGTTGAAGAGATTAAATAACCATGGTTGACTTGAGTCGACTAATTTTAAAATTTTTTTTGAAATAATTCAACGAAATTATGAGAGCATGTCTCATTTTATTAAATTAAATATCTCAACAAAATCTCTCTTCAGTTCAAAAAGAGAAATTTCCAATTCACTATTGATAAAAAATGAATTAAATCAGTTAACTCCGTTTTCTATTCAAATTGAATCAGTTAAATAAGAAAAGTGTATCTAATTAATTAAAAATTATTTAATTAAATAGAAAAAGTAATTATGAGAGCATGTCTCATTTTATTAAATTAAATATCTCAACAAAATCTCTCTTCAGTTCAAAAAAAGAAATTTTCAATTCACTATTGATAAAAAATGAATTAAATCAGTTAACTCCTTTTTCTATTCAAATTGAATCAGTTAACTCTTTATTTTACTCAAATTAAATCTGTTAACTTCATTTAATTTAGAAATCTCCCTTTATGATTGAACTTCACCTTAAATCTTGACCATTGATTGAAATCGATCTCAACCATTGAAGAATTCCAGGAAAGTCTATTTAAGAGACCCTCATCTCTTCATTTCGAAAGGTTGAATGAAAATTTGCAGCGAATTATTGTTGGAATTCATACTCACATTTCCTCATATTCACATATGCAAAGATCAAGTTGAACCAAAAGTTGACCAGATTTAACCACGATTGACTTGAGTTGACTAGTTTCGTAAAGAATTTTGAAATAATTAAATGGAGTACTTACTTCTAATTAATTAAAGAAAGTTATTTAATTAAATGAGAAGCCATTCATAATTAATTAAATTTAGTTATTTAATTAAATAAGAGAAGTGTGTCTAATTAATTAAAGATGATTTAATTAAATTGAAAAAGTAATTATGAGAGCATATCTCATTTTATTAAATTATATATCTTAACAAAATCTCTTTTCAGTTTAAAAAGGAAAATTTTCAGTTCACTATTGATAAAAAATGAGTTAAATCAGTTAACTACTTTTTCTACTCAAATTGAATTAGTTAACTCCTTATTTTACTCAAATTAAATATGTTAACTCGCTTTAATTTGGAAATCTCCATTTATGACTGAACTTCACCTTTAATCCTGACCGTTGATGAATTTCAAGAAAGTCTAATTATATATCTTAACAAAATCTCTCTTCACTCCAAAAAGGGAAATTTTTTGTTCACTATTGATAAAAAAAGAGTTAAATCAGTTAACTCCTTTTTTTACTCAAATTGAATCAGTTAACTTCTTATTTTACTCAAATTAAATCTGTTAACTCCCTTTAATTTGGAAATCTTCTTTCATGACTAAGCTTCACCTTTAATCCTGACTGTTGATTGAAATTGATCTCAACCATTGATGAATTCTAGGAAAGTCTATTGAAATCGATCTCAACCATTGATTAAATCATGATTGACTTGAGTTGACTAGTTTTAAAAATAATTTTAAAATAATTGAACAAAATTATTTAATTAAATTGAATACTTGCTTCTAATTAATTAATTAAAGTTATTTAATTAAATGAGAAGCCATTCCTAACTAACTAAATGAAGTTATTTATTTAAATAAGAAAAGTGTCTCTAATTAATTAAAAATTATTTAATTAAATAGAAAAAGTAATTATGAGAGCATATCTCATTTTATTAAATTAAATATCTCAACAAAATCCCTCTTTAGTTCAAAAAGAAAAATTTTCAGTTCACTATTGATTAAAAATGAGTTAAATCAGTTAACTCCTTTTTCTACTCAAATTGAATCAGTTAACTCTTTATTTTACTCAAATCGAATCAGTTAACTTATTATTTTTCTCAAATTAAATCTGTTAACTCTCTTTAATTTGGAAATCTCCCTTTATGACTGAACTTCACATTTAATCCTGACCGTTGATTGAAATCGATCTCAACCGTTGATGAATTCTAGGAAAGTCTATTTAAGAGACCCTCATCTCTTCATTTTGAAAAGTTGAATGAAAATTTGCATCGAATTGTTGCTAGAATTCATACTTACATTTGCTCGTATTCACATACGCAAAGATCAAGTTTAACCAAAAGTTGACTAGATTTAACCACGGTTGACTTGAGTTGACTAGTTTCGAAAAAAATTAAAATAATTAAATGAAATTATTTAATTAAATGGAGTACTTACTTCTAATTAATTAAACAAAGTTATTTAATTAAATGAGAAGCCATTCCTAATTAATTAAAAGAATTTATTTAATTAAATAAGAAAAGTGTCTCTAATTAATTAAAGATTATTTAATTAAATAGAAAGAGTAATTATGAGAGCATATCTCATTTTATTAAATTAAATATCTCAACAAAATCTCTGTTCAGTTCGAAAAGGAAAAATTTCAGTTCACTAATGATAAAAAATGAGTTAACTCTTTTTTCTACTAAAATTGAATCAGTTAACTCCTTATTTTATTCAAATTAAATCTGTTAACTCCCTTCAATTTGAAAATCTTCCTTTATGACTGAACTTCACCTTTAATCTTGACCACTGATTGAAATCGATCTCAACCGTTGATGAATTCGAGGAAAGTGTATTCAAGAGACCCTCATTTCTTCATTTTGAAAGGCTGAATGAGAATTTGCATCGAATTCTTGCTAGAATTCATACTCACATTTGCTCATATTCACATACACAATGATGAAGTTTGACCAAAAGTTGACCAGATTTAACCACGGTTGACTCAAGTTGACTAGTTTTGAAAAGAAATTTGAAATAATTAAACGAAATTACAAAATTAAATGGAGTAATTACTTCTAATTAATTAAGCGAAGTTATTTAATTAAATGAGAAGCCATTCATAATGAGAATTTGCATCGAATTGTTGTTGGAATTGATTAAAGATTATATAATTAGATCGAAAAAGTAATTATGAGAGCATATCTCATTTTATTAAATTAAATATCTCAACAAAATCTCTTTTCAGTTCAAAAAGGGAAATTTTCAGTTCACTATTGATAAAAAATGAGTCAAATCAGTTAACTCCTTTTTCTACTCAAATTGAATCAGTTAACTCCTTATTTTACTCAAATTAAATCTATTAACTCCCTTTAATTTGGAAATCTCCCTTTATGACTGAACTTCACCTTTAATCCCGACCGCTAATTGAAATCAATCTCAACCGTTGATGAATTACAGGAAAGTCTATTTAAGAGACCCTCATCTCTTCATTTTGAAAGGTTGAATGAGAATTTGGATCAAATTGTTGCTGGAATTCATACTCACATTTGCTCATATTCACATACATAAAGATCAATTTTGACCAAAAGTTGACCATATTTAACCATAGTTGACTTGAGTTGACTAGTGTCAAATTTTTTTTGAAATAATTAAACGAAATTATTTAATTAAATTGAGTACATGCTTCGAATTAATTAAACAAAGTTATTTAATTAAATGAGAAGCCATTCCTAATAAATTAAATAAAGTTATTTAATTAAATAAGAAAAGTGTCTCTAATTAATTAAAAATTACATAATTAAATAGAAAAAGTAATTATGAGAGCATATCTCATTTTATTAAATTAAATATCTCAACAAAATCTCTCTTTAGTTAAAAAAAAAAAATTTTCAGTTCACTATTGATAAAAAATGAGTTAAATCAGTTAACTCTTTTTTCTACTCAAATTGAATTAGTTAACTCCTTATTTTACTCAAATTAAATCTGTTAACTCCCTGTAATTTGGAAATCTTCCTTCATGACTGAACTTCACCTTAAATCTTGACCATTGATTGAAATCGATCTCAATCGTTGATGAATTCCAGGAAAGTCTATTTAAGAAACCCTCATCTCTTCATTTTGAAAGGTTGAATAAAAATTTGCATTGAATTGTTGCTGGAATTCATACTCACATTTGCTCATATTCACATACGCAAAGATCAAGTTGAACCAAAAGTTGACCAGATTTGACCACGGTTGACTTGAGTTGACTAGTTTGGTAAAAAAATTTGAATTAATTACATGGAATACTTCCTTCTAATTAATTAAACAAAGTTATTTAATTAAATGAGAAGCCTTTCCTAATTAATTAAATGAAGTTATTTAATTAACTAAGAAAAGTGTCTCTAATTAATTAAAGATGATTTAATTAAATAGAAAAATTAATTATGACAGCATATCTCATTTTATTAAATTAAATATCTCAACAAAATCTCTCTTCAGTTCAAAAAGGAAAATTTCCAGTTTACTATTGATAAAAAATGAGTTAAATCAGTTAACTCCTTTTTCTACTCAAATTGAATTAGTTAACTCTTTATTTTACTGAAATTAAATCTGTTAACTCCTTTTAATTTGGAAATCTCTCGTTATGACTTAACTTCACCTTTAATCCTGACCGTTGATTAAAAGCGATATCAACCATTGATGAATTCTAGGAAAGTCTATTTAAGAGACCCTTATCTCTTCATTTTGAATGGTTGAATGAAAATTTGCATCCATTTGTTGTTGCAATTCATACTCACATTTGCTCATATTCACATACGCAAAGATCAAGTGTGATCAAAAGTTGACCAAATTAAACAACGGTTAACTTGAGTTGACTAGTTTTGAAAAGAATTTTGAAATAATTAAACAAAATTATTTAATTAAATGGAGTACTTGATTCTAATTAATTAAACAAAGTTATTTAATTAAATGAGAAGTCATTCCTAATTAATTAAACTAAATTATTTAATCAAATAAGAAAAGTGTCTCTAATTAATTAAAGATTATTTAATTAAATAGAAAAAGTAATTATGAAAGTATATCTCATTTTTTAAAATTAAATATCTCAACAAAATCTATCTTCAGTTCAAAAAGGGAAATTTCCAGTTGAATATTGATAAAAAATGACTTAAATCAGTTAACTCTTTTTTCTACTCAAATTGAATTAGTTAACTCTTTATTTTACTCAAATTAAATATGTTAACTCACTTTAATTTGGAAATCTCACTTTATAATTGAGCTTCACCTTTAATCCTGACCGTTGATTGAAATCGATCTCAACCGTTGATGAATTTCAGGAAAGTCTATTTAAGAGACCCTCATCTCTTCGTTTTGAAAGGTTGAATGAGAATTTACATTGAATTGTTGCTGAAATTCATACTCACATTTGTTCATATTCACATACGCAAAAATCAAGTTTGACTAAAAGTTGACCAAATTTAACCACGGTTGATTTGAGTCGACTAGTTTTGAATTTTTTTTGAAATAATTAAATGAAATTATTTAATTAAATGGAGTACTTACTTCCAATTAATTAAAAAAAGTTATTTAATTGAATGAGAAGCCATTCCTAATTAATTAAATGAAGTTATTTAAGAAATCGATCTCAACCGTTGATGAATTTCAGGAAAGTCTATTTAAGAAACCCTCATCTCTTCATTTTGAAAGGTTGAATGAAAATTTGCATCGAATTGTTGCTGAAATTCATACTCACATTTGCTCATATTCGCATACGCAAAGATCAAGTTTGACCAAAAGTTGACCAAATTAAATCAGGATTGACATGAGTTGACTAGATTCGAAAAGAATTTTGAAATAATTAAACGAAATTATTTAATTAAATGCAGTACTTGCTTCTAATTAATTAATCAAAGTTATTTAATTAAATGAGAAGCCACTCCTAACTAATTAAATGAAGTTATTTAATTAAATAACAAAAGTGTCTCTAATTAATTAAAGATTACTTAATTAAATAGAAAAAGTAATTATGAGAGCATTTCTCATTTCATTAAATTAAATATCTCAACAAAATGTCTCTTCAGTTCAAAAAGAGAAATTTCCAATTCAGTATTGATCAAAAAAGACTTAAATCAGTTAACTCCTTTTTCTACTCAAATTGAATCAGTTAAATCCTTATTTCACTCAAATTAAATCTGTAAACTCCCTTTAATTTGAAAATCTCCCTTTATGACTGAACTTCATCTTTAATTCTGACTATTGATTGAAATCGATCTCAACCGTTGATGAATTTTAGGAAAGTCTAATTAAGAGACCCTCATCTCTTCATTGTGAAAGGTTGAATGAGAATTTGCATCGAATTGTTGCCGGAATTCATACTCACTTTGCTCATATTCACATACGCAAATATCAAGTTTGACAAAAAGTTGACTAGATTTAACCACTGTTGACTTTAGTTGACTAGTTTCAAAAAGAATTTTGAAATAATTAAATGAAATTATGTAATTAAATGGAGTACTTACTTCTAATTAATTAAACAAAGTTATTTAATTAGATGAGAAGCCATTCCTAATTAATTAAATGAAGTTATTTAATTAAATAAGAAAAGTGTCTCTACTTAATTAAAGATTACTTAATTAAATAGAAAAAGTAATTATGAGAGCATATCTCATTTTATTAAATTAAATATCTCAAAAAAATCTCTCTTCAGTTTAAAAAGGGAAATTTTCAGTTCACTATTGATAAAAAATTAGTTAAATGAGTTAACTCCTTTTTTTACTCAAATTGAATCAGTTAACTACTTATTTTACTCAACTTAAATCTGTTAACTCTCTTTAATTTGGAAATCTCCCTTTATGACTAAACGTCACCTTTAATCCTGACCGTTAATTGAAATCGATCTCAACCATTGATGAATTCTAGAAAAGTCTATATAAGAGACCCTCATCTCTTCATTTTGAAAGGTTGAATGAGAATTTGCATGAAGTTGTGGCTGGAATTCATACTCATATTTGCTCATATTCACATACGCAAAGATCAAGTTTGACCAAAAGTTGAACAGATTTAACCACAGTTGACTTGAGTTGACTAGTTTCGAAAAAAAATTTCAAATAATTAAACAAAATTATTTAATTAAATGGATTACTTACTTCTAATTAATTACACAAAGTTATTTAATTAAATGAGAAGCCATTCCTAATTAATTAAATGAAGTTATTTAATTAAATAAGAAAAGTGCCTCTAATTAATTAAAGATTGTTTAATTAAATAGAAAAAGTAATTATTAGAGCATATCTCATTTTATTAAATTAAATATCTCGACAAAATCTCTCTTCATGTCAAAAAGAGAAATTTTGAGTTCATTATAGATCAAAAATGAGTTAAATCAGTTGACTACTTTTTCTGCTCAAATTGAATCAGTTAACTCCTTATTTTACTCAAATTAATTTTGTTAACTCCCTTTAATTTGAAAATCTTCATTTATGACTGAACTTCACATTTAATCCTAATCGTTGATTGAAATTGATCTCAACCATTGATGAATTTCAGGAAAGTCTATTTAAGTGACCCTAATCTCTTCATTTTGAAAGGTTGAATGATAATTTGCATCGAATTGTTCCTGGAATTCATACTCACATTTGCTCATATTCACATACGCAAAAATAAAGTTTAACCAAAAGTTGACCAGATTTAACCACGGTTGACTTGAGTTGACTAGTTTCGAAAAGAATTTTGGAACAATTAAACGAAATTATTTAATTAAATGGAGTACTTAATTCTAATTAATTAAAAAAAGTTATTTAATTAAATGAGAAGACATTCGTAATTAATTAAATGAAGTTATTTAGTTAAATAAGAAAAGTGTCTCTACTTAATTAAAGATTACTTAATTAAATAGAAAAAGTAATTATGAGAGCATATCTCATTTTATTAAATTAAATATCACAATAAAATCTCCCTTCAGTTCAAAAAAGGAAATTTCCAGTTCACTATTGATCAAAAAAGAGTTAAATCAGTTAACTCCTTTTTATACTCAAATTGAATCAGTTAACTCCTTATTTTACTCAAATTAAATCTGTTAACTCCCTTTAATTTGGAAATCTCCCTTTATGACTGAACTTTACCTTTAATCCTGACCACTGATTGAAATCGATCTCAACCGTTGATGAATTCCAGAAAAGTCTATTTAAAAGACCCTGATCTCTTCATTTTGAAAAGTTGAATGAGAATTTGCATCAAAATGTTGCTAGAATTCATACTCACATTTGCTCATATTCACATATGCAAAGATCAAGTTTGACCAAAAGTTTACCAGATTTTACCACGGTTGATTAGAGTTGACTAGTTTCGAAAAAAATTTTAAAATAATTAAATAAAATTATTTAATTAAATGGAGTACTTACTTCTAATTAATTAAAGAAAGTTATTTAATTAAATGAGAAGCCATTCCTAATTAATTAAATCACGTTATTTAATTAAATAAGAAATGTGTCTCTAATTAATTAAAGATTATTTAATTAAATAGAAAAAGTAATTATGAGAGCATATCTCAATTTATTAAATTAAATATCTCAGCAAAATCTCTCTACAATTCAAAAAGGTAAATTTCGAGTTCACTATTGATAAAAAAATGAGTTAAATGACTTCACTCATTTTTCTACTCAAATTGAATCAGTTAACTCTTAATTTTACTCAAATTAAATATGTTCACTCCATTTAATTTGGAAATCTCTCTTGATGACTGAACTTCACCTTTAATCCTAACCGTTGAATGAAATCGATCTCAACCGTTGATGAATTCCAGGAAAGTCTATTGAAGAGACCCTCATCTCTTCATTTTGAAAGGTTGAATGAGAATTTGCATCGAATTGTTGCTGGAATTCATACTCACATTTGCTCATATTCACATACGCAAAGATCAAGTTTGACCAAAAGTTGTCCAGATTTCACCACGGTTGACGTGAGTTGAATAGTTTCGAATTTTTTTTTGAAATAATTAAATGAAGTACTTACTTCTAATTAATTAAAATAAATTATTTAATTAAATCAGAAGCCATTCCTAATTAATTAAATGAAGTTATTTAATTAAATAAGAAAAGTGTCTCTAATTAATTAAATATTATTTAATTAAATAGAAAAAGTAATTATGAGAGCATATCTCATTTTATTAAATTAAATATCTCAACAAAATCTCTCTTCAATTCAAAATGTGAAATTTTTTGTTTATTATTGATCAAATATGAGTTAAATCAGTTAACTCATTTTTTTACTCAAATTGAATCAGTTAACTCCTTATTTTACTCAAATTAAATCTGTTAACTTTCTTTAATTTTGAAATCTCCCTTTATGACTGAACTTCACTTTTAATCCTGAACGTTGATTGAAATCGATCTCAACCATTGATTGAAATAATTTAATTAAATGAAGTAGTTACCTCTATTTAATTAAACAAAGTTATTTAATTAAATGAGAAGCCATTCCTTATTAATTAAATGAAGTTATTTAATTAAATAAGAAAAGTGTCTCTAATTAATTAAAGATTATTTAATTAAATAGAAAAATTAATTATGAGAGCTTATCTTATTTTATTAAATTAAATATCTCAACAACATCTCTCTTCAATTCAAAAAGGGCAATTTTTAGTTCACTAATGATAAAAAATGAGTTACATCAATTAAATCCTTTTTCTACTCAAATTGAATCAGTTAACTCTTTATTTTACTAAAATTAAATCTGTTAACTCCCTTTACTTTAGAAATCTCCCTTAATGACAGAACTTCACTTTTAATCCTGGCCGTTAATTGAAATCGATCTCAACCGTTGATGAGTTCCAGGAAAGTCTTTTTAAGAGACCCTTATCTCTTCATTTTGAAAGGTTGAATGAGAATTTGCATCAAATTATTGCTTGAATTCATATGCACATTTGCTCATATTCACATACGCAAAGATCAATTTTGACCAAAAGTTGATCAGATTTAACCACAGGTGACTTGAGTTAACTAGTTTCGAAAAGAAGTTTGAAATAATTAAATGAAATTATTTAATTAAATGGAGTACTTACTTCTATTTAATTAAATAAAGTTATTTAATTAAATGAGAAGCCATTCCTAATTAATTAAATGAATTTATTTAATTAAAAAAGAAAAGTGTCTCTAATTAATTAAAAATTATTTAGTTAAATAGAAAAAGTAATTATGAGAGCATATCTCATTTTATTAAATTAAATATCTCAACAAAATCTCTCTTCAGTTCAAAAAGGGAAATTTTCAGTTCACTAATCATAAAAAATGAGTTAAATCAGTTAACTCCTTTTTCTACTCAAATTGAAACAGTTAACTCCTTATTTTATTCAAATTAAATCTGTTAACTCCCTTTAATTTGGAAATCTCTCTTTATGACTGATCTTGACCTTTAATTCTGGCCATTGATTGAAATCGATGTCAACCATTGACGAATTTTAGGAAAGTCTATTTAATAGACCCTCATCTCTTCATTTTGAAACGTTGAATGAGAATTTGCGTCGAATTGTTGCTGGAATTCATACCCACATTTTCTCATATTCACATATGCAAAGATTAAGTTTGACCAAAAGTTGACCAGTTTTAACCACGGTTGACTTGAGTTGACTAGTTTCGAAAATAATTTTGAAATAATTAAACGAAATTATTTAATTAAATCGAGTACTTACTTCTAATTAATTAAACAAAGTTATTTAATTAAGTGAGAAGCCATTCCTAATTAATTAAATAATGTTATTTAATTAAAGAAGAAAAGTGTCTCTAATTAATTAAAAATTATTTAATTAAATAGAAAAAGTAATTATGAGAGCATATCTCATTTTATTAAATTAAATATCTCAACAAAATCTCTATTCAGTTCATAAAGAGAAATTTTCAGTTCACTATTGATAAAAAATAAGTTAAATCGATTAACTCATTTTTTTACTCAAATTGAATCAGTTAACTCCTTATTTTACTCAAATTAAATTTGTTAACTACCTTTAATTTAGAAATCTCCTTTTATGACTGAACTTTACCTTTAATCCTGACCGTTGATTGAAATCGATCAAAACCATTGATGAATTCCAAGAAAGTCTATTTAACAGACCCTCATCTCTTCATTTTGAAAAGTTGAATGAGAATTTGCATTAAATTGTTGCTAGAATTCATACTCACATTTGCTCATATTCACATACGCAAAGATCAAGTTTGACCAAAAATTGACTAGATTTAACCATGGTTGACTTGAGTTGACTTGTATCGAAAATTATTTTGAAATAATTAAACAAAATTATTTAATTAAATAGAGTACTTACTTCTAATTAATTAAACAAAGTTATTTAATTAAATGAGAAGCCATTCCTAATTAATTAAATGAAGTTATTTCATTAAATAAGAAAAGTGTCTCTAATTAATTAAAGATTATTTAATTAAATAGAAAAATTGATTATGAGAGCATATCTCATTTTATTAAATTAAATATCTCAATAAAATCTCTCTTCAGTTTAAAAAAGGGAAATTTCCAGTTCACTATTGATAAAAAATGAGTTAAATCAGTTAACTTCTTTTTCTACTCAAATTGAATCAGTTAACTCCTTATTTTACTCAAATTAAATCTTATAACTCCCTTTAATTTGGAAATCTCTCTTTATCACTAAACTTCATTTTTAATCCTGACCGTTGATTAAAATCAATCTCAACCATTGATGAATTTCAAGAAAGTCTATTTAAGAGACCCTCATCTCTTCATTTTGAAAGGTTGAATGAGAATTTGCATAGAATTTTTGCTGGAATTCATACTCACATTTGCTCATATTCACATACACAAAGATCAAGTTTGACCAAAAGTTGACCAGATTTAACCACGGTTGACTTGAGTTGACTAGTTTCAAAAAAAATTTTGAAATAATTAAATAAAATTATTTAATTAAATGGAGTACTTACTTCTAATTAATTAACTAAAGTTATTTAATTAAATGAGAAGCCATTCCTGATTAATTAAATCAAGTTATTTAATTAAATAAGAAAAGTGTCTCTAATTAATTAAAGATTATATAATTAAATATAATAAGTAATTATGAGAGCATATCTCATTTTATTAAATTAAATATCTCAACAAAATCTCTCTTCAATTCAAAAATGGAAATTTCCAGTTCACTATTGATAAAAATTGAGTTAAATGAGTTAACTCCTTTTTCTACTCAAATTGAATCAGTTAACTCTTTATTTTACTCAAATTAAATCTGTTAACTCTCTTTAATTTGGAAATCTCCCTTTATAAATAAACTTCACCTTTAATCTTGACCGTTGTTTGAAATCGATCTCAACCGTTGATGAATTCTAGGAAAGTCTATTTAAGAGACCCTCATCTCTTCATTTTGAAAGGTTGAATGAGAATTTGCATCGAATTGTTGCTGAAATTCATACTCAGATTGGCTCATATTCACATACGCAAAGATCAAGTTTGATGAAAAGTTGACCAGATTTAACCACAGTTGACTTGAGTTGACTAATTTCAAAAAGAATTTTGAAATAATTATAAGATATATCGTCTATCATAATGATCTAAGAATAGAATGAAGATAAATACCAATCAAGAATGCATCAGCCACGGTGTCTCAGACGGATCTCAAATAATAAGAGTAGAAAAATACACTACCACCCGACCACGTGGAACCTATGTGGTCCACTCCCACCGTGCTGAGGAGATAATCTCAAATCCCAAACAAGCTATCAAAATTACATAGCATAAGAATACTCTCTAAGTCTAGGAATCCTAAAAGTATACTAACTCAAAGGTTCCAATCACAAAATCAACATCTTATCCCAGAGGCACAACAATAAGTACACCACTAGAGGTGCACAAAATCTATAGAGGAGATTCAGGCTACATACTAGGGAGTGTCATCATATGGCTGCTTGAGTTACCCTGGACTGGTCTCTCATTAGACCCTGGACCCTCAAGCATTGAGTTACCTTGAACTAGTTACTCTGAACCCCGGACCCTCAATGTGGCACATGTGGAAACCAAGAAGCCCTCTCAAGAAGATGAGACACTTCTCCCATCCTTAGTCAATACAAGCACTCAAGGCATGGGTGGTTTAAATATCTCTAACTTATCTTTTTAGTGTGTTTTTCCCCCATAAATTTTAATTACTAGATTATCACTTATTACATAACTTACATTAGGTTACCCTGGTACTAACCACTTTGGGCCCCGGACCCCTATGCAAGCCACTCCCATAGTCATGTACCTAGAAAACCTCTCCTAAGCACATAAATCCACAGTTGTGTCCCATACCACAACACTCATAAAGATCAAACTTGGTTCCTTAACAAGAAACCTGATAATAAGATGGTTCTCTCATCTAAGAACACATAAAAGTTCCACAAAATAGACCTCATAAATATAATCTCCAACATGAATCACAATATCTATTGGTTCTTTAACAAGCAACCAAAATATATCTCAAAATCATACTGATCAAAGACCCCAAAATGGTTGAGTCAAACATGTCACAACATGATAACATCAAGAAATAAATTAACATTTTAGTCTCATCATGGTGATTGGAAAGGAATCCAAGGATAACTGATCGATGACTCAAAAATTATTAGCTCAAGTATCTCATACACATACATCTTAGCTTCACACATGAAGACTAGTAAACAATAACAATCAGTAAATACAAACATCTCATAGAGCATACAATCACATTACCATGGTTGAATTTATAAAGATCGAGACCAAATAAGATCAACATGTCATCATATCTCAACCCCTGAGCCTCTGGTAATAACATAAGATTGGTCAACACTAGTCAACTCAAAACCCAAACAAGAAGCATATAGAATACATAATGCAAACACATGTTTTGGTTTATTAAAATCACATAACTGAATAATGTGTAGAGGTTTTCAGTTTTAGTTTACCAATATACTTCAACTGTATAGGATTTATTATTTGACCTACATGTCATCCCATTTGTTCCTCGATAGCATTATCCTTCCATCATTAAAATAATATTCTAAGGATAACTTAAGGATAAACATTTACTCATTAAACTGATCATCATTGACCATTAATTAAATTGTTCTCTTTATTTAACTATAATCCATATTCTAATTGATTAACTCTTCTCTAATGTTACTACAACTTTTAACATAAATCAAGGATCATTAATCATCTTAATTATAAGAGAGCCAATTACTAGTCTTTGAATAAGAAGATTATAATTTTATTAAAATGATCAATTAAATCAATCAATTAACATAGATACACCATCCATGACCTATTAACATTCTAATAGTTCTCAACTAAATATTACTACGTCTTGAGCCTTTTTAATTTAATCGTTACAACTAATATCCATATAATATCTAAAGTCTTTATTCAAGTCATAAGACTTATCAACTTCGATATCAATATTTCTACAATCTCGTTAAAAGAATTATATCAATTAAATCTTCATTACATAACTTAATTATTAATTAAATCTAATTAACTCTCATTAATTGATTTAATTAATAATTGCATAACCATAACAACGTTCCAATTAACATCAGTTGACTAATAACTAACTAGAATTATGTAGGTTAAAAGTCAACTATAATTCAATACTAAAATGATCATATTAATAATTCAATAGTAATAACTTGTTAATATTTAATAACAAGCTATATTGAAAATCTTAATAATAGATCACATTCATCATTCTTTATGAATACTAATGTTTCCTTAATTAATTCGTATTAATGATAGTCATTTCAAGATAAATCTCAATCTCATAATATAATTATATTGACAACTCATTGAATATTAATTGATTAAAAATCATACTTCAAACCAAAAACTAATATCTTTTACAAAACTTTAATCATTAAATAATCTCCACTAGATTAAATCTAATCAAATTTATTGATAACTATTTACACCATTATTTATTAATAATTTGTTAGACCCAACAAATATTAATAAATAATAAACTTATCAAAACTATTACTAAGAAGCTTTACAAACTTCATTAGTTAATATTTAACTAATTCTTAGCACAATTAAGGTGTACCATTATTCATATTAATAATTCAAACCATTGCTATATTATAACAAGGTTATAAGGTAACTATGACTCTTTATTTTAATCCAAATCCAATATCATTAAAAGTTGAGTCTCTTAATAATCATCATTTAAACACCTTTATAAATTACCACCTCTTAACTATTTAATATATATTAAATAATTAGTATTAAAAGTTCACTACATAAACTATATTAATATATTTTCTCTATTAATTTTCTCTCATTTAAAAATTCATTTACTAATAATTAATTACACTTTTTCTTCTATTAACTAATCTTAATTAAATTTGATTTAATTAGATTAGATAATAAATCATATAAAACTAATGCATATTAAAAAGATTCTACTAAAAAAAAATTGCAATAATATCTTTAATTCATTTCATGCTTTGATATATTATTTTTGTAAAGTTTAAGCATAAAGAACTCTTGGTTATGGGAAATGGAGAAATATCTGTCTTTGAATAAAATAGTCTCAGTACGATAGCCATATCTCCCTAATGAACCGTTGGATCGGGCTGAAATTAAAATATGTCGGAGAGGGTCAAGTTGCGCCAATTCTGACTGGAGCGATCAAATAAATTTGATCACGATAAAAAGTTATGAATGACTAAATTCGAGTCTATCCAAGGGGCAGCGACAGAACAATTTGTGATGAATTAAGAATTTTCTCTTAAAATAATTGTTCTCTAAATTTATTCAATAATTTCACTAATGAATTTGGCCATAAATCTTGAAACCATTTTCAAATCTATTTCAATTTGATTATAATTCGAACCCAAACCCATTTAGATCTAATTTCTTCCTTAATTGGATCTAGGGTTTTCTATTATTTTCTTTGCAACCAAATAAATACATATCTAGTTTTCAATTTCAAATTGCAAATTCAATCACAAAGAGTATTCAAACACATATAACAGGCACGATGAAAATAGGAAGAGAAAGGGTGCAAAGGGGATATGACAATATCACGAGTGCACCTAGACATTGATGCTAACTTTTTATACCTCAGAAGTCCATAAAAAATTCTTTCCTTCTCCATCATTCGTAATTTCTCCAAAAACTAAGCCAACCGAATCCTCCAGGTGACTAGAAGTGCTAAAAGAAGCATGGAAACACATAGAAGCATATGATCATGTAAAAATATATGAGCATGTAGAAACATATGAGCATGAAGAAGAATATGAGCATGTAATCTTGAAGCTTCCATTTTTAGCTTGAAGCTTGTAGCTTTCATTAAGCTTGTCCAAACACACTAGGAGAGCCTCTATTTAAAGGCCTCTAAGATGCATCTAGAGTGTCTCTAGAAACAACTAGAAGATAAGCATGACAACTAAGCATGGGTCTTCTCCAACCTTCTAGATAAGTCTTAAGGTTGTAGAGACCATGTGCTCAAATAAAATGCTAACTTCTAAGTGTAGACAACTTGTGCATTCTTAGAGTACAAGCCCCTGTGTTGTCTACATGAAAACTCTCAAAAATTTGTCAACTCCTATGTGAGCAAATATTAATATAATATTTAATTTACTTTTTTCAATTTAAGTAATTAATTTATTAAATCTCATGCACTAACTTTAATAGCTCCACTTTTCAATCTTAATATATTTATATTTTAATCACATGAGATTTAGAATCTTTTAATAATTTTAAATATATTTTCCACTTTTAAATTTCATTTTCCAAAACTTAATTTACTAAAGTATTTATTAGCTTAATAATAATATTATTTAGTCATTTATTTGAAAATGAACACTAAATATATTATTATTAAAATAAATATTGTCACATTTCAAATTTAAACTTTAAACTTTTATTTTTAAATTTAATTATTTTATTTAATTAATTTCTCATTAATTAAATACAATAAATATTAAAATATCATATTAATTTTTTATTTAATTAAACCATTAATTAAATTTTTTAATTAAGCTTAATTAATAGAAAATACTCCAAAGACTCACAAGGTAAAAATATGAAGACCCATCATAGCCAAAATACATACAAAATCAAACCAACGGTTAATATCACGAATTACATCATTCGATGTATTCGGAGGGTACTCAACTCGGATGCTTGTCCTAATTTTCAATTAGAACAAATGGCTTAAAGGGTTGGAATTTGGACTCAAAAATTATCTCCCATCTCTTATCATTGAGATAATGTGATAGGGTACGCTCATCCTAGCAATTCAGGGAAGTCGATACCCGGTACCTGCAACTTGCATAAAAATTATGCATGTACAAACACAATATATACTAAGCTAAATAGGAAATGGCAGGAAGTGGTGCATCATGTAGATCTCGACTAGCAGGTGACTACGACTCCCTTCTTTAACCACATCAGACACGTCATACATAAGAACAAACACACACACCATACACATGCAAGTATGGGATAAGTATCCATAAGAAAACACATATGATAATAAACCATCTAACTAATCATCATTAATAATTGAAAGCAATGTAATAATCATCATGCATACATGAAATTTAGAGCCTAAGTAATCTCATCACATATCAACTGAATCTATAGCACAATATCTGATAGTCTCAAAATAATGTTGCTAACCATCAACATAATACCAGCTCTAAAAAAGTTCAACAATGTTAGCAAAAATGTGAACTAGGGGCAGGCACTACATCCACCCCCCCTGGGATTAGGCTTACTCCTGGAAGCCTACAAGAATGATAAAATCAAGATACCCACTATGTGGGTCCCATTGAACCCTTTTACTCGATAGAGAAATATGATTCCATTGAGGTTATTACAACTCACTTAGAGCAATATGATTCTGGTTTAATAGTAAACCAAAAACCACATTGATTCAATATCCATTCTATTATCAACTACTAAAATAGATTCCCTAATACATTCTAAACAAGAGCAACTTAATGCTTGCAAAGATAATCAAGGGCATACTACTTCAAAGCATAGATAAAAGATACATGTTTTCTAACTAGAATGAGTTTCAATTTTTAGTTTTGCTCACGTTTAGGTTTAAGTAAAATTTTCAGTTTTGAATGCTAAGTGTTGAAGTAAGAAAAATATGCAAGTAATAATTTTAAGTTCTATTTCAGTTCACCTAGTTTCAAGTTTTCAATTTGAAAGAGATACACATTATAGTTCAAAGTTTTCTTTTTTGTTCAACTAGTTCACACTAGTGCCATTCCAATATACCCAGAGCTCCCAATGTTGAAACTTAGGCTCTGATTCCAAATGTAATGCCCCGCCAAGGGATCTAAAGAATTAACCTAAAGTTTGCCAAACATTTTTTTTTTTAAACGTGAAAGATAAACCATCCACATGGTAGTGGAAACAATAGCAACAATTCAAATGAAAGTAAACACAACATAACAAATTACATTCTTTAAAGATCCCTTAACGTTGAATCACATCTAAATCAACCATTCATCTAACATCACATCCTTATGAAATAACAATGATACATCCAACATTCTTAAACTATATACAAGTGTCTTTTTTGTAACTACATTTTAGTTTAACTCAATCATCCACTGTACATGTTACAAAGTATGAAAGGCTTAAAAGAATAAACATCCATGTAAAGAAAGTACATCATCATACTAACTCTAAACCATGGTGCAATAACATAAATGAAACCACATGTCATACATGATACATCATCTCAAAAGATATAAACATCCATCATAAAAGATAACCATATATCACAAATATAAATAACTAAGTGTACAGTTCCTCCCAACCATTAATAGCATCATTAGACCATCGTGGATCCTAGCCATCCTTCCGTGCGCAACATTCCAAAGCACCAAAAAGATCATCGATATTAACATAGTAAGAATGTCACTCCTAAAACATCCTACTAACATGCAATAGTAAAGCATAAAGTAACATCATCTAACATGCAAGGTAAAGCAAATCATCAATATAAGAAACATACCAATAAATATATCCATCATAAGGTATATCATCTATCATAATGATCCAAGAACAGAATGTAGATAAATACCAATCAAGAATGCATCAGCCACGGTGTCTCAGACGAATCTCAAATGATAAGAGTGAAAAAATACACTACCACCTGACCACGTGGAACCTAGGTGGTCCACTCCCACCGTTCTGAGGAGATAATCTCAAGTCCCAAACAAGCTATCAAAATCACATAGAATAAGAATGCTCTCTAAGTTCAAGAATCCTAAAAGTATACTAACTCAAAAGTTCCAATCACAAAATCGACATCTAATCCCAGAGGCACAACAATAAGTACACCACTAGAGGTGCACAAAATCTATAGAGGAGATTCAGGCTACATACTAGGGAGTGTCATCACATGGCTGCTTGAGTTACCCTAGACTGGTCTCTCATTAGACCCCGGACCCTCAAGCGTTGAGTTACTCTGGACTGGTTACTCTAAACCCCGGACCCTCAACGTGGCACATATGGAAACCAAGAAGCCCTCTCAAGAAGACAAGGCACTTCTCCCATCCTTAGTCTATACAAGCACTCAAGACATGAGTGGTTTAAATATCTCTAACTTATCTTTTTAGTGTATTTTTCCACCATAAATTTTAATTACTAGATTATCACTTATTACATAACTTGCATTAGGTTACCCTGGTACTGACCACTTTGGGCCCCAAACCCCTATGCAAGCCACTCCCATACTCATGTACCTAGACAACCTCTCCTAAGCACATAAATCCATAGTTGTGTCCCATACCACAACACTCATAAAGATCAAATTTGATTCCTTAACAGGCAACCTGATAATAAGATGGTTCTTCCATCCAAGAACACATAAAAGTTTCACAAAATAAATCTCATAAATATAATCTCCAATATGAATCACAATATCCATTGGTTCTTTAACAAGCAACCAAAATATATCTCAAAATCATACTAATCAAAGACTCCAAAATGGTTGAGTCAAACATGTCACAACATGACATCATCAAGAAATAAATCAACATTTCAGTCCCATCATGGCGACTGGAAAGAAATCCAAGGATAACTGATCGATGACTCAAAAATGATTGGTTCAAGTATCTCATACACATACATCTCAGCTTCACATATGAAGACTGATAAACAATAACAATCAGTAAATACAAACATCTCATAGAACATACGATCACATTACCATGGTTGAGTTTATAAAGATCGAGACCAAATAAGATCAACATGTCATCATATCTCATAACCCCCGAGCCTCTGGTAACAACCTAAGATTGGTCAACACTAGTCAACCCAAAACTCAAACAAGAAGCATATAGAGTACACAATACAAACACATGTTTTGGTTTATTAAAATCACATAGCTGAATAATGTGTAGAGGTTTCTAGTTTCAGTTTACCAGTATACTTCAAGTGTATAAGATTTATCATTTGACCTACACGTCATCCCATTTGTTCCTCGATAGCATTATCCTTCCATCATTAAAATAATATTCTAAGGATAACTTAAGGATAAACATTTACTCATTAAACTGATCATCATTGACCCTTAATTAAATTGTTCTCTTTATTTAACTATGATCCATATTCTGATTGATTAACTCTTCCCTAATGTTACTACAACTTTTAACATAAATCAAAGATCATTAATCATCTAAATTATAAGAGAGCCAATTACTAGTCTTCGAATAAGAAGATTATAACTTTAATAAAATGATCAATTAAATCAATCAATTAACATAGATACACCATCCATGACCTATTAACATTCTAATAGTTCTCAACTAAATATTACTAAGTCTTGAGCTTTTTTAATTTAATCATTACAACTAATATCCATATAATATCTAAAGTCCTTACTCAAGTCATAAGACTTATCAACTTCGATATCAATATTTCTACAATCTCGTTAAAAGAATTATATCAATTAAATTTTCATTACATAACTTAATTATTAATTAAATCTAATTGACTCTCATTAATTGATTTAATTAATAATTGCATAAGCATAACAATGTTCCAATTAACATCAGTTGACTAATAACTAACTAGAATTCTGTAAGTTAAAAGTCAACTATAATTCAATACTCAAATGATCATATTAATAATTCAATAATAATAACTTGTTAATATTTAATAACAAGCTATATTGGAAATCTTAATAATAGATTACATTCATCATTCTTTATGAATACTAATGTTTCCTTAATTAATTCGTATTAATGATAATCATTTTAAGATAAATCTCAATCGCATAATATAATTATATTGACAACTCATTGAATATTAATTGATTAAAAATCAATCATACTTCAAACCAAAAAGTAATATCTTTTACAAAACTTTAATCATTAAATAATCTCCACTAGATTAAATCTAATCGAATTTATTGATAACTATTTACACCATTATTTATTAATAGTTTGTTAGACCCAACAAACATTAATAAATAATAAACTCATCAAAACTATAACTAAGAAGCCTTACAAACTTCATTGGTTAATATTTAACTAATTCTTAGCACAATTAAGGTGTACCATTATTCATATTAATAATTCAAACCATTGCTATATTATAACAAGATTATAAGGTAACTATGAGTCCTTATTTAAATCCAAATCCAATATCATTAAAATTTGAGTCTCTTAATAATCATCATTTAAACACCTTAATAAATTACCACCTCTTAACTATCTAATATATATTAAATAGTATTTAATATATATTAAATAATTAATATTAAAAGTTTAAAACATAAACTATATTAATATATTTTTTCTATTAATTTTTTCTTATTTAAAAATCTATTTACTAATAATTAATTACACTTCTTCTACTATTAACTAATCTTAATTAAATTTGATTTAATTAGATTAGATAATAAATCATATAAAACTAATGCATATTAATAAGATTCTACTAAGCAAAAAATGCAATAATATCTTTAATTCATTTCATGCTTTGATATATTATTTTTGTAAAGTTTAAGCATAAAGAACTCTTAGTTAGGGGAAATGAAAAAATATCTGTCTTTGAATAAAACAGTCTCAGTACGACGGTCATATCTCCCTAATGAACTGTTGGATCAGGCTGAAATTAAAATATGTCGGAGAGGGTCAAGTTGCGCTAATTCTGACCAGAGCGATCGAATAAATTCGATCATGATAAAAATTTATGAATGACTAAGTTTGGGTCTATCCAAGGGGTAGCGACAGGACAATTTGTGATGAATTAAGAATTTCCTCTTAAAATAATTTTTCTCTAAATTTATCCAATAATTTCACTAATGGATTTGGCCATAAATCTTGAAACCATTTTCAAATCTATTTCAATTTGATTCTAATTCGAACCCAAATCTGTTTAGATCTAATTTATTCCTTAATTGGATCTAGGGTTTTCTATTGTTTTCGTTGCAACCAAATAAATACATATCTAGTTTTCAATTTTAAATTGCAAATTCAATCACAAAGAGTATTCAAACACATATAATAGGGATGATAAATACAGGAAGAGAAATGGTGCAAAGGAAATATGAGAATATCACGAGTGCACCTGGACATTGATGCTAACTTTTTATGCCTCAGAAGTCCATAGAAAATTCCTTCCTTCTCCATCATTCGTAATTCTTCCAAGAACCAAGCCAATTGAATCCTCCAAGAGACTAGAAGTGCTAGAAGAAGCATGGAAGCATATAGAAGCATATGAGCATGTAAAAATATATGAGCATGTAAAAACATATGAGCATGAAGGAGCATATGAGTAGTAAGAAGAATATGAGCATGTAAGCTTAAAGCTTCCATTTTTAGCTTGAAGCTTGTAGCTTTCATTAAGCTTTTCCAAACACACTAGGAGAGCCTCTATTTAAAGGCCTCTAAGATACATCTAGAGTGTCTCTAGAAACAACTAGAAGATAAGCATGACAACCAAGCATGGGTCTTCTCCAACCTTATAAATAAGTCTTAAGGTTGTATAGACCATGTGCTCAAATAAAATGCTAACTTTTAAGTATAGACAACTTGTGTATTCTTACAGTACAAACTCCTGTGTTGTCTATATGACAACTTTCGAGAATTTTTCAACTCCTATGTGAGCAAATATTAATATAATATTTAATTTCTTTTTTCCAATTTAATTAATTTATTTATTAAATCTCATTCACTAACTTTAATAACTCCACTTTTCAATCTTAATATATTTATATTTTAATCACATGAGATTTAGAATCTTTTAATAATTTTAAATATATTTTCCACTTTTAAATTTCATCTTCTAAAACTTAATTTGCTAAAATATTTATTAACTTAATAATAATATTATTTAGTCATTTATTTGAAAATGAACACTAAATATATTATTATTAAAATAAATATTGTCACATTCCAAATTTAAACTTTAAACTTTTATTTTTAAATTTAATTATTTTATTTAATTAATTTCTCAATTAATTAAATAAATAAATATTAAAATATCATATTAATTTTCTATTTAATTAAACTATTAATTAAATCTTTTAATTAGGCTTAATTAATAAAAAATACTCCAAAGACTCACAAGGTAAAAATATGAATACCCGTCATAGCCAAAATACATACAAAATCAAACCAACGGTTAATATCGCGAATTACATCATTCGACGTATTCGGAGGGTACTCAACTCGGATACTTATCCTAATTTTCAATTACAACAAATGACTTAAAGGGTTGGGATTTGGACTTGAAAATTATCTCCCATATCTTATTATTGAGATAATGTAATAGGGTACGCTCATCTTGGCAATTCAGAGAAGTCGATACCCGGTACCTACAACCTGCATAAAAACCATGCATGTATAAGCACAAATATACTAAGCTAAAAAGACACTGGCAGGAAGTGGTGCATCTTGTAGATCCCAACTAGCAGGTGAATACGACTCCCTTCCTTAACCACATCAGACACGTCATACATAAGAACAAACACACACACCATACACATGCAAGTATGGGATAACTATCCATAAAAAACACATATGATAATAAACCATCTAACTAATCATCACTAATAACTGAAAGCAATGTAATAATCATCATGCATACATGAAATGTAGAGCTTAAGTAATCTCATCACATATCAACTGAATCCATAGCACAATATCTAATAGTCTCAAAAAAATTCTGCTAACCATCAACATAATACCAACTCTAAAAGAGTTCAACAATGTTAGCAAAAATGTGAACTAGGGGTAGGCACTAGAAATCCTGACCGTTGACTGAAATCGATCTCAACCGTTGATGAATTTTAAGAAATTCTATTTAAGAGACCCTCATCTCTTCATTTTGAAAAGTTGAATGAGAATTTGCATCAAATTGTTGCTGAAATTCATACTCACATTTGCTCATATTCATATACACAAAGATCAAGTTTAACCAAAAGTTGACCAAATTTAACCATGGTTGACTTGAGTTGACTAGTTTCGAAAAGAATTTTGAAATAATTAAACGAAATTATTTAACTAAATGGAGTACTTACTTCTAATTAATTAAACAAAGTTATTTAATTAAATGAGAAGCCATTCCTAATTAATTAAATGAAGTTATTTAATTAAATAAGAAACGTGTCTCTAATTAATTAAAGATTACTTAATTAAATAGAAAAGGTAATTATGAGAGCATATCTAATTTTATTAAATTAAATATCTCAACAAAATCTCTCTTCAGTTAGAAAAGGGAAATTTTCAGTTCACTATTGATAAAAAATGAGTTAAATCAGTTAACTGATTTTTCTACTCAAATTGAATCAGTTAACTCCTTATTTTACTCAAATTAAATCTGTTAACTCCCTTTAATTTGAAAATCTCCCTTTATGACTGAACTTCACCTTTAATCCTGACTGTTGATTGAAATCGATCTCAACCGTTGGTGAATTTCAGGAAAGTCTATTTAAGAGACCCTCATCTCTTCATTTTGAAAGGTTGAATGAGAATTTGCATCAAATTGTTGCTGTAATTCATACTCACATTTGCTCATATTCACATACGCAAATATCAAGTTTGACCAAAAGTTGACTAGATTTAACCACGGTTGAATTGAGTAGACTAGTTTCGAAAAGAACTTTGAAATAATTAATCGAAATTATTTAATTAAATGGAGTACTTACTTATAACTAATTAAACAAAGGTATTTAATTAAATGAGAAGTCATTCCTAATTAATTAAATGAAGTTATTTAATTAAATAAGAAAAGCGTCTTTAATTAATTAAAGATTACTTAATTAAATAGAAAAAGTAATTATGAGAGCATATCTCATTTTATTAAATTAAATATCTCAACAGAATCTCTCTTCAGTTCAAAAAGAGAAATTCTCAATTCACTATTGATAAAAAATGAGTTAAATTAGTTAACTCATTTTTTTACTCAAATTGAATACGTTAACTACTTATTTTACTCAAATTAAATCTGTTAACTCCCTTTTATTTGAAAATCTTCCTTTTTGACTGAACTTCACCTTTAATCCTGACCGTTGATTGAAATCGATCTCAACCGTTGATGAATTTCAGAAAATTATATTTAACAGACCTTCATCTCTTCATTTTGAAATGTTGAATGAGAATTTGTATCGAATTGTTGTTGGAATTCATACTCATATTTGCACATATTCACATACGCAAAGATCAAGTTTGACCAAAAGTTGACTAGATTTAACCACGGTTGACTTGAGTTGAATAGTTTCAAAAAGAATTTTGAAATAATTAAATGAAATTATTTAATTAAATGGAGTACTTACTTCTAATTAATTAAACAAAGTTATTTAATTAAATGAGAAGCCATACCTAATTAACTAAATGAAGTTATTTAATTAAATACGAAAAGTGTCTCCAATTAATTAAAGATTACTTGATTAAATAGAAAGAGTAATTATGAGAGCATATCTCATTTTATTAAATTAAATATCTCAACAAAATCTCTCTTGAGTTCAAAAAGAGAAATTTTCGGTTCACTATTGATAAAAAATGAGTTAAATCAGTTAACTCCTTTTTCTACTCAAATTGAATCAGTTAACTCCTTATTTTACTCAAATTAAATTTGTTAACTCCATTTAATTTGGAAATCTCTCTTTATGACTGAACTTCACCTTTAATCCTGACCATTGATTGAAATCAAAACTCAACCGTTGATGAATTCCAGAAAAGTCTATTTAAGAGACCCTCATCTCTTCATTTTGAAAGGTTAAATGAGAATTTGCATCGAATTGTTGCTGGAATTCATACTCACATTTGCTCATATTCACATACGCAAAGATCAAGTTTGACCAAAAGTTGACCAAATTTAACTACAGCTGACTTGAGTTGACTAGTTTCGAAAAGAATTTTGAAATAATTAAACAAAATTATTTAATTAAATGGAGTACTTACTTTTAATTAATTAAACAAAGTTATTTAATTAAATGAGAAGCCATTTCTAATTGATTAAATGAAGTTATTTAATTAAATAAGAAAAGTGTCTCTAATTAATTAAAGATTATTTAATTAAATAGAAAAAGTAATTAAGAGAGCATATCTCATTTTATTAAATTAAATATCTCAACAAACTCTCTCTTCAGTTCAAAAAGGGAAATTTCCAGTTCACTATTGATAAAAAATGAGTTAAATCAGTTAACTCATTTTTCTACTCAAATTGAATCAGTTAACTCGTTATTTTACTCAAATTAAATCTTTTAACACCCTTTAATTTGAAAATCTCCCTTTATGGCTGAACTTCACCGTTAATCTGACCGTTGATTGAAATCGATCTCAACCGTTGATGAATATCCAAGAAAGTCTATTTAATAGTCCCTCATCTCTTCATTTGGAAAGGTTGAATAAGAGTTTGCATCGAATTGTTGCTGGAATTCATACTCACATTTGCTCATATTCACATATGCAAAGATCAAGTTTGACCAAAAGTTGACCAGATTTAACCATGGTTGACTTGAGTTGACTAGTTTCGAAAATAATTTTGAAATAATTTAACGAAATTTTTTAATTAAATGGAGTACTTACTTCTAATTAATTAAACAAAGTTATTTAATTAAATGAGAAGCCATTCCTAATTAATTAAATGAAGTTATTTAATTAAATAAGAAAAGTGCTTCTAATTAATTAAAGATTATTTAATTAAATAAAAAAATTAATTATGAGAGCATATCTCATTTTATTAAATTAAATATCTCAAAAAAATCTCTCTTCAGTTCAAAAAGAGAAATTTTAAGTTCACTATTGATCAAAAATGAGTTAAATCAGTTAACTCTTTTTTCTACTCAAATTGAATCTGTTAACTCTTTATTTTACTCAAATTAAATCTGTTAACTCCCTTTAATTTGGAAATCTCCCTTTATGACTGAACTTCACCTTTAATCCTGACCATTTATTGAAATTGATTTCAACCCGTGATGAATTCTAGGAAAGTTTATTTAGGAGACCCTCATCTCTTTATTTTGAAAGGTTGAATGAGAATTTGCATCGAATTGTTGCTGAAATTCATACTCACATTTGCTTATATTCACATACGCAAAGATCAGATTTGACCAAAAGTTGACCAGATTTAACTACGATTGACTTGAGTTGACTAGTTTCGAAAAAAATTTTGAAATAATTTAACAAAATTATTTAATTAAATGAAGTACTTACTTCTAATTAATTAAATGAAGTGATTTAATTAAATAAGAAATGTGTCTCTAATTAATTAAAGATTATTTAATTTAATAGAAAAAGTAATTACGAGAGCATATCTCATTGTATTAAATTAAATATCTCAACAAAATCTCTCTTCAGTTCAAAAAAGGTAATTTTCAGTTCACTATTGATAAAAAATGAGTTAAATCAGTTAACTCCTTTTTCTACTCAAATTGAATAAGTTAACTCTTTTTTTTACTCAAATTAAATCTGCTAACTCTTTTTAATTTGAAAATCTTCCTGTAGGACTGAACTTCACCTTTGATCCTGACCATTGTTTGAAATCGATCTCAACCATTGATGAATTCTTAGTAATTCTATTTAAGAGAACCTCATCTCTTCATTTTGAAAGGTTGAATGAGAATTTGCATCGAATTGTTGCTGGAATTCATACTCAGATTTGCTCATATTCACATATGCAAAGATCAAATTTCATCAAAAATTTATCAGATTTAACCACGGTTGACTTTAGTTGACTAGTTTCAAAATTTTGTTTTAAATAATTAAACGAAATTATTTAATTAAATGGAGTACTTACTCCTAATTAATTAAACAAAGTTATTTAATTAAATGAGAAGCCATTCCTAATTAATTAAATGAAGTTATTTATTTAAAAAAGAAAAGTGTCTCTAATTAATTAAAGATTACTTAATTAAATAGAAAAAGTAATTATGAGAGCATATGTCATTTTATTAAATTAAATATCTCAACAAAATCTCTCTTCAGTTCAAAAAGGGAAATTTTCAATTCGCTATTGAGAAAAAATGAGTTAAATGAGTTAACTCCTTTTTCTACTCAAATTGAATCAGCTAACTCCTTATTTTACTCAAATTAAATCTATTAACTCCCTTTAATTTGGAAATCTCCCTTTACTACTAAACTTCACCTTTAATCCTGACCGCTGATTGAAAACGATCTCAACCATTGATGAATTTCAGGAAAGTCTATTTAAGAGACATTCATCTCTTCATTTTGAAAAGTTGAATAAGAATTTACATTGAATTGTTGCTAGAATTCATACTCACATTTGCTCATATTCACATACTCAAAGATCAATTTTGACCAAAAGTTGACCAGATTTAACTACGGTTGAATTGAGTTGACTAGTTTTGAAAAGAATTTTGAAATAATTAAACGAAATTATTTAATTAAATGGAGTACTTACATCTAATTAATAAAACAAAGTTATTTAATTAAATGAGAAGCCAGTTCTAATTATTTAAATGAAGTTATTTAATTAAATACGAAAAGTGTCTCTAATTAATTAAGGATTATTTAATTAAATTGAAAAAGTAATTATGAGAGCATATCTCATCTTATTAAATTAAATATCTCAACAAAATCTCTCTTTAGTTCAAAAAGGGAAATTTCCAATTCACTATTGATAAAAAATGAGTTAAATAATTTAACTATTTTTTTTTCTCAAATTGAATCAGTTAACTCCTTATTTTACTCAAATTAAATCTGTTAACTCTCTTTAATTTGTAAATCTCCCTTTATGACTGAACTTCACCTTTGATCCTGACCATTGATTGAAATCGATCTCAACCGATGATGAATTCAAGAAAAGTCTATTTAAGAGACCCTCATCTCTTCATTTTGAAAGGTTGAATGAGAATTTGCATCGAATTGTTGCTGAAATTCATAATCACATTTTTTCATATTCACATACGAAAAGATCAAGTTTGACCAAAAACTGACTAGATTTAACAACAGTTGACTTGAGTTGACTAGTTTCGAAAAGAATTTTGAAATTATTAAAAAAATATTATTTAATTAAATAGAGTACTTCTAATTAATTAAGCAAATTTATTTAATTAAATGAGAAGCCATTCCTAATTAATTATATGAAGTTATTTAATTAAATAAAAAAAATGTCCCTAATTAATTAAAGATTACTTAATTAAATAGAAAAAGTAATTATGAGAGAATATCTCATTTTATTAAATTAAATATCTCAACAAAATCTCTCTTCAGTTCAAAAAGGAAAATTTCCAATTCACTATTGATAAAAAATGAGTTAAATCAGTTAACTCCTTTTTCTACTCAAATTGAATCAGTTAACTCCTTATTTTACTCAAATTAAATCTGTTAACTCCGTTTAACTTGGAAATCTTCTTTTATGACTGAACTTCACCTTTAATCCTTGCTGTTGATTGAAATCGATCTCAACCGTTGATGAATTTCAGGAAAGTCTATTTAAGAGACCATCATCTGTTCATTTTGAAAGGTTGAATGAGAATTTGCATCGAATTGTTGGTAGAATTCAAACTCAAATTTGCTCATATTCACATACACAAATATAATGTTTGACCAAAAGTTGATCACATTTAACCACGGTTGACTTGAGTTCACTAGTTTCGAAAAAAAAATTAAAATAATTAAACGAAATTATTTAATTAAATAGAGTACTTACTTCTAATTAATTAAACAAAGTTATTTAATTAAATGAGAAGTCTTTCCTAATTAATTAATCGAAGTTATTTAATGAAAAAAGAAAAGTGTCTCTAATTAATTAAAGATTACTTAATTAAACAGAAAAAATAATTATGAGAGCATATCTCATTTTATTAAATTAAATATCTCAACAAAATCTCTCTTCAATTCAAAAAGGGAAATTTCCAGTTCACTATTGATAAAAAATGAGTTAAATGAGTTAACTCCTTTTTCTACTCAAATTGAATCAGTTAACTCCTTATTTTACACAAATTAAATCTGTTAACTCCCTTTAATTTGGAAATCTTCTTTTATGACTGAACTTCACCTTTAATCCTGACCGTTGATTGAAATCGATCTCAACCGTTGATGAATTCCAGGAAAGTCTATTTAAGAGACCCTCATCTCTTCATTTTGAAAGGTTGAATGAGAATTTGCATCGAATTGTTGCTAAAATTCATACTCACATTTGCTCATATTCACATACGCAAAGATCAAGTTTAACCAAAAGTTGACCGGATTTAACCACGGTTGACTTGAGTTGACTAGTTTCAATATTTTTTAGAAATAATTAAACAAAATTATTTAATTAAATGGAGTACTTACATCTAATTAATTAAACAAAGTTATTTAATTAAATGAGAAGCCATTCCTAATTAATTAAATGAAGTTATTTAATTGAATAACAAAAGCGTCTCTAATTAATTAAAGATTATTTAATTAAATAGAAAAAGTAATTATGAGAGCATATCTCGTTTTATTAAATTAAATATCTCATTAAAATCTCTCTTCAGTTCAAAAAGAGAAATTTCCAGTTCACTATTGATCAAAAAAGAGTTAAATCAGTTAATATCTTTTTTTACTCAAATTGAATCAGTTAACTCGTTATTTTACTCAAATTAAATTCGTTAACTCTCTTTAATTTGAAAATCTCCCTTTATGAATGAACTTAACCTTTAATCCTTACCGTTGTTTGAAATTGATCTCATCCATTGATGAATTCTAGGAAAGTCTATTTAAGAGACCCTCATCTCTTCATTTTGAAAGGTTGAATGAGAATTTGCATCGAATTGTTGCTAAAGTTCATACTCACATTTGCTCATATTCACAGACACAAAGATCAAGTTTGAGCAAAAGTTGATCAGATTTAACCATGGTTGACTTGAGTTCACTAGTTTCAAAAAGAATTTTGAAATAATTAAATGAAATTATTTAATTAAATGGAGTACTTACTTCTAATTAATTAAACAAAGTTATTTAATTAAATGAGAAGCCATTCCTAATTAATTAAATAAAGTTATTTAATTAAATAAGAAAAGTATCTCTAATTAATTAAAGATTATTTAATTTAATAGAAAAAGTAATTACAAGAGGATATCTAATTTTATTGAATTAAATATCTCAACAAAATCTCTCTTCAGTTCAAAAAGGAAAATTTTCAGTTCAATATTGATAAAAAATGAGTTAAATCAGTTAACTTCTTTTTCTACTCAAATTGAATTTGTTAACTCTTTATTTTACTCAAATTAAATCTGTTAACTTCCTTTAATTTGGAAAGCTCCCTTTATGACTGAACTTCACATTTAATCCTGACTGTTGATTGAAATCGATCTCAACCGTTGATAAATTCCAATAATGTCTATTTAAGAGACCCTCATCTCTTCATTTTGAAAGGTTGAATGAGAATTTGCATCGAATTTTTGTTAGAATTCATACTCACATTTGCTCATATTCACATACGCAAAGATCAAATTTGACCAAAAGTTGACTAGATTTAACCATGGTTGACTTGAGTTCCTTAGTTTCGAAAAGAATTTTGAAATAATTAAATGAAATTATTTAATTAAAAGGAGTACTTACTTCTAATTAATTAAACAAAGTTATTTAATTAAATGAGAAGTAATTCTTAATTAATTAAATGAAGTTATTTAATTAAATAAGAAAAAGTGTCTCTAATTAATTAAAGATTACTTAATTAAATAGAAAAAGTAATTATGAGAGCATATCTCATTTTATTAAATTAAATATCTCAATAAAATCTCTTTTCAGTTCAAAAAGGGAAATTTCCAGTTCACTATTGATCAAAACTGAGTTAAATCAGTTAACTCCTTATTCTACTCAAATTGAATCAGTTAACTCCTTATTTTACTCAAATTAAATCTATTAACTCTCTTTGGTTTGAAAATCTCCCTTTATGACTGAACTTCTCCTTTAATCATGTCCGTTGATTGAAATCGATCTCAACCGTTGATGAATTCTAGGAAAGTCTATTTAAGAGACCATCATCTCTTCATTTTGAAAGGTTGAATAAAAATTTGCATCAAATTGTTGCTGGAATTCATACTCACAGTTGCTCATATTCACATACGCAACGATAGAGTTTGACGAAAAGTTTACCAAATTTAACCACGGTTGACTTGAGTTGACTAGTATCGAAAATAATTTTGAAATAATTAAACAAAATTATTTAATTAAATAAAGTACTTCTAATTAATTAAAGAAAGTTATTTAATTAAATGAGAAGCCATTCCTAATTAATTAAATGAAGTTATTTAATTAAATAAAAAAAAGTGTCTCTAACTAATTAAAGATTACTTAATTAAATAGAAAAAGTTATTATGAGAGCATATCTCATTTTATTAAATTAAATATCTCAACAAAATCTCTCTTCAATTCAAAAAGGGAAATTTCTAGTTCACTATTGATCAAAAATAAGTTATATCAGTTAACTACTTTTTCTACTCAAATTGAATCAGTTAACTCCTTATTTTACTCAAATTAAATCTGTTAACTCCCGTTAATTTGAAAATCTTCTTTTATGACTGAACTTCACCTTTGATCCTGACCGTTGATTGAAATCCATCTCAACCATTGATGAATTTTAAGAAAGTCTATTTAAGAGACCCTCATCTCTTCATTTTGAAAGGTTGAATGAGAATTTGCATCGAATTGTCATTGGAATTCATACTCACATTTGCTCATATTCACATACGCAAAGATCAAGTTTGACCAAAAGTTAACCAGATTTAACCACGTTTAACTTGAGTTGACTAGTTTCGAAAAAAAATTTGAAATAATGAAACGAAATTATTTAATTCAATCGAGTACTTAGTTCTAATTAATTAAACAAGGTTATTTAATTAAATGAGAAGCTATTCCTAATTAATTAAATGAAGTTATTTAATTAAATAAGAAAAGTGTCTCTAATTAATTAAAGATTATTTAATTAAATAGAAAAAGTAATTATGAGAGCATATCTCATTTTATTAAATTAAACATCTCAACAAAATTTGTCTTTAGTTTCAAAAAGGGAAATTTCCAGTTCACTATTGATAAAAAATGAGTTAAATCAATTAACTCCTTTTTCTACTCAAATTGAATCAGTTAACTCCTTATTTTACTCAAATTAAATCTGTTAACTCCCTTTAATTTTGAAATTTCCCTTTATGGCTGAACTTTACCTTTAATCCTGACCGTTGATTGAAATCGATCTCAACTGTTGATGAATTCTAGGAAAGTCTATTTAAGAGACCCTCATCTCTTCATTTTGAAAGGTTGAATGAGAGTTTGCATCGAATTGTTGCTAGAATTCATACTAGCATTTGCTCATATTCACATACGCAAATATCAAGTTTGACAAAAAGTTGACCAGATTTAACCACGGTTGACTTGAGTTGACTAGTTTCGAAAAGAATTTTGAAATAATTAAACGAAATTATTTAATTAAATGGAGTACTTACTTCTAATTAATTAAAAAAAGTTATTTAATTAAATGAGAAGCCATTCCTAATTAATTAAACAAAGTTATTTAATTAAATAAGAAAAGTGTCTCTAATTAATTAAAGATAACTTAATTAAATAGAAAAAGTAATTATGAGAGCATATCTCATTTTTTAAAATTAAATATCTTAACAAAATCTCTCTTCAGTTCAAAAAGGGAAATTTTCAGTTCACTATTGATCAAAAATGAGTTAAATCAGTTAACTCCTTTTTCTACTCAAATTGAATCAGTTAACTCCTTATTCTACTCAAATTAAATCTGTTAACTCCCTTTAATTTAGAAATCTCCCTTGATGACTGAACTTCACATTTAATCTTGACCGTTGATTGAAATCGATGTCAACCGTTGATGAATTCTAGGAAAGTTTATTTAAGAGACCCTCATCTCTTTATTTTGAAAGGTTGAGTTAGAATTTACATCGAATTAATTCTAGAATTCATACTCACATTGGCTCATATTCACATACACAAAGAATAAGTTTGACAAAAAGTTGACCAAATTTAACAAAGGTTGACTTGAGTTTATTAGTTTCGAAAACAATTTTGAAATAATTAAACAAAATTATTTAATTAAATCGAGTACTTACTTCAAATTAATTAAATAAAGTTATTTAATTAAATGAGAAGCCATTCCTAATTAATTAAATGAAGTTATTTAATTAAATAAGAAAAGTGTCTCTAATTAATTAAAGATTACTTAATTAAATAAAAATAATAATTATTAGAGTATATCTCATTTTATTAAATTAAATATCTCAACAAAATCTCTCTTCAGTTCAAAAAGAGAAATTTTCAGTTCAGTATTGATAAAAAATGAGTTAAATGAGTTAACTCTTTTTTCTACTCAAATTGAATCAGTTAACTCCTTATTGTACTCAAATTAAATCTGTTAACTCTCTTTAATTTGGAAATCTCCCTTTATGATTGAACTTCACTTTTAATCCTGATCGTTGATTGAAATCGATCTCAACCGTTGATGAATTCCAGGAAAGTCTATTTAAGATACCCTCATCTCTTCATTTTGAAAGGTTGAATGCGAATTTGCATCGAATTATTGCTGAAATTCATACTCACATTTGCTCATATTCACATACGCAAAGATCAAGTTTGACCAAAAGTTGACCAGATTTAACCACAGTTGACTTGAGTTGGCTTGTTTCAAAAAGAATTTTGAAATAATTAAACAAAATTATTTAATTAAATGGATTACTTACTTCTAATTAATTAAACAAGGTTATTTAATTAAATAAAAAGCCATTCCTAATTAATTAAATCAAGTTATTTAATTAAAAAAGAAAAGTGTCTCTAATTAATTAAAGATTACTTAATTAAATAGAAAAAGTAAGTTTGAGAGCATATCTAATTTTATTAAATTAAATATCTCAACAAAATCTCTCTTCAGTTCAAAAAGAGAAATTTCCATTTCACTATTCATCAAAAATGAGTTAAATCAGTTAACTCCTTTTTCTACTCAAATTGAATCAGTTAACTCCTTATTTTACTCAAATTAAATATGTTGACTCCCTTTAATTTGAAAATCTCCTTTTATGACTGAACTTCACCTTTAATCCTGACCGTTGAGTGAAATCGATTTCAACCATTGATGAATTCAAGGAAAGTCTATTTAAGAGGCCCTGATCTTTTAATTTTGAAAGGTTGAATGAGAATTTGCATCGAATTATTGCTGGAATTCATACTCACATTTGCTCATATTCACATACGCAAAGATCAAGTTTGACTAAAAGTTGACCAAATTTAACTACGGTTGACTTGAGTTGACTAGTTTCGAAAAGAATTTTGAAATAATTAAACAAAATTATTTAATTAAATGGAGTACTTACTTCTAATTAATTCAACAAAGTTATTTAATTAAATGAGAAGCCATTCCTAATTAATTAAATGAAGTTATTTAATTAAATAAGAAAAGTGTCTCTAATTAATTAAAGATTATTTAATTAAATAGAAAAGTAATTATGAGAGCATATCTCATTTTATTAAATTAAATATCTCAAAAAAATCTCTTTTCAGTTCAAAAAGGGACATTATCATTTCACAATTGATCAAAAATGAGTTAAATGAGTTAACTCTTTTTTCTACTCAAATTAAATCTGTTAACTCCCTTTAATTTAGAAATCTCCCTTTATGATTGAACTTCACCTTTAGTCCTGACTCTTGATTGAAATCGATCTTAACTGTTGATGAATTCTAGGAAATTCTATTTAAGAGACCCTCATCTCTTCATTTTTAAAGGTTGAATGAGAATTTGCACCGAATTGTTGCTGGAATTCATACTCACATTTGCTCATATTCACATACGCAAAGATCAAATTTCACCAAAAGTTGACCAGATTTAACCACGGTTGACTTGAGTTGACTGGTTTCAAATTTTTTTTGAAATAATTATACGAAATTATTTAATTAAATGGAGTACTTACTTCTAATTAATTAAACAAAGTTATTTAATTAAATGAGAAGCCATTCCTAATTAATTAAATGAAGTTATTTAGTTAAATAAGAAAAGTCTCTAATTAATTAAAGATTACTTAATTAAATAGAAAAAGTAATTATAAGAGCATAATCTCATTTTATTAAATTAAATATCTCAACAAATTCTCTCTTTAGTTTAAAAAGGGAAATTTTCAGTTCACTATTGATAAAAAATGAGTTAAATCAGTTAACTCCTTTTTCTACTCAAATTGAATCAGCTAACTCCTTATTTTACTCAAATTAAATCTGTTAACTCCCTCTAATTTGGAAATCTCCCGTTATGATTGAACTTCACCTTTAATCCTGACCGCTGATTGAAATCGATGTCAACTGTTGATGAATTCTAAGAAAGTCTATTTAAGAGACCCTCATCTCTTCATTTTGAAAGGTTGAATAAGAATTTGCATCGAATTGTTGCTGGAATTTATACTCACATTTGCTCATATTCACATACACAAATATTAGGTTTGACCAAAATTTGACCAGATTTAACTATGGTTGACTTGAGTTGACTAGTTTTGAAAAAAAATTTAAAATAATTAAACAAAATTATTTAATTAAATGGATTACTTACTTCTAATTAATTAAACAAAGTTATTTAATTAAATGAGAAGCCATTCCTAATTAATTAAATGAAGTTCTTTAATTAAATAAGAAAAGTGTCTCTAATTAATTAAAGATTATTTAATTAAATAGAAAAAGTAATTATGAGAGCATATCTCATTTTATTAAATTAAATATCTCAACAAAATCTCTCTTCAGTTCAAAAAGAGAAATTTCTAGTTCACTATTGATAAAAAATGAGTTAAATCAGTTAACTCCTTTTTCTACTCAAATTGAATCAGTTAACTCTTTATTTTACTCAAATTAAATCTGTTAACTCCCTTTAATTTGAAAATCTCCCTTTATGACTGAACTTCACCTTTGATCCTGACCGTTGATTGAAATCGATCTCAACCGTTGATGAATTCCAAGAAAGTCTATTTAAGAGACCCTCATCTCTTCATTTTGAAAGTTTGAATGAAAATTTGCATCAAATTGTTGCTAGAATTCATACTCACATTTTTTCATATTCACATACGCAAAGATCAAGTTTGAGCAAAAGTTGACCAGATTTAATCACGGTTGATGTAGTGCCTGCCCTTCGTTCGCATTTTGTTATCGTTGCAAAACTCTTTTAGAACTAGTTTTATGTTGTTAGTTAGGAACATTCTTTTGAGAATATCAAATATTGTGCTATGGATTCAGTTTATTATTTGATGAGATTACTTAGACTCTACATTTCATGTATGCATGATGATTATCTTTAGTGTTTGCAATTGTTGATAATTATTTTTAGTGTTTGCAGTCATTAATGATGATTAGTAAGATGATTTATTATCATATGTGTTTTCTTATAGATACTTACCCCATACTTGCATGTGTATGGTGTGTGTTTTTGCTTTGCGTGTTTTCTTTTGTATGGCGTGTCTGATGTGGTTAAGGAAGTGAGTTGTAGTCACTTACTAGTCAGGATCTACACAATGCACCACTTCCTGTCATTACCTGTTTTGTTTAGTATATATACTTTACTTGTACATGCATGATTTTTATGCAAGTTACAAATACCGGGTATCAATTTTTCTGAATTGTCAAGATGAGGATACCCTATCACATCATCTCAATGATAAGAGAGGGGAGATAATTCTCAAGTCCAAATCCTAACCCTTTAAACCATTTGTTCTAATTGAAAAATTAGAACAAGTATCTGAGTTGAGTACCCTCCGAATGCATCAGATAATGTAATTCATGATATTAGCCCTTGGCTTGATTTTGTATATATTTTTGCTATGATGGGTTTTCATATTTTTACCTTGAGAGTCTTTGATGTATTTTCTATTAATTAAGCCTAATTAAAAGATTTAATTAATGGTTTAATTAAATGAAAAATTAATATGGTATAATTAAATTTGAAAATAAAAGTTAAAAGTTTAAATTTGGAATGTGACAATATTTATTTTAATAATAATATATTTGGAGTTCATTTTTAAATAAATGACTAAATAATATTATTATTAAAGCTAATAAATATTTTTGCAATTAAGTTTCGGAGAATGAAATTTAAAAGTGAAAAATATATTTTAAATTATTAAAAGATTCTAGATTTCATGTGATTAAAATATAAATATATTAAGATTGAAAAGTGAAATTATTAAAGTAAGTGCATGAGATTTAATAAATAAATAAATAAAATTGGAAAGACTAAAGTAAATATTAAATTAATTAATGTTCATTATTTTAATATTTGCTCACATAGAAGTTGGTAAATTCTTGAGAGTTGTCATGTAGACAACACTGGAGTTTGCACTCTAAGAATGCACTAGTTGTCTACACTTAGGAGTTAGCATTTTTATTTGAGCACATGGTGTCTACAACCTTAAGACTCATCTAGAAGGTTGAAGAAGACTCATGCTTGGTTGTCATGCTTATCTTCTTGTTGTTTCAAGAGACACTCTAGATGCATCTTAGAGACCTTTAAATAGAGGCTCTCCTAGTGTGTTTGGACAAGCTAAAATGAAAGTTGAATGGAAGCTACAAGCTACAAGCTTAAAATGGAAGCTTCAAAGCTTATATGCATTGGAGAAGTTCATATTCTCATATATTTTCTACATGCTTCTATGCTTCTTCTAGCACTTCTAGCCACTTGGAGGATTCGGTTGGATTGGATCTTGAAAGAATTGCGAATGGCGGTGAAGGAAGGGATTTTCTATGGACTTCTGAGGCATGAAAAATTTAGCATCAATGTCCAGGTGCACTCGTGATATTCGTATATTTTCTTTGCACTATTTCTCTTTCTGTCTTCATCATGTCTATGTGTCTGAATACTCTTGTGATTGAATCTATAATTGAAATTAGAATCTAGATATTTTATTTGGTTGAGAAGAAAACAATAGAAAACTCTAGATCCAATCAAGGAAGAAATTAGATCTAACGGGTTTGGGTTAGAATTATAATCAAATTGAAATAGATTTGAAAATGGTTTCAAGATTTATGGCCAAATCCATTAGTGAAATTATTGGATAAATTTAGAGAACAATTACCTTTTAAGAGAAAATTCTTAATTCATCACAAATTGTCCTGTCGCTACCCCTTGAATAGACCCGAACTCAGTCATTCATAACTTTTTGTCATGGTCAAATTAATTCAATCACTCCAGTCAGAATTGGCGCAACTTGGCCCTCTCCAACATATTTAAATTTCAGCCCGATCCAATAGTTCATTAGGGAGATATGGCCGTTGTACTGAGACTATTTTATTCAAGGACAGATATTTCACCATTTCCCATAACCAAGAGTTCTTTATGCTTAAACTTCACAAAAATAATATATCAAAGCATGGAATGAATTAAAGATATTATTGCAATCTTTCCTTAGTAGAATCTTATTTTTATGCAATAGTTTTATATGATTTATTAACTAATCTAATTTAATTAAGATTAGTTAATAGTAGAAGAAGTATAATTAATCTATTTATCAACCAACATAGGAAGTATTTAGTTGAGATATTAATATTGGAGATTTATTATAATATTTAGTAAAGTAATAATTTGAACATTGATGAAATGATACATAGTTGACTCTTAATGAACGAAACTATTATCAACGGATAATCATGTAGTTATTAACATAACTACTAGTTAATTTAATCATAGAATTAATTAGATTTAATTGATAATAGAGTTTTAATTGTTTTATCAAGGGAAGTATTTGTTGAAAATTATTTCAATTATTTTGGAGTTCTCGAAATTGTTAAATGATAAATGTTTAATAATAATTTGTCAATTATTATTAATACAGAAAAGATATTGATATAGTTTATGTAGTGAACTTTTAATATTAATTATTTAATGTATATTAAATACTATTTAATATATATTAAATAATTTAGAGCTGGTAATTTTATATTACATTTTTTTAAATGAAGAGACTTTAATGATAATGGATTAAGATTTAATTGACATGCAGTCATTATTATAATATTACTATAAGTAGAATTGTTATTATTAATACGTTATGTATTATTAGATAACTTGTCGATATACCTTAATGGTGATTAGAGTTAGCCAATGAAGTTTTATGTAAAGGTTCTATAGATCGAGTATTTATAGTTTGATGAGTTCATTATTTATTAATGTCTGTAAGGACTAGCAAACTATTAATAAATAATAGTTTGAATAGTTATTAATAAATACGATTAGAGTTAATCTAGAGAAGATTATTTAATGATTAAAAGTTTTGTAAAAGATATTAGTTTTTGATTTGAAGTATGATTGATTTTTAATAATATTCATTGAGTTGTCAATATAATTATGCGATTGAGATTTATTTTGAAATGACTATTATTAGTACGAATTAATTAAAGAAACATTAGTATTCATAAAGAATAATGAATGTGATCTATTAATAAGATTCTCAATATAGCTTGTTATTAATTATTAACAAGATTATTATTATTGAATTATTAATATGATCATTTGAGTATTGGATTATAGGTGACCTTTAACTTACAAAATTATAGTTAGTTATTAGTCAACTAATATTAATTGGAACGTTGCCATGGATAGGTAATTATTAATTAAATTAACTAGAGTTAATAGGATTTAATTAATAATTAAGTTATGTAATGGAGATTTAATTGATATAATTCTTTAAATGAGATTGTAAAAATATTGATATCAAGTTGATAGGTCTTATTCTTATGACTTGAATAACGACTTTAAATATTTCAATGGTGAAGACTTATAAATATATAATTGAAAACTATTAGAAAGTTAATAGGTCATGAATGGTGTACCTATGTTAATTGATGGATTTAAATTGATCATTTTAATTAAGTTATAATCTCTTATTCGAAGAATGATAATTGGTCCTCATATAATATAATGAATAATGATCCTAGAAAAGTTGAAAGGTTAATCAATTAGAATATGGATCATGGATAAATATAGAGGACAATTTAATTAAAGGTCAATGATGATCAATTTAGTGAATATTTATCCTTAAGTTATTCTTAGAATGTAATTCTTAATAATGGAAGGATAATGCTATCGGAGAATAAATGGGTTGACTTGTAGGTCAAATGATGAAACTTATACACTTGAAGTATACTTGCAAACAGAAAACTAGAAACTTTTACACTTAATGATTTTAGTAAATCAAAACATGTGTTTGCATCGTGTATTCTATATTCTTCTTGTTTTGGGTTTTGGGTTGACTAGTGTTGACCAGTCCTAGGTTGTTACCAGAGGCTTGGGGGTTATGAGATGTGTTGGCATGTTGATCTTATTTGGTCTTGATCTTTATAAGCCCAACCATGGTTATGTGATCGTATGCTCTATAAAATGTTTTTATTTGTTCATTAGTCTTCATGTGTGAAGCTGTGATATATGTGTATGAGACACTGAGCTAATCATTTTTTGAGTCATCGATCAGTTATCCTTGGTTTATTTTCTAGTCGCCATGATGGGACTGAAATGTGGATTTATTTCTTGATGATGTCATGTTGTGACATGTTTGACTCAACCATTTTTGGAGTCTTCGATCAGTATGATTGAGATATATTTTGGTTATTGAGACCCAATGGATAATTTTGATTATCAGTGATGCCTTCAGTTGCCAATAGAGAACTCTTGTGGTCATGATTTTCTATGGATTCTTTTTTCAGATGCTCATGGAGGTTTAATGATTCTTATGTTGGAGATTTGATGATTCTTATTATGGATATTTGTTGCTTATATTGTGGATATTTGATGATTCTTTTTATGAATTATCTTTTGGATTTTCTTTCCAATCGCTTGTATAGGACTAGGGCGATTTTATGATTCCATGAGCTTAGAGTAGGTAATCTACTTGTAGTGTTGGGAAGTGGCTTTCAATGGGGGCCGAGACCCTAAGTGGCTGCCAAGATAACTCATTGTAAGTTTGGTTAATAAGTGATAACATTTACACACTAAAATGGGGATTAAATGAACCTAAAAAGATAATTGTTTTGGTTCTTGCCCATGCCTTGAGTGCTTGTATAGGCTAGGATGGGAGTAGTGAGAATGCATGGTTGTGACCTTGCATTTTTTAGTATGCCTCGTTAGTATGAGAGGATACTAGTGGCCGCATGATATCAGTATGGACCCGTGGAGTTTAGGTAACTGCCAGGATAACTTGTACGTGATAAATGTGATGACACTTTCCCGCTTGCAGAGTAGGTTTCCTACATGTCATTGTTGTGCCTCTGAGAATTAGATGTCAATTTTGTATGATGGAACTTTTGAGTTAGTATACTTTTAAGATTCTTGGACTATTAGAGATTTGTGCTATGTGATTTTGATAGTCTATTTGGGACTTGAGATTATCTCCTCAGCATGGTGGGAGCGGACCATTTAGGTTCCACGCGATCGGGTGGTACTGTATTTTCCACTCTTATCATTTGAGATCTGTCTAAGACACCGTGGCTGATGCTTTCTTGGTTGGTATTTATCTTCATTATGATCTTGGATCATTATGATAGATGTTATACCTTATGATGGATGTATTTATTGGTATGTTTCTTAAATTGATGATTTAATTATTTAAACAAAGTTATTTAATTAAATGACAAGCCATTCCTAATTAAATTAATGAAGTCATTTAATTAAATAAAAAAAGTGTCTCTAATTAATTAAAGACTACTTAATTAAATAGAAAAAGTAATTATGACAACATATCTCATTTTATTAAATTAAATATCTCAACAAAATCTTTCTTGAATTCAAAAAGGGAAATTTCCAATTCATTATTGATAAAAAATGAGTTAAATCAGTTAACTCCTTTTTCTACTCAAATTGAATCAGTTAACTCTTTATTTTACTCAAATTAAATCTGTTAACTCCCTTTAATTTAGAAATATTCTTTTATGACTGAACTTCACCTTTGATCCTGGCCGTTGATTGAAATCAATCTCAACCATTGATGAATTCCAAGAAAGTCTATTTAAGAGAAACTCATCTCTTCATTTTGAAAGGTTGAATGAGAATTTGCATTGAGTTGTTGCTGGAATTCATACTCACATTTGCTCATATTCACATACACAAAGATCAAGATTGACCAAAAGCTGACCAGATTTAACCACGGTTGACTTGAGTTGACTAGATTCGAAAAGAATTTTGAAATAATTAAATGAAATTATTTAATTAAATAGAGTACTTCTAATTAATTAAACAAAGTTATTTAATTAAATGAGAAGCCATTACTAATTAATTAAATGAAGTTATTTAATTAAATAAAAAAAGTGTCTCTAATTAATTAAAGATTACTTAATTAAATAGAAAAAGTAATTATGAGAGCATATCTCATTTTATTAAATAAAATATCTCAACAAAATCTCTCTTCAGTTCAAAAAGGGAAATTTCTAATTCACTATTGATCAAAAATGAGTTAAATTAGTTAACTCCTTTTTTTATTCAAATTGAATCAGTTAACTCCTTATTTTACTCAAATTAAATCTGTTAACTCCCTTTAATTTGGAAATCTTCCTTTATGACTGATCTTCACCATTAATCCTGACCGTTGATTGAAATCGATCTCAACTGTTGATGAGTTTTAGGAAAGTCTATTTAAGAGACCCTCATGTATTCATTTTGAAAGATTGAATGAGAATTTGCATCAAATTGTTGCTAGAATTCATACTAACATTTGCTCATAGTCACATACGCAAAGATCAAGTTTGACCAAAAGTTACCCAGATTTAACCACGGATGACTTGAGTTCACTAGTTTCGAAAACAATTTTGAAATAATTAAACAAAATTATTTAATTAAATGGAGTACTTACTTCTAATTAATTTTAAAAAGTTACTTAATTAAATGAAAAGTCATTCCTAATTAATTAAATGAAGTTATTTAATTAAATAAGAAAAGTGTCTCTATTTACTTAAATATTACTTAATTAAATAGAAAAAGTAATTATAAGAGCATATCTCATTTCATTAAATTAAATATCTCAACAAAATCTCTCTTTAGTTCAAAAAGGGAAATTTTCAGTTCACTATTGATCAAAAATGAATTAAATCAGTTAACTCCTTTTTCTACTCAAATTGAATCAGTTAACTCCTTATTTTACTCAAATTAAATCTATTAACTCCCTTTAGTTTCAAAATCTCCTTTTATGATTGAACTTCACCTTTAATCCTGACTGTTGATTGAAATCGATCTCAACCATTGATGAATTCTAGGAAAGTCTATTTAAGAGACCCTCATCTCTTCATTTTGAAAGGTTGAATGAAAATTTGCATCGAATTGTTGCTAGAAATCATACACACATTTGCTCCAATTCACATACGCAAAGATCAAGTTTGACCAAAAGTTGACCATATTTAACCACGGTTGACTTGAGTTGACTAGTTTCGAAAAGAATTTCAAAATAATTAAACGAAATTATTTATTTAAATGGAGTACTTCTAATTAATTAAATAAAGTTATTTAATTAAATGAGAAGCCATTCATAATTAATTAAATGAAGTTTTTTAATTAAATCAAAAAAGTGTCTCTAATTAATTAAAGATTACTTAATTAAATAGAAAAGGTAATTATGACAGCATATCTCCTTTTATTAAATTAAATATCTCAACAAAATCTCTCTTCAGTTCAAAAAGAGAAATTTCCAATTCACTATTGATCAAAAATGAGTTAAATGAGTTAACTCTTTTTTCTACTCAAATTGAATCAGTTAACTCCTTATTTTACTCAAATTAAATCTGTTAACTCTCTTTGATTTTGAAATCTTCCTTTCACAAATTTGGAAATTAATACTCAAATTTGCTCATACTCAAATACACAAAGATCAAGTTTCACTAAAAGTTGACCAAATTTAACCACGGTTGACTTGAGTTAACTAGTTTCGAAAAGAATTTTGAAATAATTAAACAAAATTATTTAATTAAATGGAGTACTTACTTCTAATTAATTAAACAAAGTTAATTAATTAAATGAGAAGTCATTCCTAATTAATTAAATGAAGTTATTTAATTAATAAGAAAAGTGTCTCTAATTAATTAAAGATTACTTAATTAAATAGAAAAAGTAATTAGGAGAACATATCTCATTTTATTAAATTAAATATCTTAATAAAATCTCTCTTCAGTTCAAAAAGGGAAATTTCCAGTTCACTATTGATCAAAAATGAGTTAAATCAGTTAACTCCTTTTTCTACTCAAATTGAATCAGTTAACTCGTTATTTTACTCAAATTAAATCTGTTAACTCCCTTAAATTTGGAAATCTCCTTTTATGACTGAACTTCACCTTTAGTCCTGACCGTTGATTGAAACCGATCTCTTCATTTTGAAAGGTTAAATAAAAATTTGCATCGAATTGTTGCTGAAATTCATACTCACATTTGCTCATATTCACATACGCAAATATCAAGTTTAACCAAAAGTTGACCAGATTTACGCACAGTTGACTTGAGTTGATTAGTTTCGAATTTTTTTTTGAAATAATTAAACAAAATTATTTATTTAAATAGAGTACTTACTTCTAATTAATTAAACAAAGTTATTTAATTAAATGAGAAGCCATTCCTAATTAATTAAATGAAGTTATTTAATTAAATAAGAAAAGTGTCTCTAATTAATTAAAGGTTACTTAATTAAATAGACAATGTAATTATGAGAGCATATCTCATTTTATTATATTAAATATCTCAACAAAATCTCTCTTCAGTTCAAAAAGCGAAATTTCCAGTTCACTATTGATCAAAAATGAGTTAAATCAGTTAACTCCTTTTTCTACTCAAATTGAATTAGTTAACTCCTTATTCTACTCAAATTAAATTCGTTAACTCCCTTTAATTCGGAAATCTCCCTTTATGACTGAACTTCACCTTTAATCCTGACCGTCGATTGAAATTGATCTCAACCGTTGATGAATTGTAGGAAAGTCTATTTAAGATACCCTCATCTCTTCATTTTGAAAGGTTGAATGAGAATTTGCATCGAATTGTTGCTGAAATTCATACTCACATTTACTCATACTCACATACGCAAAGATCAAGTTTGACCAAAAGTTGATCAGATTTAACCACGATTGACTTGAGTTGACTAGTTTCGAAAAGAATTTTGAAATAATTATACGAAATTATTTAATTAAATGGAGTACTTATGTCTAATTAATTAAACAAATTTATTTAATTAAATGAGAAGTCATTCCTAATTAATTAAATGAAGTTATTTAATTAACTAGGAAAAGTGTATCTAATTAATTAAAGATTACGTAATTAAATAGAAAAAGTAATTATGAGAGCATTTCCCATTTTATTAAATTAAATATCTCAACAAAATCTCTCTTCAGTTCAAAAAGAGAAATTTTTAGGTCACTATTGATAAAAAATGAGTTAAATCAGTTAACTCCTTTTTCTACTCAAATTGAATCTGTTAACTCTTTCTTTTACTCAAATTAAATCTGTTAACTCCCTTTGATTTAGAAATCTCTCTTTATGACTGAACTTCACCTTTAATCCTGACCGTTGATTGAAATCGATCTCAACCATTGAAGAATTCTAGGAAAGTCTATTTAAGAGACCCTCATCTCTTCATTTTGAAAGGTTGAATGAGAATTTACATCGAATTGTTACTGGAATTCACACTCACATTTGCTCATATTCACATACGCAAAGATCAAGTTTGACCAAAAGTTGATCAGATTTAACCACGGTTGACTTGAGTTGATTAGTTTCAAAAAGAATTTTAAAATAATTAAACAAAATTATTTAATTAAATGGAGTACTTACTTATAAATAATTAAACAAAGTTATTTAATTAAATGAGAAGCCATTCCTAATTAATTAAATAAAATTATTTAATTAAATAAGAAAAGTGTCTCTAATTAATTAAAGATTATTTAATTAAATAGAAAAAGTAATTATAAGAGCATATCTCATTTTATTAAATTAAATATCTCAACAAAATCTCGCTTTAGTTCAAAAAGAAAAATTTTCAGTTCACTATTGATAAAAAACTAGTTAAATCAGTTAACTCCTTTTTCTACTCAAATTGAATCAGTCAACTCTTTATTTTACTCAAATTAAATCTGTTAACTCCCTTAAATTTGGAAATCTTCCTTTATGACGAAACTTCACCTTTATTCCTGACTGCTGATTGAAATCGATTTCAACCGTTGATGAATTCTAAGAAAGTCTATTTAAGAGACCCTCATCTCTTCATTTTGAAAGGTTGAATGAGAATTTGCACCGAATTGTTGTTGGAATTCATACTCACATTTGCTCATATTCACATATGAAAAGATCAAGTTTGACAAAAGGTTTACCATATTTAACCACGATTGACTTGAGTTGACTAGTTTCAAAAAGAATTTTGAAATAATTAAACAGAATTATTTAATTAAATGGAGTATTTACTTCTAATTAATTTTAAAAAATTATTTAATTAAATGAGAAGCCATTCCTAATTAATTAAATGAAGTTATTTAATTAAATAAGAAAAGTGTCTCTAATTAATTAAAGATTATTTAATTAAATAGAAAAAGTAATTATGAGAGGATATCTCATTTTATTAAATTCAATATCTCAACAAAATCTCTCTTCAGTTCGAAAAGGGAAATTTCCAATTTAGTATTGATCAAAAATGAGTTAAATCAGTTAACTCCTTTTTCTACTCAAATTGAATCAGTTAACTCCTTATTTTACTCAAATTAAATCTGTTAACTCCCTTAAATTTGGAAATCTCTTTTTATGAAGGAACTTCACCTTTAATCCTGACTGCTGATTGAAATCGATCTCAATCGTTGATGAATTCTAGGAAAGTATATTTAAGAGACCCTAATCTCTTAATTTTGAAACGTTGAATGAGAATTTGCATCGAATTGTTACTAGAATTCATACTCACATTTACTCATATTCACATACGCAAAGATCAAGTTTGACCAAAAGTTGAATAAATTTAACCAATGTTGACATGAGTTGACTAATTTTGAAAAGAATTTTGAAATAATTAAATGGAGTACATACTTCTAATTAATTAAAAAAAGTTATTTAATTAAATGAGAAGCCATTCCTAATTAATTAAATGAAGTTATTTAATTAAATAAGAAAAGTGTCTCTAATTAATTAAAGATTATTTAATTAAATAGAAAAAGTAATTATGAGAGCATATCTCATTTTATTAAATTAAATATCTCAACAAAATCTCTCTTCAGTTCAAAAAGGAAAATTTCCAGTTCACTATTGATACAAAACGAGTTAAATCAGATAACTCCTTTTTCTACTCGAATTGAATCAGTTAACTCCTTATTTTACTCAAATTAAATCCGTTAACTCCCTTCAATTTAAAAATTTCCCTTTATAACTGAACTTCAACTTTAATCCAGACCGTTGATTGAAATCAATCTCAAGTGTTGATGAATTCCAGGAAAGTCTATTTAAGAGACCTCATCTCTTCATTTTGAAAAGTTGAATGGGCATTTGCATTGAATTGTTGCTAGAATTCATACTCACATTTTCTCATATTCACATATGCAAAGATCAAGTTTCACAAATAGTTGACCAGATTTAACTACGGTTGACTTGAGTTGACTAGTTTTGAAAAAAAAAATAGAATAATTAAATGAACTTATTTAATTAAATGGAGTACTTACTTCTAATTAATTAACCAAAGTTATTTAATTAAATGAGAAGTCATTCCTAATTAATTAAATGAAGTTATTTAATTAAATAGGAAAATTGTCTTTGATTAATTAAAGATTATTTAAATAAATAGAAAAAGTAATTATGAGAGCATATGTCAGTTTATTAAATTAAATATCTCAACAAAATCTCTCTTTAGTTCAAAAAGGAAAATTTCCAATTCACTATTGATCAAAAATGAGTTAAATCAGTTAATTCATACTGACATTTTCTCATATTCACATACGCAAAGATCAAGTTTGACCAAAACTTGACCAGATTTAACCATGGTTGAATTTAGTTGACTAGTTTCGAAAAGAATTTTGAAATAATTAAACAAAATTATTTAATTAAATGGAGTACTTACTTCTAATTAATTAAACAAAGTTATTTAATTAAATGAGAAGCCATTCCTAATTAATTAACTGAGGTTATTTAATTAAATAAGAAAAGTGTCTCTAATTAATTAAAGATTATTTAATTAAATAGAAAAAGTAATTACGAGAGCATATCTCATTTTATTAAATTAAATATCTCAACAAAATCTCTCTTTAGTTCAAAAAGGGAAATTTCGAGTTCACTATTGATAAAAAATGAGTTAAATGAGTTAATTCCTTTTTCTACAAAAATTGAATCTTTTAACTCCTTATTTTACTCAAATTAAATCTGTTAACTCCCTTTAATTTCTAAATCTCCTTTTATGACTGAACTTCACCTTTAATCCTAACCATTGATTAAAATTGATCTCAACCGTTGATGAATTCTAGGAAAGTCTATTTAAGAGACCCTCATCTCTTCATTTTGAAAGGTTGAATTAGAATTTGCATCGAATTGTTGCTAAAATTTATACTCACATTTGCTCATATTCACATACGCAAAGATCAAGTTTGACCAAAAGTTAACCAGATTTAACCACGGTTGACTTGAGTTGATTAGTTTCAAAAAGAATTTTAAAATAATTAAACGAAATTATTTAGTTAAATGGAGTACTTACTTATAATTAATTTAACATAGTTATTTAATCAAATGAGAAGCCATTCCTAATTAATTAAATGAAATTATTTAATTAAATAAGAAAAGTGTCTCTAATTAATTAAAGATTATTTAATTAAATAGAAAAAGTAATTATGAGAGCATATCTCATTTTATTAAATTAAATATCTCAACAAAATCTCGCTTCAGTTCAAAAAGGGAAATTTTCGGTTCACTATTGATAAACATGAGTTAAATCAGTTAACTCCTTTTTCTACTCAAATTGAATCAGTCAACTCCTTATTTTACTCAAATTAAATTTGTTAACTCCCTTAAATTTGGAAATCTCCCTTTATGACGAAACTTCACCTTTAATCTTGGCTGCTGATTGAAATCGATATTAACCGTTGATGAATTCCAAGAAAGTCTATTTAAGAGACCCTCATCTCTTCATTTTTAAAGGTTGAATGAGAATTTGCCCCGAATTATTGCTGGAATTTATACTCACATTTGCTCATATTCACATACGCAAAGATCAAGTTTGACCAAAAGTTGACTAGATTTAACCACGGTTGACTTGAGTTGACTTGAGTTGACTAGTTAATTCCTTTTTCTACACAAATTGAAACATTTAACTCCTTATTTTACTCAAATTAAATCTGTTAACTCCCTTTAATTTCTATATCTACCTTTATGAGTGAACTTCACCTTTAATCCTGACCATTGATTAAAATTGAACTCAATCGTTGATGAATTCTAAGAAAGTCTATTTAAGAGACCCTCATCTATTCATTTTGAAAGGTTGAATGAGAATTTGCATCGAATTGTTTCTAAAATTCATACTCACATTTGCTCATAGTCACATACGCAAAGATCAAGTTTGACCAAAAGTTAACCAGATTTAACAATGGTTGACTTGAGTTGATTAGTTTCAAAAAGAATTTTATAATAATTAAACAAAATTATTTAATTAAATGGAGTACTTACTTCTAATTAATTAAACAAAGTTATTTAATTAAATGAGAAGACATTCCAAACTAATTAAATGAAAATATTTAATTAAATAAGAAAAGTGTCTCTAATTAATTCAAGATTATTTAATTAAATAGAAAAAGTAATTAAGAGAGCATATCTCATTTTATTAAATTAAATATCTCAACAAAATCTCTCTTCAGTTCAAAATGGGACATTTCTAGTTCACTATTGATTAAAAATGAGTTAAATCAGTTTACTCCTTTTTTTACTCAAACTCGATCAGTTAACTCCTTATTTTACTCAAACTAAATCTTGTTAACTCACTTTAATTTGAAAATCTCCCTTTATGACTAAACTTCACCTTTAATCTTGACCGTTGATTGAAATCGATCTAAACCGTTGATGAATTCCAAGAAAGTCTATTTAAGAGACCCTCATCTCTTCATTTTGAAAGGTTGAATGAGAATTTGCATCAAATTGTTGCTAAAATTCATACTCACATTTTCTCATATTCACATACGCAAAGATCAAGTTTGACCAAAAGTTAACCAGATTTAACAACGGTTGACTTGAGTTGATTAGTTTCAAAAAGAATTTTAAAATAATTAAACAAAATTATTTAATTAAATGGAGTACTTACTTCTAATTAATTAAAAAAAGTTATTTAATTAAATGAGAAGGCATTCCTAATTAATTAAATGAAATTATTTAATTAAATAAGAAAAGTGTATCTAATTAATTAAAGATTATTTAATTAAATAGAAAAAGTAATTACAAGAGCATATCTCATTTTATTAAATTAAATATCACAAAAAAATCTCTCTTCAGTTCAAAAATGGAAATTTTCAGTTCACTATTGATAAAAAATGAGTTAAATCTGTTAACTCTTTATTTTACTCAAATTAAATCTATTAACTCACTTTAATTTGGAAATCTCCATTTATGACTCAACTTCACTTTTAATCTTGATAATTGTTTGAAATCGATCTCAACTATTGATAAATTCCAGGAAAGTCTATTTAAGAGACAATCATCTCTTCATTTTGAAAGGTTGAATGAGAATTTGCATCATATTGTTGCTGGAATTCATACTCACATTTGCTCATATTCACCTACGCAAAGATCAAGTTTGACCAAAAGTTGAATAGATTTAACCACAGTTGACTTGAGTTGACTAGTTTCTAAAAGAATTTTGAAATAATTAAACGAAATTATCTAATTAAATGGAGTACTTACTTCTAAGTAATTAAACAAAGTTATTTAATTAAATGAGAAGCCATTACTAATTAATTAAATGAAGTTATTTAATTAAATAAATAAAGTATCTCTAATTAATTCAAGATTATTTAATTAAATAGAAAAAGTAATTACGAGAGCATATCTCATTTTATTAAATTAAATATCTCAACAAAATCTCTCTTCAATTCAAAATGGGACATTTCTAGTTCACTATTGATTAAAAATGAGTTAAATCAGTTTACTTCTTTTTCTACTCAAACTGAATCAGTTAACTCCTTATTTTACTCAAATTAAATCTTGTTAACTCACTTTAATTCGAAAATCTCCCTTTATGACTGAACTTCACCTTTAATCTTGACCGTTGATTAAAATCGATCTAAACCGTTGATGAATTCTAGGAAAGTCTATTTAAGAGACCCTCATCTCTTCATTTTGAAAGGTTGAATGAGAATTTGCATAGAATTGTTGCTAGAATTCATACTCACATTTGCTCATATTCAAATACGCAAAGATCAAGTTTGACCAAAAGTTGACCAGATTTGACCACGATTGACTTGAGTTGACTAGTTTCAAAAAGAATTTAGAAATAATTAAATAAAATTATTTAATTAAATGGAGTACTTACTTCTAATTAATTAAACAAAGTTATTTAATTAAATAAGAAAATTGCCTCTAATTAATTAAAGATTATTTAATTAAATAGAAAAAGTAATTACGAGAGCATATGTCATTTTATTAAATTAAATATCTCAACAAAATCTCTCTTCAGTTCAAAAAGGAAAATTTCCAGTTCAGTATTGATCTAAAATGAGTTAAGTCAGTAAACTCTTTTTTCTACTCAAATTGAATCAGTTAACTCCTTATTCTACTCAAATTACATCTTTTAACTCCCTTTAATTTGGAAATCTCCCTTTATGACTAAACTTCACCTTTAATGCTGACCGTAGATTCAAATCGAACTCAACGGTTGATGAATTCTAGGAAAATATATTTAAGAGACCCTCATCTCTTCATTTGTAAAGGTTGAATAAGAATTTGTATCAAATTTTTTCCTGGAATTCATACTCACATTTGCTCATATTTGTAGTGCCTGCCCCTAGTCTACATTTTCGAGCTACATTTATGATATGATTGCCAAACTCTTTAGGCCAATTTATGTTTGATGATTAGTATTATTATTTTAGAGATTATCAGATGATGTTTACACTCAGTTTATTATATGATGAGATTACTTGGTACTCTATATTTCATGCATGTATGATGATTATTCAATGGTTTCAGTTATCGATGATGATTAGTTAGATGGTTTATTATTTCATGTGCTTCTTATGGATACTTACCCCATACTGCATGTGTATGGTGTGCGTGTTGTTTTATTTATGTATGGTGTTTTTGATATGGTTAAGGAAGGGAGTCGTAGTCACCTGCTAGTCGGGATTTACACGATGCACCACTTCCTGCCATTGTCTGTTTAGCTTAGAATATTGTGTTTGTACATACATGGATTTTATGCAGGTTGCAGGTACCAGGTATCGACTTCCCTAAATTGTCAGGATGAGCGTACCCTATCGCACTGTCTCAATGGTAAGAGAGGGGAGATAAACTCTTAAGTCCAAATCTTAAACCCTTTAGCCAATTGTCCTAATTGATAATTAGGACAAGTGTCTGAGTTTAGTACCCTCCGAATGCATCAAATGATGTACTTTTGTGATTATAACCCTTTTTGTTTGATATGGTATGTATTTTTCTATGATGAGTTTTCGTATGTTGCTTTATGAGTCCTTGGTGTATTTTCTATTAATTAAGTCTAATTAAAAAGATTAATTAATGTTTTAATTTAATAGATAATTATTATGATATCTTTATATTTAATTAATTAATTAATTAATTAAAAGAATTAAATTCTGAGATTAAAATTCAAGGATAAATTTAGAACAGGATAATATTTATTTAATTTAATAATAATATATTTGGAGTTCATTTTTAAATAAATGCTAAATATTATTGTTATTTAAATTAATTAAATATGTTATCAATTAAGTTCTAAAATAAATTAAAAGTTGAAAGATATTAATTTATTAAGAATTCTAGATCGCATGATCTAAACATGAGTTTAAATATAAGAATTAAATTAAAATATTAAATTATAGAAATTAATAATGTTATTTTAATTTCTTAAAAGTGCACATAAGATTAAAGTAATAAATTAATTTAAAATAGAACTCAAGTGGAATATTAAATAAAGTTATTTAATAATTCAACTTAATGTGCATGAAAGTTGAATGCAAAAAGAATAAGAAAGATAAGAAAAGTTAATTTGGAGTTAACTGAGTTGTGCAAAGAGTGTTCTCGGGTAAACGCACAATTAGTGTCCCGATTTGAGGAGAAATTGCTTATCACAACTTTGGGGGTTCATTTTTGAGATAGAGGAATTTGGACAAGAATTTTTGGGGAGACAATTTTTGGAAGCGAATTTCAGAAAGCTGACACCAAGAAAGTTTTCCGGAGGAAGGTTATTGAGAAGAGCGAATTCTCATACAGTTCTTGGAGATTGCATAATAGCATCAGGATCAGGTAGGTTCTTGTGTTTTTTTTTATTATCCATTAAATACGCAATTATCCTTTCTTGCCTTCTTCGTGTCTGGGGTTTGTAGATCTGAATTCTTTGTGATGAAAGTTTTAACTGATCAATATTGTGAATTTATTAATTTTTCTTCAATAATTTCTGTATCCATGGAGACTGGATGAATTATTAGAGCCCTTGTTTTCTTGATTTAGAAATTAAGATTTGATTAGGTAAGGGTTTTGAGTGTAAAATTGAAAGTTCTAATTTTTTTTAAATATATATATATATTGCTTGGAGGATATTGTCTTAATGAAAATTAAATAAAACTAAATATAAAATAAACATTATTTATTATATATATATAATTATTGTTTTAATAAAATTAAAGAAATCTATATTAAAATAAAATTAATTTATTTTGTACTTTTATTAAAATTGAAATTTGAGATTTGTTTTAAATAATATTAAAAAAAAAAAATTTAAAAAAAATATATATAATATATTTTGGGTGGGGCGGGCTCACCACTTCCCACGCCCCACACCTTTCCCCACACTGCCGCAGTAGGTGGTACTGCTGCTTGCGACAGCAGTAACACCTACGGCCGCAGGTGGACGGTAGGCCGACGGACCTTTAAAAATGCCGTAATTCATATTACGACTTTTTTTTTTTTTATAATTATTTTATTAAATTTTATTGTTAGTTATTTTAAAATTTATAAAACTTTAAATTATATTGAAATTATATTATTTATTAATAATTTTATAAAATAAATAAATTATTAAATAAACATCATATGATTCATTATGTATCATTAATTAATCTTATTTAGGTTTGACTTAATTAGGATTAATTAAACTGAAAATTTGTTTAATCAAATTTAATATTATAACACTGATTTTAATGGAAGTGTAGATTATTATAATCAACAAGGATTATTAATAATTTAATTATTACCTTAGATTGTTTTAGGACTTTGACTTAAAATCAATTAAGGTTAATTAGGTGTTCCATTTGGAGTTAGGAACGGGATAAGGTTATATCTGTTTAAAACTTACATTCAACTGAAAATGGAAACCTCACATTAACGCAATAGTATATTATCAATCAAGTTGAACTATAAAACTTTTTACTTGAATATAAACACTAGAAACTGAAAACATAAACCTTACCTTAACTCAATAATATACTTTCAAATCCAATCTCTGAGACTTTGATGTTTTCTTTGTGCTTTGAATGTTATGGGGTTGGTTTAACGTTGACCAGTTTAGGTTGTTACCAGAGGCTCGGGGTTGTGAATGTGATGTCATGATGATTTGGTTTCGATCTTTCTTAACCTGACCATGGTAATGTGATGAAGTGCTCTATGACATGATTGTGTTTACTGTTTGTCATTGCTTTCCAGTTTCTTTGTGTAAAGCTGAGGTGTATGTATTTGAGAATACCTAACTTAACCATTTCTGAGTCTCGATCGGTTATACTTGTATTACTTTCTAGTTGCTCATTGGAGAACCATTAGATTTTGTGACTTATCATTGATGCCTTTAGTTGCTGATAGAGAACTGTCATGATCATGTGATTACTATTTGATATTATCTGTTGCTCATGAAGAACTGATGTAATTTTGTGGATTATCTTTTATGATATTTTTCAGTTGCTTGTATAGGACTGAGGTGGTTTTATTATGATTCTTTGATTTATGATTTCATGAGCTAGGGTAGGTTATCTATGTGTAAGAGTCAGGAAGTGGCTTGCAATGGGGGTCGGAGCCCTAAGAGGCTGCCTTGAGAAACCCATTGTAAGTCATTTTTAATAAGTGAAAACATTTACACTAAATGAGAGAAAATGAACCTAACAAGATAATTGTATGTTCTCTCACATGCCTTGAGTGCTAGTACAGACTAGGATGGGGTAGAGAGAACACTTGGTTACGACCTTGCATTCCATAGTAGGCCTCGTCAGTACAAGAGGATACTAGTGGCCGCAGGATCAGTAGGGACCCGAGATTCCTAAGGGATTGCTCGGGTAACTTCTACGTGACTTTTGCGATGACACTTTCCCGCTTACATATTAGGTTTCCTACGTGTCTTGTGGTACCTCTGGGATTTAGATGTCGATCTTTTTAGGAACCCTTGAGTTAGCATACTTATAGGATTTCCTGGACTTAGAGAGTAATTTTGATTATAGGTTTTGTCATCCTATTTGGGACTTGAGACTATCTCCTTAGCGCGGTGGGAGTGGACCATTTAGCTTCCACGCGGTCGGGTGGTAGTGCTTTTACTCTTACCATTGAGATCCGTTTTGTGGTCACCATGGTTGGAGTTTTCGTGATTGGCATTTACCTTCACTATGTTCTTGGATTATTATGATGGATGGTTAGATTTTATGATAGATGTTTTATCATTATGGATGTATGGATGTATCATGTATGGTGAATAGTTTCATATATTTTTACTATAGTTTGTATCATGGATTTGAGGATGTTGTATTTTTATCTTTACATATGTATTATCTTTTAAGCCTTTCATACCCTGTGACTTGTACAGTGGATGATTGAGCATTTCGAATTAATTTACCGAGAGGCATTTGGAACAAATGTATATTATGGACATGGGACTTTCTGATTATTCTTTCATATGTATGTGATAGTTGTTAGACTTAGATTTAATTAAATTTAAACGTGACTCAACGTCTTGGGATCTTTAAGAAATGTAACTTGCAATGTATGTTTGTCGATGATTACATGTTATTGCTTCCGCTACTATGTGTTGATGTGTATGTCATACTTTCTTACTTTAAAAAAAAAATGTTTAGCAAACTTAGGGAAACTTTAGGTTAATTCTTTTGGATCCCTTGGTAGGGCGTTACATCTGGTATCAGAGCCCGAGTTTCTACATTGGGAGCTCTGGGTATATTGGAATGCCACGAGTGTTAACTAGTTGAATAAAAATGCAAACCTTAAACTAAAACTTAAAACTAGTTGAACTGAAACAATATATAAACTATTAGTTACCTTTTTTTTTCATACTTCAACACTCAAAACTTCAAAACTGAAATTATACTTAAATTGAAATTATAGGTAAACTAAAAATTGAAAATATCTTGTTTGCAAAACATGTGTCTTTTATCTATGTATTTCAGTAGTATGTTTCATGGTTATTTTAGCATCTTGTGTCTTGGATATTATTTTAGGATGGTATCTGGGATGAGATCTTCCGTTAGGGGCCGTAGCCTTGGCCATGGCAAAGGCCATGGACGAGGAAGAGATGTTAGTGTTCATGAGTCTATCCATGAGAGCCCCATTCAGGAAGAGAATAGGGAAGATCATGTCAGTGAGAATCAGGAAGAGAACCACGAAGAGGGACATGCCGAATCTGAGGAGGTTGATCTAAGGCAAATGATGCGAACCCTTATTGATCGCTTACCTCCTATTCTTGAGCAGGATAGAGCACACCAAGTTGGACATGAGCATAGACACAGATCTAGGAGTCCTTAGAGGGATCGACATAGATTCATAGTATCTTCTTAGATGAAGGATCTTCAGAGGTCCAAGATCAAGCCCTTTAATGGGCAAGGTTCTGGGTATGTAGCTGAGCAGTGGATTATTACCCTTGACAGGATTTTTGCTATGCAGGACTTTGATAGTAATGTCCAAGTGAGGTTTGCCATTACCAATCTAGAGTTATTTGGGGCCACCTAGTGGACTATTGAGGAGAAGAAGTTGGGCATTGACATGGGTAGTGTCACTTGGGAGATTTTCTTGGAGAGTTTTCATGAGCGATTCCTACTAGAGGAATGGAAGCAGCATAGAGTAGATGAGTTCCATAACCTGAGACAGTTCATTATGACCGTTGTAGAGTATGAGCACAAGTTCTATGAGCTGATGCCTTTTTCGAGATTTAGTGACAACCTAGCACAGTTGGCACAACATTTCATCCGAGGCTTGAACAATCATTTTATTGGGGGTGTTAAGGTATTTGAGCCTAAGACCCTCAAGGATGCAGTACATTGAGCTATCCTGGTAGAGCAGAGTCTCAACTTTGGGCAAGGAGGATTTGTGGGAGCGCCTACTATAGCAGGATCTAAGGGCAACCACAATTCTGGTGGAATCAGGAAGCCTCCCTTCCCTAGGAGGAATCAGTATTCTTAGCAGCATTCCCAGCAGCAGCCTCAGTAGCATAAGGGATTTTACCCTCAGGCACAGAGTGGTGGCGGTGGATCCAACTCTAGGATCAATCGCAATGCTCAACGTAATAGACAGAATCAGCAATCTCAGCTTGCACAGAGCAGCCAGTCTTTTGCTAGCAGGGGTAGCCACCAGCGGTCGAATGCACCACCTATAGGGAGAGGATCTGGTAGAGGCACGGGATGTTATTCATGTGGACAGATTGGTCATATTGCGGCGTACTGCCCACAGCGAGCATCTCAGTATTCAGGACCTAGGCCAGCAACATCTGAGCCTATAGTCGAAAATGCAGGTGGATCTCATAGAGTTTTTGTAGCGGTGGATCACCGTCAGGCAGACCATCAGGGGACAGTAGTTGAGACTACAGGAGCTATCTGAGGTACACCTCTCTCTATATTATTTGATTCAGGTGCTACAGATTCTTTCATTTCTCCATCTCTAGTTGACAAGTGTAAGCTGGAGTCGGTTAAGCAAGATCATGGTTGGCAAGTGGAACTAGCCTCAGGCGCTAAAGTTTCCACAGATTCTATAGTTCATAAGTATGGACTTAGCATAGGAGGGTTTGAGACTTCAGTCAATTTTCGAGTTATTCCTCTTGGCTCCTATGATGTGGTCTTAGGTATGGATTAGCTTGGCTCTCATAGGGCTAGTATAGACTGCAGAAAGAAGACCATTATGTGTCAGGATGACCAAGGGAAGGATGTTGAGATTGTGGGGATACTGAGGCCTTTATCCCTACAGATGATCTCTGCTATGCAATTAAAGCAAAGCTTTCGTAAGGGATGCCAGGTATTTGTCATTACGATAAATGAGCTTGATGAGGAAGACTCTACGAGGAAGACCCTAGATCACCCTATTGTACAGGAGTATGTTGATGTCTTTCCGAGTGAGATTCCAAGCATGCCTCCGAAGAGAGACATTGATTTTAGCATTGAGCTCACTCTAGGAGCGGAACCTATCTCTAGAGCTCCTTACCGTATGACCACTCAAGAGCTAAGTGAGTTGTGTTTGCAGTTAGAGGAACTTTTGGCCAAGGGTAGTATTCGACCTAGTGTATCACCATGGGGAGCTCCAGTGCTCTTTGTGAAGAAGAAGGATGGTTCTTTGTGCCTTTGCATTGATTACAGACAGCTGAATAAGGTGACAATAAAGAACAGGTATCCTTTACCAAGGATTGAAGATTTATTTGATCAGATCAAGGGGGCTACAGTGTTCTCTAAGATTGATCTTAAGTCAGGATACCACCAACTTCGCATCAAGGAGGCTGATATTCATAAGACCACCTTTCAAACTCGCTACGAGCATTATGAGTTCACAGTGGTACCCTTTGGATTGACGAACACTCCATCAGTTTTCATGTGCTTAATGAATGGGGTGTTCCATTCCTATCTTGATAGATTTGTTCTTGTGTTCCTCGATGATATTTTGATATATTCTAGGTCCCAAAAGGAACATGAGGAACATTTGAGTTTAGTTTTGCAGTGCTTGAGAGGTAATCAACTTTATGCCAATGCGGAAAAGTGTGATTTCTTTCAATCAAAGATACAGTATTTGGGACACGTTATTTCAGGTGAAGGTATCTCTGTAGACCCTGCAAAGATCCAGGCAATAGTAGATTGGCCTACACCCACTACTGTGTCAGAGATTCATAGTTTCATGGGTCTAGCTGGGTATTATCGCAGATTTGTTCAAAACTTCTCCAGAATAGCACACCCTATTACCTCCCTTCAGAGGAAAGGAAAGAAGTTTCTTTGGACAGAAAAGTGTGTAGAAGCATTTTAGAAACTCAAAGAGCTTCTGACCAGTGCACCGATCTTAGTAGTACCTGATCCAGAAGGTGATTTCATGATGTGTACGGATGCTTCCCTTGAGGGTATTGGAGCAGTTCTAATGCAAAATGGTCGAGTGATTGCATATGAATCACACAAACTCAAGGATCATGAGTTGAATTATCCTACACATGACCTTGAGTTAGCAGCAGTAGTTCATGCCTTAGTGAGATGGAGACATTTTTTGTTGGGACACAAATTTGAACTACATAGCGATCATCGTAGCCTTCAGTACATATTCACACAGCCTAATCTGAATGCTAGGCAAAGACGTTGGATGAAGTTTTTGTGGGAGTATGACTTTGAGGTAAAGTATATCCAGGGGAAGGAGAATGTTGTAGCTGATGCTTTGAGTCGTAGGAAACATGTGATATCATCTATGACTCTTAGTGTCGATTTGAGGTGTCAGATACTTCAGGCACTCCCCATTGATTCATGGTATCTGGAGGTGTGCAGTGAGATCAATTCAGGGAGACCCTTGGAGGGTAAGTTTTCAGGCTATGTCCTAGAGTCAGATGGCCTTTTGAGACTTTCAGGAAGGATCTATGTGCCGCTACTAGATGAGCTTCGCATATTGATCCTATCAGAGGCCCATTGTGCACCTTACTCAACACATCCAGGTGTCAAGAAGATGCATGCAGATTTGCGACGTTTATTCTATTGGTCCAGGATGAAGTGCGACATTGCTGATTTTGTGGCTAAATGTCTTGAGTGTCAGAGAGTCAAGGCAGAACACTAGCATTCGACAGGACTTTTGCAACCGAATCTCGTTCCTTCATGGAAGTGGGACATCATCTCTATGGATTTCATAGTAGGATTACCTATGACTCTTCGTCATCATGATGCTATCATGGTCACCGTTGACCGGTTGACCAAGGTGGCACATTTTGCACCAATTAGGTCTTCCTACACTGCAGCTTCAGTAGCTAATGTCTTCATGCGTGACATTGTGAGACTACATGGTATTCCCCGAAAGATCATTTCGGATAGGGATCATGTTTTCACTTCCGCATTTTGGACATCACTACAGCATGATCTTGGAGCACAGTTGAACTTCAGTTCAGCATATCACCCAGAGATAGATGGGTAGACAGAGAGAGTGAATCAGGTTCTCGAAGATATGTTGAGGATGTACATGATGGATAGGCAAACTCATTGGGAGGACTATCTCTACCTAGTGGAGTTTGCTTACAACAACGGGTATCACAATTCTATTGGCATGGCACCTTTCCAAGCCTTATATGGATGCCCTTGTCGTACACCTTTGAGTTGGGATAGCCTTGAAGATCGCATCCTATTGGGCCCAGAGATGCTTCATGACATGGAGCAACAGGTGGTGCGTATCCGAGAGCACTTGACAATGGCACAGGATAGGCAGAAGAAGTATGCTGATGCACATAGGTCAAATAAGCAGTTTGCTGTGGGAGAGAAGGTTTTCTTGAGAGTGCGTCCGTGGAAGAGTCCGATCCATTATGGAAAGGGCTCAAAGCTAGCACCTCGCTTCGTGGGACCATTCGATATTCTTGAGAGGATTGGTCCAGTTGCCTATCGTCTGGCTTTACCGCCCAGCCTTTCTCGCATTCATGATGTTTTCCATGTTTTAGTACTTAGATAGTATATTCCTAATGTTGTACATATTCTTGATTGGAATGCATTGCAGGTAGAGGATGGGCAGCTGGCTTTGGAGCCAATACGTATTCTGGAGCAGCGGGAATTGACCCTCAGGGGTCGAACCATAGAGCAGGTAAGGGTCCAATGGGACCCTACTAATGAGTCTTCAGCTACATGGGAGGATGCATCTAGATTACGGGATTTATATCCCTATTTGTTTATAGGCTTCCAGGAGTAAGCCTAAGTCTAGGGGGGGTGGATGTAGTGCCTGCCCCTAGTCTACATTTTCGAGCTACATTTATGATATGATTGCCAAACTCTTTTAGGCCAATTTATGTTTGATGAGTAGTATTATTATTTTAGAGATTATCAGATGATGTTTACACTCAGTTTATTATATGATGAGATTACTTGGTACTCTATATTTCATGCATGTATGATGATTATTCAATGGTTTCAGTTATTGATGATGATTAGTTAGATGGTTTATTATTTCATGTGCTTCTTATGGATACTTACCCCATACTGCATGTGTATGGTGTGCGTGTTGTTTTATTTATGTATGGTGTTTCTGATATGGTTAAGGAAGGGAGTCGTAGTCACCTGCTAGTCGGGATCTACACGATGCACCACTTCCTGCCATTGTCTGTTTAGCTTAGAATATTGTGTTTGTACATACATGGATTTTATGCAGGTTGCAGGTACCAGGTATCGACTTCCCTAAATTGTCAGGATGAGCGTACCCTATCGCACTGTCTCAATGGTAAGAGAGGGGAGATAAACTCTTAAGTCCAAATCCTAAACCCTTTAGCCAATTGTCCTAATTGATAATTAGGACAAGTGTCTGAGTTTAGTACCCTCTGAATGCATCAAATGATGTAATTTCATGATTATAACCCTTTTTGTTTGATATGGTATGTATTTTTCTATGATGGGTTTTCGCATGTTGCTTTATGAGTCCTTGGTGTATTTTCTATTAATTAAGTCTAATTAAAAATATTAATTAATGTTTTAATTTAATAGAGAATTATTATGATATCTTTATATTTAATTAATTAATTAATTAATTAAAAGAATTAAATTTGGAGATTAAAATTCAAGGATAAATTTAGAACAGGATAATATTTATTTAATTTAATAATAATATATTTGGAGTTCATTTTTAAATAGATGCTAAATATTATTGTTATTTAAATTAATTAAATATGTTATCAATTAAGTTCTAAAATAAATTAAAAGTTGAAAGATATTAATTTATTAAGAATTCTAGATCGCATGATCTAAACATGAGTTTAAATATAAGAATTAAATTAAAAGATTAAATTATAGAAATTAATAATGTTATTTTAATTTCTTAAAAGTGCACATAAGATTAAAGTAATAAATTAATTTAAAATAGAACTCAAGTGGAATATTAAATAAAGTTATTTAATAATTCAACTTAATGTGCATGAAAGTTGAATGCAAAAAGAATAAGAAAGATAATAAAAGTTAATTTGGAGTTAACTGAGTTGTACAAAGAGTCTTCTCGGGTAAACGCACAATTAGTGCCCCGATTTGAGGAGAAATTGTTTATCACAACTTTGGGGGTTTATTTTTGAGATAGAGGAAAGTGGACGAGAATTTTTGGGGAGACAATTTTTGGAAGCGAATTTCAGAAAGCTGATACCAAGAAAGTTTTCCAGAGGAAGGTTATTGAGAAGAGCGAATTCTCATACAGTTCCTATAGATTGCATAATAGCATCAGGATCAGGTAGGGTCTTGTGTTTTTTTTTATTATCCATTAAATACGCAATTATCCTTTCCTGCCTTCTTCGTGTCTGGGGTTTGTAGATCTGAATTCTCTGTGATGAAAGTTTTAACTGTTCAATATTGTGAATTTATTAATTTCTCTTCAATAATTTCTGTATCCATGGAGACTGGATGAATTATTAGAGCCCTTGTTTTCTTGATTTAGAAATTAAGATTTGATTAGGTAAGGGTTTTGAGTGTAAAATTGAAAGTTCTAATTTATATATATATATATTTTGCTTGGAGGATATTGTCTTAATGAAAATTAAATAAAACTAAATATAAAATAAACATTATTTATTTTATATATATATAATTATTGTTTTAATAAAATTAAAGAAATCTATATTAAAATAAAATTAATTTATTTTGTACTTTTATTAAAATTGAAATTTGAGATTTGTTTTAAATAATATTAAAAAAAAAACTTTTAAAAAAAAAATATAATATATTTTGGGTGGGGCAGGGCCACCACTTCCCACGCCCCACACCTTTCCCCACACTGCCGCAACAGGTGGTACTGCTGCGCAGCAGTAACACCTGCGGCCGCAGGTGGACGGCAGGCCGGCGGGCCTTTAAAAATGTCGTAATTCATATTACGACTTTTCTTTTCTTTTAAATCATTTTTTTTTTTTTATAATTATTTTATTAAATTTTATTGTTAGTTATTTTAAAATTTATAAAACTTTAAATTATATTGAAATTATATTGTTTATTAATAATTTTATAAAATAAATAAATTATTAAATAAACATCATATGATTCCTTATGTATCATTAATTAATCTTATTTAGGTTTGACTTAATTAGGATTAATTAAATTGAAAATTTGTTTAATCAAATTTAATATTATAACACTGATTTTAATGGAAGCGTAGATTATTATAATCAACAAGGATTATTAATAATTTAATTATTACCTTAGATTGTTTTAGGACTTTGACTTAAAATCAATTAAAGTTAATTAGGTGTTCCATTTGGAGTTAGGAACGGGATAAGGTTCTATCTGTTTAAAACTTACATTCAACTGAAAATGGAAACCTCACATTAACGCAATAGTATATTATCAATCAAGTTGAACTATAAAACTTTTTACTTGAATATAAACACTGGAAACTGAAAAAATAAACCTTACCTTAACTCAATAATATACTTTCAAATCCAATCTCTGAGACTTTGATGTTTTCTTTGTGCTTTGAATGTTATGGGGTTGGTTTAACGTTGACCAGTTTAGGTTGTTACCAAAGGCTCGGGGTTGTGAATGTGATGTCATGATGATTTGGTTTCGATCTTTCTTAACCTGACCATGGTAAGTGCTCTATGACTTAGATTTAATTAAATTTAAACGTGACTCAACGTCTTGGGATCTTTAAGAAATGTAACTTGCAATGTATGTTTGTCGATGATTACATGTTATTGCTTCCGCTACTATGTGTTGATGTGTATGTCATACTTTCTTACTTTAAAAAAAAAAAATGTTTAGCAACCTTAGCAAAACTTTAGGTTAATTCTTTTGGATCCCTTGGCGGGGCATTACAATATTCACATACGCAGAGATCAAGTTTGACCAAAAGTTGACCAGATTTAACAATGGTTGACTTGAGTTGACTAGTTTCAAAAAGAATTTTTAAATAATCAAACAAAATTATTTAATTAAATGGAGTACTTACTTCTAATTAATTAAACAAAGTTATTTAATTAAATAAGAAGGCATTCCTAATTAATTAAATAAAGTTATTTAATTAAACAAGAAACGTGTCTCTAATTAATTAAAGATTATATAATTAGATAGGAAAAGTAATTACGAGAGCATATCTCATTTTATTAAATTAAATATCTCAACAAAATCTCTCTTCAGTTCAAAAAGGGAAATTTCCAGTTCACTATGGATAAAAAATGAGTTAAATCAGTTAACTCCTTTTTCTACACAAATTGAATCAGTTAACTCCTTATTTTAATCAAATTAAATCTGTTAACTCCCTTTAATTTGGAAATCTCTTTTTATGACTGAACTTCACCTTTAATCCTGACCGTTGATTGAAATCGATCTCAACCGTTGATGAATTCTAGGAAAGTATATTTAAGAGACCCTCATCTCTTCATTTTGAAAGGTTGAATGAGAATTTGCATCGAATTGTTGACGGAATTCATACTCACATTTGCTCATATTCACATACAAAAAGATCAAGTTTGACCAAAAGTTAACCAGATTTAACCATGGTTGACTTGACTTGACTAGTTTCGAAAAGAATTTTGAAATAATAAAATAAAATTATTTAATTAAATGGAGTACTTACTTCTAATTAATTAAACAAAGTTATTTAATTAAATGACAAGCCATTGCTAATTAATTAAATGAAGTTATTTAATTAAATAAGAAAAGTGTCTCTAATTAATTAAAGTATATTTAATTAAATAGAAAAAGTAATTACAAGAGCATATCTCATTTTATTAAATTAAATATCTCAAAAAAATCTCTCTTCAGTTCAAAAAGGGAAATTTCTAGTTTACTATTGATAAAAAATGAGTTAAATTAGTTAACTCCTTTTTATACTCAAATTGAATCAGTTAACTCTTTATTTTACTCAAATTAAATCTATTAACTCTTTTTAATTTAGAAATCTCCCTTTATGACTAAACTTCACCTTTAATCCTGACCATTGATTGAAATCGATTTCAACCGTTGATGAATTCCAAGAAAGTCTATTTAAGAGACCCTCGTCTCTTCATTTTGAAAGGTTGAATGAGAATTTGCATCGAATTGTTGCTGGAATTCATACTCACAATTTCTCATATTCACATACGCAAAGATCAAGTTTGACCAAAAGTTGAGCAGATTTAACCAAGGTTGAGTTGAGTTGACTAGTTTTGAAAAGAATTTTGAAATAATTAAATGGAGTACTTACTTCTAATTAATTAAATAAAGTTATTTAATTAAATGAGAAGCCATTCCTAATTAATTAAAAGAAGTTATTTAATTAAATAAGAAAAGTTTCTCTAATTAATTAAAGATTATTTAATTAAATAGGAAAAGTAATTACGAGAGCATATGACATTTTATTAAATTAAATATCTCAACAAAGTCTCTCTTCAGTTCAAAAAGGATAATTTTCAATTCACTATTGATAAAAAAATGAGTTAAATCAGTTAGCTCCTTTTTCTACTCAAATTGAATCAGTTAACTCCTTATTTTAATCAAATTAAATCTGTTAACTCTCTTTAATTTTGAAATCTCCTTTTATGACTGAACTTCACCTTTAATCCTGACCGTTGATTGAAATCGATCTCAACCGTTGATAAATTCTAGGAAAGTCTATTTAAGAGACACTCATCTCTTCATTTTGAAAGGTTGAATGGGAATTTGCATCGAATTATTTCTAGAATTCATACTCACATTTGCTCATATTCACATACGCAAAGATCAAGTTTGACCAAAAGTTGACAAAATTTAACCACAGTTGACTTGAGTTGACTAGTTTCGAAAAGAATTTTGAAATAATTAAAAGAAATTATTTAATTAAATGGTGTACTTACTTCTAATTAATTAAACAAATTTATTTAATTAAATGAGAAGCCATTTCTAATTAATTAAATGAAGTTATTTAATTAAATAAGAAAAGTGTCTCTAATTAATTAAAGATTATATAATTAGATAGGAAAAGTAATTACGAGAGCATATCTCATTTTATTAAATTAAATATCTCAACAAAATCTCTCTTCAGTTCAAAAAGGGAAATTTCCAGTTCACTATGGATAAAAAATGAGTTAAATCAGTTAACTCCTTTTTCTACACAAATTGAATCAGTTAACTCCTTATTTTAATCAAATTAAATCTGTTAACTCCCTTTAATTTGGAAATCTCTTTTTATGTCTGAACTTCACCTTTAATCCTGACCGTTTATTGAAATCGATCTCAACCGTTGATGAATTCTAGGAAAGTATCTTTAAGAGACCCTCATCTCTTCATTTTGAAAGATTGAATGAAAATTTGCATCAAATTATTGCTGGAATTCATACTCACATTTGCTCATATTCACATACAAAAAGATCAAGTTTGACCAAAAGTTAACCAGATTTAACCACGGTTGACTTGACTTGACTAGTTTTAAAAATAATTTTGAAATAATAAAATGAAATTATTTAATTAAACGGAGTACTTACTTCTAATGAATTATACAAAGTTATTTAATTAAATGACAAGCCATTGCTAATTAATTAAATGAAGTTATTTAATTAAATAAGAAAAGTGTCTCTAATTAATTAAAGTATATTTAATTAAATAGAAAAAGTAATTACGAGAGCATATCTCATTTTATTAAATTAAATATCTCAAAAAAATCTCTTTTCAGTTCAAAAAGGGAAATTTCCAGTTGATAAAAAATGAGTTAAATCAGTTAACTCCTTTTTATACTCAAATTGAATCAGTTAACACTTTATTTTACTCAAATTAAATCTATTAACTCCCTTTAATTTAGAAATCTCCTTTTATGACTAAACTTCACCTTTAATCCTGACCATTGATTGAAATCGATTTCAACCATTGATGAATTCCAAGAAAGTCTATTTAAGAGACCCTCATCTCTTCATTTGGAAAGGTTGAATGAGAATTTGCATCGAATTGTTGCTGGAATTCATACTCACATTTGCTCATATTCACATACGCAAAGATCAAGTTTGACCAAAAGTTGAGCAGATTTAACCAAGGTTGAGTTGAGTTGACTAGTTTTGAAAAGAATTTTGAAATAATTAAATGGAGTACTTACTTCTAATTAATTAAATAAAGTTATTTAATTAAATGAGAAGCCATTCCTAATTAATTAAAAGAAGTTATTTAATTAAATAAGAAAAGTTTCTCTAATTAATTAAAGATTATTTAATTAAATAGGAAAAGTAATTACGAGAGCATATGACATTTTATTAAATTAAATATCTCAACAAAGTCTCTCTTCAGTTCAAAAAGGATAATTTTCAATTCACTATTGATAAAAAATGAATTAAATCAGTTAGCTCCTTTTTCTACTCAAATTGAATCAGTTAACTCCTTATTTTAATCAAATTAAATCTGTCAACTCTATTTAATTTTGAAATCTCCTTTTATGACTGAACTTCACCTTTAATCCTGACTGTTGATTGAAATCGATCTCAACTGTTGATAAATTCCAGGAAAGTCTATTTAAGAGACACTCATCTCTTCATTTTGAAAGGTTGAATGGGAATTTGCATCGAATTATTTCTAGAATTCATACTCACATTTGCTCATATTCACATACGCAAAGATCAAGTTTGACCAAAAGTTGACAAAATTTAACCACAGTTGACTTGAGTTGACTAGTTTCGAAAAGAATTTTGAAATAATTAAAAGAAATTATTTAATTAAATGGTGTACTTACTTCTAATTAATTAAACAAATTTATTTAATTAAATGAGAAGCCATTTCTAATTAATTAAATGAAGTTATTTAATTAAATAAGAAAAGTGTCTCTAATTAATTAAAGATTATTTAATTAAATAGAAAAAGTAATTATGAGAGCATATCTCATTTTATTAAATTAAATATCTCAACAAAATCTCTCTTCAGTTCAAAAAGGAAACTTTCTAGTTCACTATTGATAAAAAATGAGTTAAATCAGTTAACTCCTTTTTCTACTCATATTGAATCAGTTAACTCCTTATTTTACTCAAATTAAATCTGTTAACTCCCTTTAATTTGGAAATCTCCCTTTATCAAGTTTGACAAAAAGTTCAACAGATTTAACCATGGTTGACTTGAGTTGACTAGTTTCAAAAAAATAATTTTTATAATTAAATAAAATTATTTAATTAAATAGAGTACTTACTTCTAATTAATTAAACAAAGTTATTTAATTAAATGAGAAGACATTCATAATTAATTAAATGAAGTTATTTAATTAAATAAGAAATTTGTCTCTAATTAATTGAAGATTATTTAATTAAATAGAAAAAGTAATTATGAGAGCATATCTCATTTTATTAAATTAAATATCTCAACAAAATCTCTCTTCGGTTCAAAAAGGGAAATTTTCAGTTCACTATTGATAAAAAATGAGTTAAATTAGTTAACTCCTTTTTCTACTCAAATTGAATCAGTTAACTCCTCAATTTAATCAAATTAGATCTGTTAACTACCTTTAATTTGGAAATCTCCTTATATGACAGAACCTCACTTTTAATCCTGACCATTGATTGAAATCGATCTCAACCGTTGATGAATTCCAAGAAAGTCTATTTAAGAGACACTCATCTCTTCATTTTGAAAGGTTGAATGAGTATTTGCATCGAATTATTGTTGGAATTCATAATCACATTTGCTCATATTCACATACGCAAAGATCAAGTTTGACCAAAAGTTGACCAAATTTAACCACGGTTGACTTGAGTTGACTAGTTTCGAAAAGAATTTTGAAATAATCAAACAAAATTATTTAATTAAATGGAGTACTTAATTCTAATTAATTAAACAAATTTATTTAATTAAATGAGAAGCCATTCCTAATTAATTAAATGAAGTTATTTAATTAAATAAGAAAAGTGTCTCTAATTGATTAAAGATTATTTAATTAAATAGAAAAAGTAATTATGAGAGCATATCTCATTTTATTAAATTAAATATCTCAACAAAATCTATTTTCAGTTCAAAAAGGGAAATTTCCAGTTCACTATTGATCAAAAATGAGTTAAATCAGTTAACTCCTTTCTCAACTCAAATTGAATCAGTTAACTCCTTATTTTACTCAAATTAAATCTGTTAACTCCCTTTAATTTGGAAATCTCTCTTTATGACTGAACCTCACCTTTAATCCTAACCGTTGATTGAAATCGATCTCAACCGTTGATGAAATCCAGGAAAGTCTATTTAAGAGACACTCATCTCTTCATTTTGAAAGATTGAATGAGAATTTGCATCGAATTATTGTTGGAATTCATAATCACATTTGCTCATATTCACATACGCAAAGATCAAGTTTGACCAAAAGTTGACCAAATTTAACCACAGTTGACTTGAGTTGACTAGTTTCGAAAACAAATTTAAAATAATTAAACAAAATTATTTAATTAAATGGAGTACTTACTTCTAATTAATTAAACAAATTTATTTAATTAAATGAGAAGCCATTCCTAATTAATTAAATGAAGTTATTTAATTAAATAAGAAAAGTATCTCTAATTAATTAAAGATTATTTAATTAAATAAGAAAAGTAATTATGAGAGCATATCTCATTTTATTAAATTAAATCTGTCAACAAAATCTCTCTTCAGTTCAAAAAGAGAAATTACAAGTTCACTATTGATCAAAAATGAGTTAAATCAGTTAACTCCTTTTTCTACTCAAATTGAATCAGTTAACTTCTTATTTTACTCAAATTAAATATGTTAACTCCCTTTAATTTGAAAATCTCCCCTTATGACTGAACATCACCTTTAATCCTGACCGTTGATTGAAATCGATCTCAACGGTTGATGAATTCTAGGAAAGTCTATTTAATAGACCCTCATCTCTTCATTTTAAAAGGTTGAATGAAAATTTTCATCGAATTGTTGCTGGAATTCATACTCAGATTTGCTCATATTCACATATGCAAAGATCAAGTTTGACCAAAAATTGACAAGATTTAACCATGGTTGACTAGAGTTGACTAGTTTTAAAAGGAATTTTGAAATAATTAAACAAAATTATTTAATTAAATGGAGTACTTACTTCTAATTAATTAAAAAAAATTATTTAATTAAATGAGAAGCCATTCCTAATTAATTAAATGAAGTTATTTAATTAAATAAGAAAAGTGTCTCTAATTAATTAAAGATTATTTAATTAAATAGAAAAAGTAATTATGAAAGCATATCTCATTTTATTAAATTAAATATCTCAACAAAATCTCTCTTCAGTTCAAAAAGGGAAATTTCCAGTTCACTATTGATCAAAAATGAGTTAAATGAGTTAACTCCTTTTTCTACTCAAATTGAATAAGTTAAGTCCTGATTTTATTGAAATCAAATCTGTTAAATCTCTTTAATTTGGAAATCTCCCTTTATGACTGAACTTCACCTATAATCCTGACCGTTGATTGAAATCGATCTCAACCGTTGATGAATTCTAGAAAAGTCTATTTAAGAGACCCTCATCTCTTCATTTTGAAAGGTTGAATGAGAATTTGTATCAAATTGTTGCTAGAATTCATACTCACATTTGCTCATATTCACATATGCAAAGATCAAGTTTGAACAAAAGTTGACCAGATTTAACCATGGTTGACTTGAGTTGACTAGTTTCGAAAAGCATTTTGAAATAATTAAATGAAATTATTTAATTAAATGGAGTACTTACTTCTAATTAATTAAACAAAGTTATTTAATTAAATGAGAAGGCATTCCTAATTAATTAAAAGAAGTTATTTAATTAAATAAGAAAAGTGTCTCTAATTAATTAAAGATTATTTAATTAAATAGAAAAAGTAATTATGAGAGCATATCTCATTTTATTAAATTAAATATCTCAACAAAATCTCTCTTCAATTCAAAAAAGGAAATTTCCAGTTCACTATTGATAAAAAATGAGTTAAATGAGTTAACTCCTTTTTCTACTCAGATTGAATCAGTTAACTCCTTATTTTACTCAAATTAAATTTTATAACTCCCTTGAATTTGAAAATCTCCCTTTATAACTGAACTTCACCTTTAATCCTGACCGTTGATTGAAATCGATCTGAACCTTTGATGAATTCAAGGAAAGCCTATTTAAGACACCCTCATCTCTTCATTTTGAAAGGTTGAATGAGAATTTGCATCGAATTGTTGTTGGAATTCATACTCACATTTGCTCATATTCACATATGCAAAGATCAAGTTTGCTCAAAAGTTGATCAGATTTAACCTCGGTTGACTTGAGTTAACTAGTCTCGAAAAGAATTTTGAAATAATTAAACGAAATTATTTAATTAAATGAAGTACTTACTTCTAATTAATTAAACAAAGTTATTTAATTAAATGAGAAATCATTCCTAATTAATTAAATGAAGTTATTTAATTAAATAAGAATAGTGTCTCTAATTAATTAAAGATTATTTAATTAAATAGAAAAAGTAATTATGAGAGCATATCTCATTTTATTAAATTAAATATCTCAACAAAATCTCTCTTCAGTTCAAAAAGGGAAATTTCCAGTTCACTATTAATCAAAAATGACTTAAATCAGTTAACTCCTTTTTCTACTCAAATTGAATCAGTTAACTCCTTATTTTACTGAAATTAAATCTATTATCTCTGTCTAATTTGGAAATCTCCCTTTATAACTACGGTTGACTTAACTCATTTTTGATCAATAGTGAACTGGAAATTTTCCTTTTCAGTTAACTCCTTTATAACTACGGTTGACTAACTTGGTGGGACATGTGGGCGAGCCAACTTGAATTGAAGTATGCTCACCAAGTCGACTCTCTAAGTTCCCTCACCAAGTCCGCCCCTTAGGCCAACTCTCTAGGTCAGCTCACCAAGTCACCCCCACCCAGTCACCTCAACGAGTTGACTCATTAAGTCAGCTCACGAAGTCAACTCACCTAGTGGTTTTACCACCTTGCCGCATAGAATTTCTTCTCTAAGCTCGCTCACCATGTAAACTCACTTGGTCGACACGCCAAGTTGACACTTTAATTTTTCTCATCAAGTCACCCAACCAAAGCATCTCATCAAGGTCAATCTTTAAGTACACTTAGTAGGTCGGCTCACCAAGTCACTTCGCTAAGTCGCCTCACCAAGTGGCCTCGATAAGTTAGCTCACCAACTTGCACCACCAAGTCGCCACTTTAAGTCGACTTGCCATATCAGCTTGCCAGGCCGACTCCCATAGTTAGCTTGCCAAGCTGACAATTCAAGTACACTCACCAAGTCAACTCTTTAAGTTCACTCACCAAGTTTGCCCCCTAGGTCAACTCTCTAGGTCAGCCCACCAAGTCACCTCAATGAGTTGACTCTTTAAGTCAGCTCACCAAGTCTACTGTTCAAGTACGCACGCTAGGTCGGCTTGCCAAGCCCACCAAGTCATGTCACCAAGTTGATTGTTTGAGTACACTCACAAAGTTGACTCTTTAAGGTCAGCTCGCCAAGCCAGCTCACCAAGTTGGCTTGCCCACATGTCCCACCAAGTCCCCAAGTCTACTCGCCAAGCCAACAATTCAAGTGCTCTCACCAAGTCAACTCTTTAAGTTTTCTCACCAAGCCCATCCCCTAGCTCAACTCTCCAGGTCAGCTTGCCAAGTCACTCCCACCCAGTCACCTCAATGAGTTGACTCTTTTAGTCAGCTCACCAAGGCATATCGACTGCATAGTATCAACTACAAATCTAAAAGGGAAAAGAAAAATAAGATATCAATCTGTGTGTGTGCGCGCGCACACATGAGCATGCATGCGTGTGCCATGTAAGTATGTTTAAGCACATCAATGGAGATTAATTTTTGTGTGCACATAATTTGTAGCATATCCTTAAATACTCCTTTCTATGATCATTTCTATCTTGATATATGTTGGTATGATTTAAAAATTGAAAGACTCTAAGCACTTTGCAATTCATGTTACCTTAAAAACTCATGAGCATCTTCTTGTTTTCCATATCCAAGGTGATTGCCAATGTTTTTAATTCTAGAAAGTATTCTAATTGGTGATAAGGCACCATCTCCTCCTCTCACCCTCGAGACAAGAAACTCAAGCTCACACATGAAGCACCAGTCTTTCTTCTGACCTGAGCAAACCTAGCAAATAGTATAGGTTATTGTTTTTGCAAGCCACAACTAATATTGCAATGCCTGTGTCTAAGGATAAATCTACTAAGAAATGATAACATACATTTTTGAGAATGCGATCCATGGAGTAGATAGGCTGCAAGAGGTTTTGTGCATATCAAGCACTGAAGCAGCACGTTAGCAAAGCAACTGCCAATAGACTAGTGGAAAGGCAAAGATCATGAATAACAATCTAGCTAGAAACTAATTCTTTACGTTTAAAAATTACAAGACCATCTTTTTATAGGCAAGAAAAAAAGAGCTTCAGAGAGGGAAAAAAGGTATTAAATTAAAGCTAAAAATAAACAGATAGAACATAATGATACATGATTAATGAGAATATACATGATGAAGTATCACCCTAGATTGTATTGCCAATTCATCATTTGAATGAGAATATTCAAATTTTAGATCATAAACATGAGGGAAGTAAAACTTTGCTCATGGAACAAAAGCTACTTTGGATCTAGTAATGTCAAATTCAATTTCAAGAATATTTGTATAAATATTTCAAGTTTTGACCTCAATTGTGTAGCAAGACTAACCATTTCAATGGTCATGATTAAGATGGGGAACATGCTTTATTTTGGGAAATCAAAAAACATAAGAATGTACAGGATTGAACATCAACCAACTTGTATTAGACAAAGTATCATACAAATCATTAGCAATCTATGCATTTCCAATTAGCTAGAATTCAGACACAATCTGTCCCCAAATTATTGCATTGCAGGTGTGTTAAAATACATTTAATTTGGGAAGTTTTCAATTACAAGTATTCAGATTGGTTCCTTTTAAGTAATGATGTGCATGGCACATGATTAGGATCAGTTGTTGTTAAATAATCAAATGCATAAAGCACAGATGATATGAATTGTGCACTACAAAAGAAACATGAATTAAGAAGCCCAACTTTGAATGGCTCCTCTTTTGCTTCAGTACTAAAACTTTTATAAAGTTTTGCCATCATAAAGGTGATTGATAAGGAATTTTTTCAGCTAGAAAAAGTAAGCTTCTTATTTCCATGCCAAAAAATAGCTAAGTATTTAGATAGCATCGAAGAGAATTACTTTTCTCATAACAGACAGCATTTTAGAGAACACAAAAGGAGACCAAACATAAATACATAACTGATCCTTTGCAGTTGTGGTCATTGACAATTACAACAATAGTTGTGTCTAGCTGGCAACAGTAGACTTCTTGCTGCAACTGTGTGTCACATAATGTTTCAACTAGTATACAGCCAGCCCCACTGAGCTGAAGCAATTGAGTGTCACGAATACCTTCTTGATAAGAAAATATAATTATCATAGTACATAGAATGAGGTAATTTAAAAAATCATTATAATAATGAATAATAGAATGAAATGCTACTATCTTAATCTAGACTCCAATTTTTATCTAGCAAATGAACAGGAAAGGAGTATGAATGAGAAGCCACAGTGATTTCTTTTCATCTGATTAACTTTGAGAGTTTTAGATTTTAGGTTGCTTGGTGATATTTGCAAGGTCCAATAATGACACAAGGGGCTGAGGAATTGGTACATGTAATGATCTATACATTTTTCTAACATTTTCATGATGTGACCTGGGATGCTTGCAATGGCTATCAAAACTCAAGAAGCTCTCTTCCATCATGAAAATTTACATGCAGCCTACTTGTTCACTATCACTTGCACCATTTTTTTAGGACTTAGATGGTCAGTATAGTCAAGTGGATGCTCACTCTCTTCTAAATGGCCACTTAATACATGTGGCTTCTTCACTTCCTCATTGATATGCAAAGCTATCCTTCCAGATGACTGTGTACAGTCCTCTGCATGATCTGTAGAGCTTCTGGATTCATCATCAAGCTTTCTAGCCCTTACTGAATCTATAAATTGAGATGTTTTCTTTCCACCACACATAAAATGCTTAATATCTTGTGGAAAATGAGAAGGTGACAGAGGTCTTGCATCATTTATTGAAGTCTTGCACTCTGAAGAGCTAAAAATATCCTCCTCATCACTAAAAGACATAGGTGGAGATGGCGGAAGACTGTATCTTGTTATCCCAAAAAGAGGAATGGGTTTAAGTGGTGAAGAAAAGTGCACGTGTGTGTGAGAATGCTTCTCTTCTAAAGCTACTCTCAAATCTGAGTTTCTCTCTCATTCTGAAATAAATTTCAGTTGATTTGAAACATGAAATGCAGTTACATCATTAACCCTATCTTCAGAATTTAACTGTGAAATTTTTTTTAAGTCAAACTCATTGACCTGTGCTTCATGAGTTAAATCATGATAGCAATATCACAATTTGACTTGCTATGGAAAATATCTCCTACTTATCAATGCAGAACATGACTCATCATTCCATATTGACTAGATATAAAGCTTCTCAATCTCATTTTGGAGAGGATATGAGATTAGACCTCGGTCCCCCTTTATTCATTAGATCTGTGTATTTGAACAATTAGCCATTTGACTTTAACTGTTAAATATTTACACAAGGAAGAAGTACAGAAAAAGGTCATAGATTCCAAGGTATGTTCAGACAAGAGGAGAAATCATGAAAAAATTAAAAGAAAATAAATCAATAGCAATCAAAGTCAACTGTTGACAAAGACAGAGAAGAAGATAAGGCACAACACTTGTATAGGATTAGATTATAGACATTTGAATATATCTAGCAATTATATTCAGAAGAATATTCACGATCGGAGATCAAACAACCACCAACTAAAGGAGGTATTCTATCAACCATAGATAGAACAATACTATTCATAGCAGTGACAAAAATCAGGAACATTATTAAATATTGCATAAAGAGTGTTGAATCTCTGACATATTACCAAATTGATCTGCAAGATCCCTTGATGTTGATCAATATAGTTGGCATACACACAAGGGTATAAGAATCAATATAAAGGACATATATTTAGATGATTACATCAAATTCATACATCCTTCAAATACTTGTTGAGAGTAGATGAGAATTCCTAACATATTCAAAGCCACAGGGACGTTAGATTAGTTGGAAAAGAACCAATTTCAATGTGGCAGTAATGATGGAGGTATTAGATCAGTCAGAAAAGAATGCCACAATGAGATTAGAAATAAAATAATGGCTCCTTGCTTTGTTCTAAGAGTTTCTGACTAAGAGATTATTTTTGATACATCAACCAATCATTATTATAATAGCCTGAATCTTTGTGAGAATATTAAATGAATTAACCTTTGAATATGTTTATTGTGTTTCTCAGGATGGTGTTGCAATTACCGATTTAATCATTGCTTCTCTATCCTTGGTTGTAGTTAATGTAATTGGAAATCCAATTGGATCTATTCTAGTGGGCCAATTACCTATGGGCCAAAGAGGATATATAGATAGACCATTTTGAGGCTTCAAGGTATCATTTGTTTGTTTGTGTATCCTAACTATAGCAGCTGGAGCAAGACCAATTTGAATCTTCTTCTCATGAACATGCTAAGGCAAGGAATGAAAATCTGCCACTAGAAGTTTAGTAAATGCTTCATTCTCCACTTTATGTAAACTCCTTTTAATTTGGAAATCTCATGACCGTTGATTGAAATCGATCTCAACCATTGATGAATTCCAAGAAAGTCTATTTAAGAGACCCTCATCTCTTCATTTTGAAAGGTTGAATGAGAATTTGCATCAAATTGTTGCTAAAATTCATACTCACATTTTCTCATATTCACCTACGCAAAGATCAAGTTTGACCAAAAGTTGACCAGATTTAACCACGGTTGACTTTAGTTGACTAGTTTCGAAAAGAATTTTGAAATAATGAAACGAAATTATTTAATTAAACGGAGTAGTTACTTCTAATTAATTAAGCAAAGTTATTTAATTAAATGAGAAGCCATTCCTAATTAATTAAATGAAATTATTTAATTAAATAAGAAAAGTGTCTCTAATTAATTAAAGATTATTTAATTAAATGGAAAAATTAATTATGAGAGCATATCTCATTTTATTAAATTAAATATCTCAACAAAATTTCTCTTCAGTTCAAAAAGGAAAATTTTCAGTTCACTATTGATCAAAAATGAGTTAAATGAGTTAACTCCTTTTTCTACTCAAATTGAATCAGTTAACTCCTTATTTTACTCAAATTAAATCTGTTAACTCCCTTTAATTTAGAAATCTGCTTTTATAACTGAACTTCACCTTTAATCCTCACCGTTGATTTAAATCGATCTCAACCGTTGATGAATTCGAAGAAAGTCTATTTAAGAGACCCTCATCTCTTCATTTTGAAAGGTTGAATGAGAATTTGCATCGAATTGTTGCTGGAATTCATACTCACATTTTCTCATATTCACATACGCAAAGATCAAGTTTGACCAAAAGTTGACCAGATTTAACCATGGTTGACTTGAGTTGACTAGTTTCGAAAAGAGTTTTAAAATAATTAAACAATATTATTTAATTAAATGGAGTACTTACTTCTAATTAATTAAACAAAGTTATTTAATTAAATGAGAAGCCATTTCTAATTAATTAAATGAAGTTATTTAATTAAATAAGAAAAGTATCTCTAATTAATTAAAAGTTATTTAATTAAATGGGAAAAGTAATTATGAGAGCATATCTCATTTTATTAAATTAAATATCTCAACAAAATCTCTCTTCAGCTCAAAAAGGAAAATTTCTAGTTCACTATTGATAAAAAATGAGTTAAATCAGTTAACACCTTTTTCTACTCAAATTTAATCAGTTAACTCCTTATTTTACTCAAATTAAATCTGTTGACTCCCTTTAATTTGGAAATCTCCCTTTATGACTAAACTTCGCCTTTAATCCTGACTGTTGATTGAAATTGATCTCAACCATTGATGAATTCGAGGAAAGTCTATTTAAGAGACCCTCATCTCTTCATTTTTAAAGGTTGAATGAGAATTTGCATCGAATTGTTGCTGGAATTCATACTCACATTTGCTCATATTCACATATGAAAAGATCAAGTTTGACCAAAAGTTGACCAGATTTAACCACGGTTGACTTGAGTTGACTAGTTTCAAAAAGAATTTTGAAATAATTAAACGAAATTATTTAATTAAATGGAGTACTTACTTTTAATTAATTAAACAAAGTTATTTAATTAAATGAGAAGCCATTCCAAATTAATTAAATGAAGTTATTTAATTAACTAAGAAAAGTGTCTCTAATTAATTAAAGATTATTTAATTAAATGGAAAAAGTAATTATGAGAGCATATCTCATTTTATTAAATTAAATATCTCAACAAAATCTCTCTTTAATTCAAAAAGGGAAATTTCCAATTCACTATTGATAGAAAATGAGTTAAATTAGTTAACTCCTTTTTTTACTCAAATTGAATCAGTTAACTCCTTATTTTACTCAAATTAAATCTGTTAACTCCTTTTAGTTTGGAAATCTCCCTTTATGACTGAACTTCACCTTTAATCCTGACCGTTGATTGAAATCAATCTCAACCGTTGATGAATTCAAGGAAAGTCTATTTAAGAGACCCTCATCTCTTCATTTTGAAAGGTTAAATGAGAATTTGCATCAAATTGTTGTTGGAATTCATACTCACATTTGCTCATATTCACATATGCAAAGTTCAAGTTTGACCAAAAGTTGACCATATTTAACCACAGCTGACTTGAGTTGACTAGTTCCAAAAAGAGTTTTAAAATAATTAAACAATATGTGATGAGATTACTTAGACTCTACATTTCATGTATGTATGATGATTAGTAAGATGATTTATTATCATATGTGTTTTATTAAGGATACTTTCCCCATACTTGCATGTGCATAGTGTGCGTGTTTGGTTTGCATATTTTCTTTTATATGGCTTGTCTGATGTGGTTAAGGAAGGGAGTCGTAGTCACCTGCTAGTCGAGATCTACATGATGCACCACTTCCTACTATTCCCGATTTAGTTTAGTATATATTGTGCTTGTACATGCATAGTTTTTATACATGTTGCAGGTATCGGGTATCAACTTTCTTGAATTTACCAAGATGAGCGTACCCTATCACACTATCTCGATGATAAGAGAGGGGATATAAATTCTCAAGTCCAAATCTCAACCCTTTAAGCCATTTGTCCTAATTGAAAAATTAGGACAAGTATATGAGTTGAGTACCCTCCGAATGCGTCAAATGACGTAATTAGTGATATTAACCCTTGATTTGATTTTGTATGTATTTTGGCTATGGTGGGTTTTCATATTTTTACCTTGTGAGTCTTTGGAGTATTTTCTATTAATTAAGCCTAATTAAAAGATTTAATTAATGGTTTAATTTAATAAAAAATTAATATGATATTTTAATATTTATTTTATTTAATTAATTGAGAAATTAATTAAATAAAATAATTAAATTTGGAAATAAAAGTTACAAGTTTAAATTTGGAATGTGACAATATTTATTTTAATAATAATATATTTGGAGTTCATTTTTAAATAAATGAGTAAATAATAATATTATTAAGCTAATAAATATTTTAGCAAATTAAGTTTTGAAAATGAAATTTAAAAGAAAAAAATATATTTAAAATAATTAAAAAATTCTAAATCTCATGTGATTAAAATATAAATATATTCAGATTGAAAAGTGGAATTATTAAAGTTAGTGCATGAGATTTAATAAATAAATAAATTAAATTGGAAAGAGTAAAGTAAATATTATATTAATTAATGTGCATTATATTAATGTTTGATCACATAGGAGTTGGCAAATTCTCGAGATTTTTCATGTAGACAACACAAGAGTTTGTACTCTAAGAATACATAAGTTGTTTACACTTAGGAGTTAGTATTTTATTTGAGCAGATGGTGTCTACAACCTTAAGACTCATCTAGAAGGTTAGAGAAGACCCATGCTTGGTTGTCATGCTTATCTTCTAGTTGTTTCTAAAGACACTATAGATGCATCTTAGAGGACTTTAAATAGAGGCTCTCCTAGTGTGTTTTGACAAGTTGAATCGAAGCTACAAGCCACAAGCTTAAAATGGAAGCTTCAAAGCTTACATGCATTGGAGAAGTTCATATGCTCATAAATTTTCTACATGCTTCTATGCTCCTTCTAGCACTTCTAGTCACTTGGATGATTCGATTGGCTTGGATCTTGGAAGAATTGCGAATGATGGAGAAGAAAGAGATTTTCTATGGGCTTCTAAGGCATGGCGAATTAGCATCAGTGTCTAGGTGCACTCGTGATATTCGCATATTCTCTTTGCACTCTTTCTCTTTCTGTCTTCATCGTGTCTGCTATATGTGTTTGAATATTCTCTATGACTGGATCTACAATTTGAATTGGAATCTAGATATTGTATTTGGTTGCAAAAAAAATAATAGAAAAACTCTAGATCCAATTAAGGAAGAAATTAGATCTAAATGGGTTTGGGTTCAAAATAGAATCAAATAGATTTGAAAATGGTTTCAAAATTTATGGCCAAATCCATTAGTGAAATTATTAGATAAATTTAGATAACAATTACCTTTTAACAGAAAATTCTTAATTCATCACAAACTGTCATGTTGCTGCCCCTTGGATAGACCCGAACTCAGTCATTCATAACTTTTTATCATGATCAAATTTATTTGATCGCTCTAGTCAGAATTGGCGTAACTTGGCTCTCTCCAACAAATTTCAATTTTAGCCGGATCCAACAGTTCATTAAAGAGATATGACCCTCGTACTATGAATATTTTTATTCAAGGACAGATATTTCTCCATAACCAAGAGTTCTTTATGATTAAACTTCACAAAAATAATATATCAAAGCATGGAATGAGTTAAAGATATTATTGCAATCTTCCCTTATTAGAATCTTATTAATATGCATTAGTTTTATAAGGTTTATTATCTAATCTAATTAAATTTAATTTAATTTAGATTAGTTAATAGTAGAAGAAGTGTAATTAATTATTAGTCAATCTAAGTATATAGATTTTTAAATGAGAAAAAATTAAAAGAAAAGAGATTTTAATATAGTTTATATAGTGGACTTTTTATAATGTATATTAAATTCTATTTAATATATATTAAATAATTTAGAGATGGTAATTTTATATTATGTTTTTAAATGAGGAGATTTTAATGATAATGGATTAAGATTTAATTGACATGGAGTCACTGTTATAACATTATTATAATTTTAATTACTATGGTATTATTAATATGTTATATATTATTAACTAAATTATTGATATACCTTAATGGTATTAAGAGTTAGCTAATGAAGCTTATGTAAAGTTATTTAGATCGATTAATAATAGTTTTGATGAGTTCATTATTTATTAATGTTTGTAAGGACTAGCAAACTATTAATAAATAATGATTTGACTACTTATCAATAAATACGATTAGAGTTAATCTAGTGGAGATTATTTAATGATTAAAGTTTTGTAAAAGATATTAATTTTTCGTTTGAAGTATGATTGATTTTTAATCAATTAATATTCATTGAGTTGTCAATATAATTATGCGATTGAGATTTATTTTGAAATGACTATCATTAATACGAATTAATTAAGGAAACAATAGTATTCATAAAGAATGATGAATGCGATCTAATAATAAGATTTTCAATATAGCTTGTCATTAAATATTAGCAAGTGATTATTATTGAACTATGAACATGACTATTTGTGTATGGCTGACTTTTAGTTATTAGTCAACTAATATTCATTAGGTTGATGGTTTGGTTGTGAAATTATTAATTAAATCAATTAGCTAGAGTTAATTGGATTTAATTATTAATTAAGTTATGTAATGGAGATTTTATTAATATAATTCTTTTAATGAGATTGTAAAATTATTGATATCAAGTTGATAGGTCTTATACTAATAACTTGAACAATGACTTAGATATTTTAACGATTATTAGTGATAATTTAATAATGATTATAATTAAGAGGCTTAAGTGTTAGAGATACTTAATTGAGTTTTAACCATTAAAATGTTAATGGATCATGGAATTGTGCACCTATGTTAATTGGTAGATTAAATTGATCATTTTAATTAGGTTATAATCTTCTTATTCGAAGACTAGTAATTGGCTCTCTTATAATTTAGATGATTAATGATCCTTGATTTATGTTAAAAGTTGAGGTTACATTAAGAAGAGTCATTCAATTTGTAACATTGATCTTAGAAAAATAAAGTGAATGATTTTATTAAGTGTCAAATGATTTAATATTTATCCTTCAACTATTCTTAGAATATTATTTTAATGATGGAAAGAATAATGTTATCGAGGAAACAAACGGGTTGACGTGTAGGTCAAATGAAGAACCTTACACATTCATATTTGAAATGAAAACTGAAGCTCTACACATTATTCAACTATGTGATTTTAATAAACCAAAACATGTGTTCGCATTCTGTATTCTATATGCTTCTTGTTTTGGGTTTTGGGTTGACTAGTGTTGACCAGTTATAGGACGTCTACCAGAGGCTTGGGGGTTATGATTGTGATGTCATGATGATGTCTTAATGCTGATCTTTATAAGCCCAACCATGGTAATGTGATTGTATGCTCTATAAAATGTTTGTATTTACTGATTGTTATAGTTGAGATTCTCATGTATCTGAGACACTTGAGCTAATCATTTTTGAGTCATCAATCAGTTATCCTTGAATTATTTTCTAGTTCTCATGATGGGACTGAGATGTTGATTTATTTCTTGATGATGTCATGTTGTGACATGTTTGACTCAACCATTTTGATGTCTTCGATCAGTATGATCTTGAGATATTCTCGGTTGCTTGTTAAGAACCAATGGATATTGTGATTCATATTGGAGATTATATTTATGATGTTTATTTTTTGGAGCTTTTATGTGTTCTTGGATGGGAGAACCATCTTATTATCAGGTTTCGTATTAAGGAACCGAGTTTGATCTTTATGAGTGTTGTGGTATGGGACACAACTATGAATTTATGTGCCTAGGAGAGGTTGTCTAGGTACATGACTATGAGAGTGGCTTGCATAGGGGTCCGAGGCCCAAAGTGGTCAGTACCAGGGTAACCTAATGCAAGTTATGTAATAAGTGATAATCTAATAATTAAAATTTATGAGGGGAAAACACACTAAAAAGATAAGTTAAAGATATTTAAACCACCCATGCCTTGAGTTCTTGTATAGACTAAGGATGGGAGAAGTGCCTCGTCTCCTTGAGAGGGCTTCTTGGTTTCCACATGTGCCACGTTGAGGGTCCGGGGTTTAGAGTAACCAGTCCAGGGTAACTCAATGCTTGAGGGTCTGGGGTCTAATGAGAGACCAGTCCAGGGTAACTCAAGCAGCCATGTGATGACACTCCCTAGTATGTAGCCTAAGTCTCCTCTATAAATTTTTTGTACCTTTGATGGTGTATTTATTGTTGTGCCTCTGGGATTAGATGTCAATTTTGTGATGGAAGCTTTGAGTTAGTATACTTTTAGGATTCCTAGACTATTAGAGATTTATACTTTGTGGTTTTGATAGCCTATTTGGAAATTAATATTATCTCCTCAGCACGATAGGAGTGGACCACTTAGGTTCCACGCGGTCGGGTGGTAGTGTATTTTCCACTCTTATCATTTGAAATCCGTCCGAGACACCGTGGCTGGAGTATTATTGTTTGGTATTTATCCTCATTATGTCTTGGAGCATTATGATAGATGATATACCTTATGATGGATTTATTTACTGGTATGTTTCTTATATTGATGATTTGCATATGTTAGATGATGGTATCGTATCCTTTACTTTGCATGTTAGTAGGATGTTTTAGGAGTGAGATTCCTACTATGATAATACCGATGATCTCTTCGGCACTTTGGAATGTTACACACGGAGGGATGACTAGGATCCATGATGGTCTAATGATGCTATTAACGGTTGGGAGGAACCGTGCACTTAGTTATCTTTTATGATAGATGTTCATATATTTTGCGATGATGTATCATGTATGGTTTATGGTTTCATTATGTTATTGCATCATCGATTAATATTGGATGTTAATGTATTTTATTTACACAGATGTTTATTCTTTTAAGCCTTTCATACCTTGTATCATGTATAGTGGATGATTGAGCTAAACTAAAATGTAGTTACAAAAAGACACTTGTATATGGTTTAAGAATGTTGGATGTATCATTGTTATTTCATAAGAATGTGATGTTAGTTGAATGGTTGATTTAGATGTAATTCAACGTTAAGGGATCTTTAAAAAATGTAATCTGTTATATTATGTTTACTTTCTTTTGAATTGTTGCTATTGCTTCCGCTACCATGTGGATGGTTTATCTTTCATGTTTTAAAAAAAAAATATTTGGCAAACTTTAGATTAATTCTTTGGATCCCTTGGTGGGGCATTACATTTGGTATCAGAGCCCGAGTTTCAACATTGAGAGCTCTGGCTATATTTGAATGCCACTAGTTGTTAACTAATTGATCAAAATAAAAACTTTGAACTATCATGTGTATCTCTTTCAAACTGAAAAATTGAAACTAAGTGAACTGAAATAGAATCTAAACTCTTACTTGCATATTTTTTATGCTTCAACACTTAGCTTTCAAAATTAAAAATTCTACTGAAAACTTCAACGAAGGAAAAACTAAAAATTGAAACTCATTCTAGTTGCAAAACATGTATCTTTCATCTATGTTCTAAGGTAGTAAACCTTTGTTTACCTTTGCAAGCATTAAGTTGCTCTTGTTTAGAATGTAGTAAGGGATCTATGTTAGTAGTTGTTAAAAGAGTGAATGTTGGATCAATATGATTTTCGGTTTACCATTAAACCAGAATCATATTGCTCTAAATGTGTTGTAATATCCTCAGTGGAATCATGTTTCTCTACAGAGGAAAAGGGATCAATGGGACTCACATAGTGAGTATCTTAGTTTTTCATTCTTGTAGGCTTCTAGGAGTAAGCCTAATTCTAGGGGGGTGGATGTAGTGCCTGCCCCTAGGTTGCAATTTTATTATCATTGTTGAACTCTTTTAGAGCTAGTTTATGTTGTTGGTTAGCAACATTCTTTTGAGATTATCAGATATTGTGCTATGGATTCAGTTTATTATGTGATGAGATTACTTAGACTCTACATTTCATGTATGCATGATGATTAGTAAGATGATTTATTATCATATGTGTTTTCTTATGGATACTTACTCCATACTTGCATGTGTATAGTGTGTGTGTTTGCTTTGTGTATTTGCTTTTATATGGCGTGTCTGATGTGGTTAAGGAAGGGAGTCGTAGTCACCTTCTAGTCGAGATCTACACGATGCACCACTTCCTGCCATTGCCTGTTTAGTTTAGTATATATTGCGCTTGTACATGCATGGTTTTAATGCAGATTGCAGTTACCGGATATTGACTTTCTTGAATTTGCCAGGATGAGCGTACCCTATCACACTATCTCAATGATAAGAGAGGGGAGATAAATTCTCAAGTCCAAATCTCAACCCTTTAAGCCATTTGTCCTAATTGGAAAATCAGGACAAGTATATGAGTTGAGTGCCCTCTGAATGCGTCAGATGACGTAATTTGTGATATTAACCCTTCATTTGATTTTTTATGTATTTTGGCTATGATAGGTTTTCATATTTTTACCTTGTGAGTCTTTGGAGTATTTTTTATTAATTAACCCTAATTAAAATATTTAATTAATGGTTTAATTTGATATAAAATTAATATGGTATTTTAATATTTATTTTATTTAATTAATTATAAAATTAATTAAATAAAATAAAAAAATTTGAAAATAAAAGTTACAAGTTTAAATTTGGAATGTGACAATATTTATTTTAATAATAATATATTTGGAGTTCATTTTTAAATAAATGACTAAATAATAATATTATTAAGCTAATAAATATTTTAGCAAATTAAGTTTTGAAAATGAAATTTAAAAGTGAAAAATATATTTAAAATTATTAAAAGATTCTAAATCTCATGTGATTAAAATATAAATATATTGAGATTGAAAAGTGTAATTATTAAAGTTAGTGCATGAGATTTAATAAATAAATAAATAAAATTGGAAAGAGTAAAGTAAATATTATATTAATTAATGTGCATTATATTAATATTTGATCACATAGGAGTTGGCAAATTCTTGAGAGTTGTTATGTAGACAACACAAGAGTTTGTACTCTAAGAATGCATAAGTTGTCTATACTTAGGAGTTAGCATTTTATTTGAGCACATGGTGTCTACAACCTTAAGATTCATCTAGAAGGTTGGAGAAGACCCATGCCTGGTTGTCATGCTTATCTTCTAGTTATTTGTAGAGACACTATAGATTCATCTTAGAGGCCTTTAAATAGAGGCGTTCTTAGTGTGTTTTGACAAGTTGAATGGAAGCTACAAGCTTAATGGAAGCTACAAGCCACAAGCTTAAAATGGAACCTTCAAAGCTTACATGCATTGGAGAAGTTCATATGCTCATAAATTTTTTACATGCTTCTATGCTCCTTCTAGCACTTCTAGTCACTTGGAGGATTCGATTAGCTTGGATCTTAGAGGCATTGCGAATGATGGAGAAGGAAGAGATTTTCTATGGGCTTCTAAGGCATGGCAAATTAGCATCAGTGTCCAGGTGCACTCCTGATATTTGCATATTGTCTTTGCACTCTTTCTTTTCCTGTTTTCATCGTGTCTGCTATATGTGTCCAAATATTCTCTATAATTGGATCTACAATTTGAATTGGAATCTAGATATTGTATTTGGTTGCAAAGAAAACAATAGAAAAACCCTAGATCAAATTAAAGAAGAAATTAGATCTAAACAGATTTGGGTTCGAAATAGAATCAAATAGATTTGAAAATGGTTTCAAGATTTATGGCCAAATCCATTAGTGAAATTATTGGATAAATTTAGAGAACAATTACCTATTAAGAAAAAATTCTTAATTCATGACAAACTGTCATGTCGCTGCCCCTTGGATAGACCGGAACTCAGTTATTCATAACTTTTTATCCTGATTAAATTTATTCAATCGCTTCAGTCAAAATTGGCGCAACTTGGCTCTCTCAAACATATTTCAATTTCAGCCCGATCCAACGGTTAATTAAGGAGATATGACTCTCGTACTGGGACTGTTTTATTCAAGGATAGATATTTCTTCATAACCAAGAGTTCTTTATGCTTAAACTTCACAAAAATAATATATCAAAGCATGGAATGAATTAAAGATATTATTGCAATCTTTCCTTATTAGAATCTTATTAATATGCATTAGTTTTATAAAGTTTATTATCTAATCTAAATAAATCAAATTTGATTAAGATTAGTTAATATTAGAAGAAGTGTAATTAATTATTAGTCAATCTAAGTAAATGAATTTTTAAATGAGAAAAAATTAAAAGAAAAGAGATTTTAATATAGTTTATATAGTGGACTTTTCATAATGTATATTAAATTCTATTTAATATATATTAAATTCTATTTAATATATATTAAATTCTATTTAATATATATTAAATAAATTAGAGATAGTAATTTTATATTATGTTTTTAAATGAGGAGACTTTAATGATAATGGATTAAGATTTAGTTGACATGGAGTCACTGTTATAACATTGTTATAATTTGAATTACTATGGTATTATTAATATGTTATATATTATTAACTAAATTATTGATATACCTTAATGGTATTAAGAGTTAGCTAATGAAGCTTATGTAAAGTTCTCTAGATCGATTAATAATAGTTTTGATGAGTTTATTATTTATTAATGTTTGTAAAGACTAGCAAACTATTAATAAATAATGGTTTGAATAGTTATCAATAAATATGACTAGAGTTACTCTAGTGGAGATTATTTAATGATTAAAGTTTTGTAAAAGATATTAATTTTTGGTTTGAAGTATGATTGATTTTCAATCAATTAACATTCATTGAGTTGTCAATATAATTATGCGATTGAGATTTATCTTGAAATGACTATCATTAATACGAATTAATTAAGGAAACATTAGTATTCATAAAGAATGATGAATGCGATCTAATAATAAGATTTTCAATATAGCTTGTCATTAAATATTAGCAAGTGATTATTATTGAACTATGAATATGAATATTTGTGTATCGCTGACTTTTAGTTATTAGTCAACTAATATTCATTAGGTTGATGGTTTGGTTGTGAAATTATTAATTAAATCAATTAGCTAGAGTTAATTGGATTTAATTAATAATTAAGTTATGTATTGTAGATTTTATTGATATAATTCTTTTAATGAGATTATAAAAATATTGATATCAAGTTGATAGGTCTTATTCTAATAACTTGAATAATGACTTAGATATTTTAACGGTTATTAGTGATAATTTAATAATGATTATAATTAAGAGGCTTAAGTGTTAGAAATAATTAATTGAGTTTTAACCATTAAAATGTTAATGGATCATGGAATTGTGCATCTATATTAATTGGAAGATTAAATTGATCATTTTAATTAGGTTATAATCTTCTTATTCGAAGACTAGTAATTGGCTCTCTTATAATTTAGATGATTAATGATCCTTGATTTATTTAAAAGTTGACGTAACATTAAGAAGAGTCATTCAATTTGTAGCATTGATCTTAGCAAAATAAAGTGAATGATTTTATTAAGTGTCAAATGATTTAATATTTATTTTTCAGCTATTCTTAGAATATTATTTTAATGATGGAAAGAATAATGTTATCGGAGAAACAAACGGGTTGACATGTAAGAACCTTACACATTTATATTTGAAATGAAAACTGAAGCTCTACACATTATTCAACTATGTGATTTTAAGAAACCAAAACACGTGTTTGCATTGTGTCTCTATATGCATCTTGTTTTGGATTTTGGGTTGCCTAGTGTTGACCAGTTATAGGACGTCTACTAGAGGCTCAGAGGTTATGATTGTGATGTCATGATGATGTCTTAATTTTGATCTTTATAAGCCCAACCATGGTAATGTGATCGTATGCTCTATGAAATGTTTGTATTTACCGATTGTTATAGTTGAGATTCTTATGTATCTGAGACACTTGAGCTAATCATTTTTGAGTCATCGATCAGTTATCCTTGGATTATTTTCTAGTCGCCATGATGGGACTGAGATGTTGATTTATTTCTTGATGATGTCATGTTGTGACATGTTTGACTCAACCATTTTGCAGTCTTCGATCAGTATGATTTTGAGATATTCTTGGTTGCTTGTTAAGAAAAAATGGATATTGTGATTCATATTGGAGATTATATTTATGAGGTTTATTTTGTGAAGCTTTTATGTGTTATTGGATGGGAGAACCATCTTATTATCAGGTTGTCTGTTAAGGAATTGAGTTTGATCTTTATGAGTGTTGTGGTATGGGACACAACTGTGGATTTCTGTGCCTAGGAGAGGTTGTCTAGGTACATGACTATGGGAGTGGCTTGCATAGGGGTTTGGAGCCCAAATTGGTCAGTACCAGGATAACCTAATGCAAGTTATGTAATAAGTGATAATCTAATAATTAAAATTTATGAGGGGAAAACATACTAAAAAGATAAGTTAGGGATATTTAAACCACCCATGCCTTGAGTGCTTGTATAGACTAAGGATGGGAGAAGTGCCTCGTCTTCTTAAGAGGGCTTATTGGTTTCCACATGTGCCACGTTGAGGGTCTGGGGTTCAGAGTAACCAGTCTAGGGTAACGCAACACTTGAGGGTCCGAGGTTTAATGAGAGAGCAATCCAGGGTAACTCAAGAAGCCATGTGATGACACTCCCTAGTATGTAGCCTGAGTCTCCTCTATAGATTTTATGTACCATTGATGGTGTACTTATTGTTGTTCCTCTGGAATTAGATGTCAGTTTTGTGATGGAACCTTTGAGTTAGTATACTTTTAAGATTCCTGGACTATTAGAGATTTATACTTTGTAGTTTTGATAGCATGTTTTGGACTTGAGATTATCTCCTCAGCATGGTGGGTGTTGACCACTTAGGTTCCACGCGGTCGGGTGGTAGTGTATGTTCCACTCTTATCATTTGAGATCCGTCTGAGACACCGTAGCTGAAGTATTATTGGTTGGTATTTATCTCCATTATGTCTTGGAGCATTATGATAGATGATATACCTTATGATGGATGTATTTACTGGTATGTTTCTTATATTGATGATTTTCATATGTTAGATGATGGCATCCTATACTTTACTTTGCATTTTAGTAGGATATTTTAGGAGTGACATTCCTACTATGATAATACCGATGATCTCTTCGGTGCTTTAGAATGTTACGCACGGAGGGATGACTAGGATCCACGATGGTCTAATGATGCTATTAACTGTTGGGAGGAACCGTGCACTTAGTTATTTATGTTTGTGAATTATGGTTATCTTTTATGATGGATGTTCATATCTTTTGCGATGATGTATCATGTATGGTTTATGGTTTCATTATGTTATTGCATCATGGACTAATATTAGATGTTAATGTAATTTATCTACACAGATGTTTATTCTTTTAAGCCTTTCATACCTTATATCATGTATAGCGGATGATTGAGCTAAACTAAAATGTAGTTACAAAAGGACACTTGTATATGGTTTAAGAATGTTGGATTTATCATTGTTATTTCATAAGAATGTGATGTTATTTGAATGGTTGATTTCAATGTAATTCAAAGTTAAGGGATCTTTAAAGAGTGTAATTTGTTATAGTATGTTTACTTTCATTTGAATTGTTGCTATTACTTTTGCTACCATGTGGATTTTTTATCTTTGATGTTTTAAAAAAAATGTTTGGAAAATTTTAGGTTAATTCTTTGGATCCCTTGGCGGGGCATTACATTTGGTATCAGAGCCCGAGTTTCAACATTGGGAGCTCTGGGTATATTTGAATGCCACTAGTTGTTAACTAGTTGATCAAAATAAAAACTTTGAACTATCATGTGTATCTCTTTCAAACTAAAAACTTGAAACTAGGTGAACTGAAACAGAATCTAAACTGTTACTTGCATATTTTCCATGCTTCAACACTTAGCTTTCAAAACTGAAAATTCTACTAAAACCTTAAACGAAGGCAAAACTAAAAATTGAAACTCATTTTAATTGCAAAACATGTATCTTTCATCTATGTTGTAAGGTAGTAAACCTTTGTTTACCTTTGCAAGCACTAAGTTGCTCTTGTTTAGAATGTATTAAGGGATCTATTTTAATAGTTGTTAAAAGAGTGAATGTTGCATCGATATGATTTTCGGTTTATCATTAAACCAGAATCATATTGCTCTAAGTGTGTTGTAATATCCTCAGTGGAATCATGTTTCTCTACAGAGAAAAAGGGATCAATGGGACCCACATAGTGAATATCTTAGTTTTTCATTCTTGTAGGCTTCTAGGAGTAAGCCTAATTCTAGGGGGGGTGGATGTAGTGCCTGCCCCTAGGTTGCAATTTAGTTATCATTGCTGAACTCTTTTAGAGCTAGTTTATGTTGTTGGTTAGCAGCATTCTTTTGATATTATTAGATATTGTGCTATGGATTCAGTTTATTATGTGATGAGATTACTTAGATACTACATTTCATGTATGCATGATGATTAGTAAGATGATTTATTATCATATGTGTTTTCTTATGGATACTTACCCCATACTTGCATGTGTATGGTGTGCGTGTTTGCGTTGCGTATTTTTCTTTTGTATAGCGTGTCTGATGTGGGTAAGGAAGGGAGTCGTAGTCACCTGCTAGTCAAGATCTATACGATGCAGCACTTCCTGCCATTGCCTGTTTAGTTTAGTATATATTATTCTTGTACATGCATGATTTTTTTGCAGGTTGCAGGTACCCAATATCGACTTTCTTGAATTTTTCAGGATGAGCGTACCCTATCACACTATCTCAATGATAAGAGAGGGGAGATAAATTCTCAAGTCCAAATCCCAACCCTTTAAGCCATTCGTCCTAATTGGAAAATTAGGACAAGTATCTGAGTTGAGTAGCCTCTGAATGCGTCAGATGACGTAATTCGCAATATTAACCCTTGATTTGATTAATTGAAAAATTAATTAAATAAAATAATTAAATTTGAAAATAAAAGTTACAAGTTTAAATTTGGAATGTGACAATATTTATTTTAATAATAATATATTTGGAGTTAATTTTTAAATAAATGACTAAATAATAATATTATTAAGCTAATAAATATTTTAGCAAATTAAGTTTTGAAAATGAAATTTAAAAGTGAAAAATATATTTAAAATTATTAAAAGATTCTAAATCTCATGTGATTAAAATATAAATATATTGAGATTGAAAAGTGGAATTATTAAAGTTAGTGCATGAGATTTAATAAATAAATAAATTAAATTGGAAAGAGTAAAGTAAATATTATATTAATTAATGTGCATTATATTAATGTTTGATCACATATGAGTTGGCAAATTCTCGAGAGTTGTCATTTAGACAACACAGGAGACCCGTGCTTGGTTGTCATGCTTATCTTCTAGTTGTTTCTAGAGACACTCTAGATGCATCTTAGAGGCTTTTAAATAGAGGCTCTCTTAGTGTGTTTTGACAAGTTGAATGGAAGCTACAAGCCACAAGCTTAAAATGGAAGCTTCAAAGCTTACATGCATTGGAGAAGTTCATAAGCTCATAAATTTTCTACATGCTTCTATGCTCCTTCTAGCACTTCTAGTCACTTGGAGAATTCGATTGACTTGGATCTTGGAGGAATTGCGAATGATGGAGAAGGAAGGGATTTTCTATAAGCTTCTAAGGCATGACGGATTAGCATCAGTGTCCAGGTGCACTCGTGATATTCGCATATTCTCTTTGCACTCTTTCTCTTTCTGTCTTCATCATGTCTGCTATATGTGTCTGAATATTCTCTATGATTGGATCTACAATTTGAATTGGAATCTAGATATTGTATTTGGTTGCAAAGAAAACAATAGAAAAACCCTAGATCCAATAAAGGAAGAAATTAGATCTAAATGGGTTTGGGTTCGAAATAGAATCAAATAGATTTGAAAATGGTTTCAAGATTTATGACCAAATCCATTAGTGAAATTATTGGATAAATTTAAAGAACAATTACCTTTTAAGAGAAAATTCTCAATTCATCACAAACTGTCATGTTGCTGCCCCTTGGATCGACCCGAACTCAGTCATTCATAACTTTTTATCGTGATCTAATTTATCTGATCGCTCTAGTCAAAATTGGTGCAACTTAGCTCTTTCCAACATATTTCAATTTCAGCCCTATCCAATGGTTCATTAAGGAGATATAACCCTCGTAGTGGGACTATTTTATTCAAAGACAGATATTTCTCCATAACCAAAAGTTTTTTATGCTTAAACTTCACAAAAATAATATATCAAAGCATGGAATGAATTAACGATATTATTGCAATCTTTCCTTATTAGAATCTTATTAATATGCATTAGTTTTATAAAGTTTATTATCTAATCCAATTAAATCAAATTTAATTAAGATTAGTTAATAGTAGAAGAAGTGTAATTAATTATTAGTCAATCTAAGTAAATAAATTTTTTAATGAGAAAAAATTAAAAGAAAAGAGATTTTAATATAGTTTATATAGTGGACTTTTCATAGTTTTTATTATCTCCTCAGTATGGTGGGAGTGGACCACTTAGTTTCCATGTGGTCGGGTGGTAGTGTATTTTTCACTCTTATTATTTCAAATCCGTCTGAGACACCATGGCTGGAGTATTATTGATTTGTATTTATCTTCATTATGTCTTGGAGCATTATGATGATGATATACCTTATAATGGATGTATTTACTGGTATGTTTCTTATATTGATGATTTGCATATGTTACATGATGGTATCTTATGCTTTACTTTGCATGTTAGTAGGATGTTTTAGGAGTGACATTCCTACTATGATAATACCGATGATCTCTTCGGTGCTTCGAAATTTTACGCACGGAGGGATGACTAAGATCCACGATGGTCTAATGATGCTATTAACGGTTGGGATGAACCATGCACTTAGTTATTTATGTTTGTGAATTATGGTTATCTTTTATGATGGATATTCATATCTTTTGCGATGATGTATCATGTATAGTTTATGGTTTCATTATGTTATTGTATCATGGATTAATATTGGATGTTAATGTACTTTATTTATATAGATATTTATTCTTTTAAGCCTTTCATACCTTGTATCATGTATAGTGGATGATTGAGCTAAACTAAAATGTAGTTACAAAAGGACACTTGTATATGGTTTAAGAATGTTGGATGTATCATTGTTATTTCATAAGAATGTGATGTTAGTTGAATGGTTGATTTAGATGTAATTCAACGTTAAGGGATCTTTAAAAAATGTAATATGTTATATTATGTTTACTTTCTTTTGAATTGTTGCTATTGCTTCCGCTACCATGTGGATGGTTTATCTTTCATATTTTAAAAAAAAAATTGTTTGACAAATTTTAGGTTAATTCTTTCGATCCCTTGGCGGGGCATTACATTTGGTATCAGAGCCCGAGTTTCAATATAAGGAGCTCTGGGTATATTTGAATGTCACTAGTTGTTAACTAGTTGATCAAAATAAAATCTTTGAACTATCATCTGTATCTCCTTCAAACTGAAAACTTGGAACTAGGTGAACTGAAACAAAATTTAAACTGTTACTCCCATATTTCTCATGCTTCAACACTTAGATTTCAAAATTAAAAATTCTATTGAAAACTTAAACGAAGGAAAAACTAAAAATTGAAACTCATTCTAGTTGCAAAACATGTATCTTTCATCTATGTTGTAAGGTAGTAAACCTTTGTTTACCTTTGCAAGCATTAAGTTGCTCTTGTTTAGAATGTATTAAGGGATCTATTTTAGTAGTTGTTAAAAGAGTGAATGTTGGATCGATATGATTTTTGGTTTACCATTAAACCAGAATTATATTGCTCTAAGTGTGTTGTAATATCCTTAGTGGAATCATATTTCTCTACAGAGGGAAAGGGATCAATGAGACCCACATAGTGAGTATCTTAGTTTTTCATTCTTGTAGGCTTTCAGGAGTAAGCCTAATTCTAGAGGGGGTGGATGTAGTGCTTGCCCCTAGGTTGCAATTTTGTTATTGTTGCTTAACTCTTTTAGAACTAGTTTATGTTGTTGGTTAGCAGCATTCTTTTGAGATTATCAGATATTGTGCTATGGATTTAGTTTATTATGTGATGAGATTATTTAGACTCTACATTTCATGTATGCATGATGATTAGTAAAATTATTTATTATCATATGTGTTTTCTTATGGATACTTACCCCATACTTGCATGTGTATGGCGTGTCTGATGTGCTTAAAAAAGGGAGTCGTACTCACCTGCTAGTTGGGATCTACACGATGCACCACTTCCTGCCATTGCCTGTTTAGTTTAGTATATACTATGCTTGTACATGCATAATTTTTATGCAGGTTGCAGGTACCAGGTATCGACTTTCCTGAATTTGCCAAGATGAGCATACCCTATCACACTATCTTAATGATAAAAGAGGGGAGATAAATTTTCAAGTCCAAATCTCAACCCTTTAAGCCATTTGTCCTAATTGGAAAATTAAGACAAATATCTGAGTTGAGTACCCTCTGAATGCGTCAGATGACATAATTCGTGATATTAACCCTTGATTTGATTTTGTATGTATTTTGGCTATGATGGATTTTTATATTTTTACCTTGTGAGTCTTTGGAGTATTTTCTATTAATTAAGCCTAATTAAAAGATTTAATTAATGGTTTAATTTAATAGAAAATTAATATGGTATTTTAATATTTATATTATTTAATTAATTGAGAAATTAATTAAATAAAATAATTAAATTTGGAAATAAAAGTTACAAGTTTAAATTTGGAATGTGACAATATTTATTTTAATAATAATATATTTGGAATTCATTTTTAAATAAATGACTAAATAATAATATTATTAAGCTAATAAATATTTTAGCAAATTAAGTTTTGAAAATGAAATTTAAAAGTGAAAAAGATATTTAAAATTATTAAAAGATTCTAAATCTCATGTGATTAAAATATAAATATATTGAGATTGAAAAGTGGAATTATTAAAGTTAGTGCATGAGATTTAATAAATAAATAAATAAAATTGGAAAGAGTAAAGTAAATATTATATTAATTAATGTGCATTATATTAATGTTTGATCGCATATGATTGGCAAATTTTTGAGAGTTGTCATGTAGACAACACAAGAGTTTGTACTCTAAGAATGCATAAGTTGTCTACACTTAGGAGTTAGCATTTTATTTGAGCACATGGTGTCTACAACCTTAAGACTCATCTAGAAGGTTGGAGAAGACCCATGCTTTGTTGTCATGCTTATCTTCTAGTTGTTTCTAGAGACACTCTACATGCATCTTAGAGGTCTTTAAAAAGAGGCTCTCCTAGTGTGTTTGTACAAATTGAATGGAAGCTACAAGCTTAATGGAAGCTACAAGCCACAAGCTTAAAATGGAAGCTTCAAAGCTTACATGCATTGGAGAAGTTCATATGCTCATAAATTTTTTACATGCTTCTATGCTCCTTCTAGCACTTCTAGTCACTTGGAGGATTCGAATGGCTTGGATCTTGGAGGAATTGCGAATGATGAAGAAGGAAGGGATTTTTTATGGGCTTCTAAGGCATGGCGGATTAGCATCAGTGTCCAGGTGCACTTGTGATATTCGCATATTCTCATTGCACTCTTTCTCTTTCTATCTTCATCGTGTCTGCTATATGTGTCTAAATATTCTCTATGATTGGATCTACAATTTGAATTGAAATCTAGATATTGTATTTGGTTGCAAAGAAAACAATAGAAAAACTTTAGATTCAATTAAGGAAGAAATTCTATCTAAACGGGTTTGGGTTCGAAATAGAATCAAATAGATTTGAAAATGGTTTCAAGATTTATAGCCAAATTTATTAGTGAAATTATTGGATAAATTTAAAAAACAATTACCTTTTAAGAGAAAATTCTTAATTCATCACAAACTGTAATGTCGATGCCCCTTGGATAGACTCAAACTCAGTTATTTATAATTTTTTATCATGATTGAATTTATTCAATCGCTCCGGTCAGAATTGACACAACTTAGCTCTCTTCAACATATTTCAATTTCAGCCCGATCCAACGGTTCATTAAAATGATATGACCTTCGTAGTGGGACTGTTTTATTCAAAGACAGATATTTCTCCATAACCAAGAGTTCTTTATGTTTAAACTTCACAAAAATAATATATCAAAGCATGGAATGAATTAAAGATATTATTGGAATCTTCCCTTATTAGAATCTTATTAATATGCATAAGTTTTATAAGATTTATTATCTAATCTAATTAAATCAAATTTAATTAATATTAGTTAATAGTAGAAGAAGTGTAATTAATTATTAGTCAATCTAAGTAAATGGATTTTTAAATGAGAAAAAATTAAAAGAAAAGTGATTTTAATATAGTTTATATAGTGGACTTTTCATAATGTATATTAAATTCTATTTAATATATATTAAATAATTTAGAGATAGTAATTTTATATTATGTTTTTAAATGAGGAGACTTTAATGATAATAGACTAAGATTTAATTGACATGGAGTCACTGTTATAACATTGTTATAATTTGAGTTACTATGGTATTATTAATACGTTATATATTATTAACTAAATTATTGATATACCTTAATGGTATTAAGCGTTAGCTAATGAAGCTTATGCAAAGTTCTCTAAATCGATTAATAATAGTTTTGATGAGTTCATTATTTATTAATGTTTGTAAAGATTAGCAAACTATTAATAAATAATTGTTTGAATAATTATCAATAAATACGATTAGAGTTAATTTAGTGGAGATTATGTAATGATTAAAGTTTTGTAAAAGATATTGATTTTTGTTTTGAAGTATGATTGATTTTTAATCAATTAATATTCATTGAGTTGTCAATATAATTATGCAATTGAGATTTATCTTGAAATGACTATCATTAATACGAATTAATTATGGAAACATTAGTATTCATAAAGAATGATGAATGCGATCTAATAATAAGATTTCCAATATAGCTTGTCATTTAATATTAGCAAGTGATTATTATTGAACTATGAACATGAATATTTGTGTATGGCTAACTTTTAGTTATTAGTCAACTAATATTCATTAGGTTGATGGTTTGATTGTGAAATTATTAATTAAATCAATTAGCTAGAGTTAATTGGATTTAATTAATAATTAAGTTATGTAATGGATATTTTATTGATATAATTATTTTAATGATATTGTAAAAATATTGATGTCAAGTTGATAGGTCTTATTATAATAACTTGAATAATGACTTAGATATTTTAACGGTTATTAGTGATAATTTAATAATGAATATAATTAAGAGGCTTAAGTGTTAGAGATACTTAATTGAGTTTTAACTATTAAAATGTTAATGGATCATGGAATTGTGCACCTATGTTAATTGGTAGATTAAATTGATCATTTTAATTAAGTTGTAATCTTCTTATTCGTAGACTAGTAATTGGCTCTCTTATAACTTAGATGATTAATGATCCTTGATTTATGTTAAAAGTTGAGGTAACATTAAGAAGAGTCATTCAATTTGTAACATTGATCTTAGAAAAATAAAGTGAATGATTTTATTAAGTGTCAAATGATTTAATATTTATCTTTCAGCTATTCTTAGAATATTATTTTAATGATGGAAAGAATAATGTTATCGAAGAAACAAATAGGTTGACTTGTAGGTCAAATGAAGAACCTTACACATTTATATTTGAAATGAAAACTGAAGCTCTACACATTATTCAACTATGTGATTTTAATAAATGAAAACATGTGTTTGCCGTATGTATTCTATATGCTTTTTGTTTTGGGTTTTGGGTTGACTAGTGTTGACCAGTTATAGGACGTCTACCAGAGGCTCGGGGGTTATGATTGTGATGTCATGATGATGTCTTAATTCTAATGTTTATAAGCCCAACCATGGTAATGTGATCATATCCTCTATGAAATGTTTGTATTTACTAATTGTTATAGTTGAGATTCTTATGTATCTGAGGCACTTGAGCCAATCATTTTTGAGTCATCGATCAGTTATCCTTGGATTATTTTCTAGTCGCCATGATGGGACTGAGATGTTGATTTATTTCTTGATGATGTCATGTTGTGACATGTTTGACTCAACCATTTTGGAGTCTTCGATCAGTATGATTTTGAGATATTCTTGGTTGCTTGTTAAGAACCAATGGATATTGTGATTCATATTGGAGATTATATTTATGACGTTTATTTTGTGGAGCTTTTATGTGTTCTTGGATGGGAGAACCATCTTATTATCAGGTTGTCTGTTAAGAAACTGAGTTTGATCTTTATGAGTGTTATGGTATGGGACACAACTGTGGATTTATGTGCCTAGGAGAGGTTGTCTATGTACATGACTATGGGAGTGGCTTGCATAGGGGTCTGGGGCCCAATATGGTCATTACCAGGGTAACCTAATGCAAGTTATGTAATAAGTGATAATCTAATAATTAAAATTTATGGGGGAAAAACACACTAAAAGGATAAGTCAGAGATATTTAAACCACCCATGCCTTGAGTGCTTGTATAGGCTAAGGATGAGAGAAGTGTCTCGTATTTTTGAGATGGCTTCTTGGTTTTCACATGTGCCACGTTGAGGGTCCGGGGTTCAGAGTAACCAGTCCAGGGTAACTCAATCTTGAGGGTCTGAGGTCTAATGAGAGACCAGTCCAGGGTAACTCAAGCAGCCATGTGATGACGCTCCCTAGTATGTAGCCTGAGTCTCCTCTATAGATTTTATGTACCTTTGATGGTGTACTTATTATTGTGCCTCTGAGATTAGATGTCAGTTTTGTGATGGACCTTTTGAGTTAGTATACTTTTAGGATTCTTGGACTATTAGAGATTTATACTTTATGGTTTTAGTAGCCTGTTTGGGGCTTGAGATTATCTCCTCAGCACGGTGGGAGTGGACCACTTAAGTTCCACGCGGTTGGGTGGTAGTGTATTTTTCACTCTTATCATTTGAGATCCATCCAAGACACCGTGGCTGGAGTATTATTGGTTAGTATTTATCTTCATTATGTCTTGGAGCATTATGATAGATGATATACCTAATGATGGATGTATTTACTGGTATGTTTCTTATATTAATGATTTGTATATGTTAGATGATGGTATCCTATACTTTACTTTGCTTGTTAGTAGGATGTTTTAGGAGTAACATTCCTACTATGATAATACCGATGATCTCTTCGGTGCTTTGAAATGTTACGCATGGAGGGATGACTAGGATCCATGATGGTCTAATGATGCTATTAACGGTTGGGAGGAACCGTGCACTTAGTTATTTATGTTTGTGAATTATGGTTATCTTTTATGATGGATGTTCATATCTTTTGCGATGATGTATCATGTATGGTTTATGGTTTCATTATGTTATTGCATCATGGATTAATATTGGATGTTAATGTAATTTATTTACACAGATGTTTATTCTTTTAAGCCTTTCATACCTTGTATCATGTATAGTGAATGATTGAGCTGAACTAAAATGTAGTTACAAAAAGACACTTGTATATGGTTTAAGAATGTTGGATGTATCATTGTTATTTCATAAGAATGTGATGTTAGTTGAATGGTTGATTTAGATGTAATTCAACGTTAAGGGATCTTTAAAAAATGTAATATGTTATATTATGTTTACTTTCATTTGAATTGTTGCTATTGCTTCCACTACCATGTGGATGGTTTATCTTTCATGTTTAAAAAAAAAAATTTGGCAAATTTTAGGTTAATTCTTTGGATCCCTTGGCGGGGCATTACATTTAGTATCAGAGCCCGAGTTTCAACATTGAGAGCTCTGGGTATATTTGAATGCCACTAGTTGTTAACTAGTTGATCAAAATAGATACTTTGAACTATCATGTGTATCTCTTTCAAACTGAAAACTTGAAACTAGGTGAACTGAAACAGAATCTAAACTCTTACTTGCATATTTTTCATGCTTCAACACTTAGCTTTCAAAATTGAAAATTCTACTGAAAACTTAAAGAAAGAAAAAACTAAAAATTGAAACTCATTCTAGTTGCAAAACATGTATCTTTCATCTATGTTATAAGGTAGTAAACCTTTGTTTACCTTTGCAAGCATTAAGTTGCTTATGTTTAGAATGTATTAAGGGATCTATTTTAGTAGTTGTTAAAAGAGTGAATGTTGGATCGATATGATTTTCAGTTTACCATTAAACTAGAATCATATTGCTCTAAGTGTGTTGTAATATCCTCAGTGGAATCATGTTTCTCTACAGAGGAAAAGGGATCAATGGGATCCACATAGTGAGTATCTTAGTTTTTCATTCTTGTAGGCTTCTAGGAGTAAGCCTAATTCTAGAGGGGTGGATGTAGTGTCTGCCCCTAGGTTAGAATTTTCTTATCATTGCTGAACTCTTTTAGAGCTAGTTTATGTTGTTGGTTAGCATCATTTTTTTGAGATTATTAGATATTGTGCTATGGATTCAGTTTATTATGTGTTAAGATTACTTAAACTCTACATTTCATGTATGCATGATGATTAGTAAGATGATTTATTATCATATGTGTTTTCTTATGGATACTTATCCCATACTTGCATGTGTATGGTGTGCGTGTTTGCTTTCTGTATTTGCTTTTGTATGGCGTGTCTGATGTGGTTAAAGAAGGGAGTCCTAGTCACCTGCTAGTCAGGATCTACATGATGCAACACTTCCTGCCATTGCCTATTTAGTTTAGTATATATTGTGCTTGTACATGCATGATTTTTATGCAGGTTGTAGGTACCGAGTATCGACTTTCCTGAATTTGCCAGGATGAGCGTACCCTATCACACTATCTCAATGATAAGAGAGGGAAGATAAATTCTCAAGTCCAAATCCCAACCCTTTAAGTCATTTGTCCTAATGGAAAAATTAGGACAAGTATCTGAGTTAAGTACCCTCTGAATGCATCAGATGACGTAATTCGCGATATTAACCCTTGATCTGATTTTGTATGTATTTTGGCTATGATGGGTTTTCATATTTTTACCTTGTGAATCTTTGAAGTATTTTCTATTAATTAAGCCTAATTAAAAGATTTAATTAATGGTTTAATTTAATAGAAAATTAATATAGTATTTTATTATTTATTTTATTTAATTAGTTCAAAAATTAATTAAATAAAATAATTAAATTTGAAAATAAAAGTTACAAGTTTAAATTTGGAATGTGAAAATATTTATTTTAATAATAATATATTTGGAGTTCATTTTTAAATAAATGACTAAATAATAATATTATTAAGCTAATAAATATTTTAGCAAATTAAGTTTTGAAAATGAAATTTAAAAGTGAAAAATATATTTAAAATTATTAAAAGATTATAAATCTCATGTGATTAAAATATAAATATATTGAGATTGAAAAGTGGAATTATTAAAGTTAGTGCACGAGATTTAATAAATAAATAAATAAAATTGGAAAGAGTAAAGTAAATATTATATTAATTAATGTGCATTATATTAATGTTTGATCACATAGGAGTTGGCAAATTCTCGAGAGTTGTCATGTAGACAACACAAGATTTTGTACTATAAGAATGCATAAATTGTCTACACTTAGGAGTTAGCATTTTATTTGAGCACATGGTGTCTACAACCTTAAGACTCATCTAGAAGGTTGGAGAAGACCCATGCTTGGTTGTCATGCTTATCTTTTAGTTGTTTCTAGAGACACTCTAAATGCATCTTAGAGACCTTTAAATAAAGGCTCTCCTAGTGTGTTTTGACAAGTTGAATGAAAGCAACAAGCTTAATGGAAGCTACAAGCCACAAGCTTAAAATAGAAGTTTCAAAGCTTACATGCATTGGAGAAGTTCATATGCTCATAAATTTTTTACATGCTTCTATGCTCCTTCTAGCACTTCTAGTCACTTGGAGGATTCGATTGGCTTGTATCTTGGAGGAATTACGAATGGTGGAGAAGGAAGGAATTTTCTATGGGCTTCTAAGGCATGATGAATTAGCATCAATGTCTATGTGCACTCGTGATATTCACATATTCTCTTTGCACTCTTTCTCTTCCTGTCTTCATCGTGTCTGCTATATGTGTCTGAATATTCTCTATGATTGGATCTACAATTTGAATTGGAATCTAGATATTGTATTTGGTTGCAAAGAAAACAATAGAAAAACCTTAGATCCAATTAAGGAAGAAATTAGATCTAAACGGGTTTGGGTTCGAAATAGAATCAAATAGATTTGAAAATGGTTTCAAGATTTATGGCCAAATCTATTAGTGAAATTATTGGATAAATTTAGAGAACAATTACCTTTTAAGAGGAAATTCTTAATTCATCACAAACTGTCATGTCGCTGCCCCTTGGATAGACTCAAACTCAGTCATTTATAATTTTTTATCATGATCAAATTTATTCGATCACTCCAGTCAGAATTGACACAACTTAGCTCTCTTCAACATATTTCAATTTCAGCCCGATCCAACGGTTCATTAAGGAGATATGACCCTCGTAGTGGGACTGTTTTATTCAAATACAGATATTTCTCCATAACCAAGAGTTCTTTATGCTTAAACTTCACAAAAATAATATATCAAAGCATGGAATGAATTAAAGATATTATTGTAATCTTCCCTTATTAGAATCTTATTAATATGCATAAGTTTTATAAGATTTATTATCTAATCTAATTAAATCAAATTTAATTAAGATTAGTTAATAGTAGAAGAAGTGTAATTAATTATTAGTCAATCTAAGTAAATAGATTTTTAAATAAAAACAAATTAAAAGAAAAGAGATTTTAATATAGTTTATATAGTGGACTTTTCATAATGTATATTAAATTCTTTTTAATATATATTAAATAATTTAGAGATGGTAATTTTATATTATGTTTTTAAATGAGGAGACTTTAATGATAATGGATTAAGATTTAATTGACATGTAGTCACTGTTATAACATTGTTATAATTTGAATTACTATAGTATTATTAATACGTTATATATTATTAACTAAATTATTGATATACTTTAATGGTATTAAGAGTTAGCTAATGAAGCTTATGTAAAGTTCTCTAGATCGATTAATAATAGTTTTGATGAGTTTATTATTTATTAATGTTTGTAAGAACTAGCAAACTATTAATAAATAATAGTTTGAATAGTTATCAATAAATACGATTAGAGTTAATCTTGTAGAAATTATTTAATGATTAAAGTTTTGTAAAGGATATTAATTTTTGGTTTGTTTGAAGTATGATTGATTTTTAATCAATTAATATTCATTGAGTTGTCAATATAATTATGCGATTGAGATTTATCTTGAAATGACTATCATTAATTCGAATTAATTAAGGAAACATTAGTATTCATAAAGAATGATGAATGTGATCTAATAATAAGATTTCCAATATAGCTTGTCATTAAATATTAGCAAGTGATTATTATGGAACTATGAACATGAATATTTGTTTATGGCTGACTTTTAGTTATTAGTCAACTAATATTCATTAGGTTGATGGTTTGGTTGTGAAATTATTAATTAAATCAATTAGCTAGAGTTAATTGGATTTAATTAATAATTAAGTTATGTAATGGAGATTTTATTGATATAATTCCTTTAATGAGATTGCAAAAATATTGATATCAAGTTGATAGGTCTTATTATAATAACTTGAATAATGACTTAGATATTTTAACGGTTATTAGTGATAATTTAATAATGATTATAATTAAGAGGCTTAAGTGTTAGAGATACTTAATTGAATTTTAACCGTTAAAATGTTAATGGATCATGGAATTGTGCACCTATGTTAATTGGTAGATTAAATTGATCATTTTAATTAGGTTATAATCTTCTTATTCGAAGACTAGTAATTGGCTCTTTTATAATTTAGATGATTAATGATCCTTGATTTATGTTAAAAGTTGAGGTAACATTAAGAAGAGTCATTCAATTTGTAACATTGATCTTAGAAAAATAAAGTGAATGATTTTATTAAGTGTCAAATGATTTAATATTTATCTTTCAACTATTCTTAGAATATTATTTTAATGATGGAAAGAATAATGTTATCGGAGAAACAAACGGGTTGACGTGTAGGTCAAATGAAGAACTTTACACATTTATATTTGAAATGAAAACTGATGCTCTACACATTATTCAACTATGTGATTTTAATAAACGAAAACATGTGTTTGCATTGTGTATTCTATATGCTTCTTGTTTTTGGTTTTGGGTTGACTAGTGTTGACCAGTTATAGGACGTCTACCAGAGGCTCGGGGGTTATGATTGTGATGTCATGATGATGTCTTAATTCTGATCTTTATAAGCCCAACCATGGTAATGTGATTGTATGCTCTATGAAATGTTTGTATTTACTGATTGTTATAGTTGAGATTCTTATGTATCTGAGACACTTGAGCTAATTATTTTTGAGTCATCGATCAGTTATCATTGGATTATTTTCTAGTCACCATGATGGGACTGAGATGTTGATTTATTTCTTGATGATGTCATGTTGTGACATGTTTGACTCAACAATTTCGGAGTCTTTCATTAGTATGATTTTGAGATATTCTTGGTTGCTTGTTAAGAACCAATGGATATTGTGATTCATATTGAAGATTATATTTATGAAGTTTATTTTGTGGAGCTTTTATGTGTTCTTGGATGGGAGAACCATCTTATTATCAGGTTGCCTGTTAAGGAACCGAGTTTGATCTTTATGAGTATTGTGGTATGGGACACAACTATGGATTTATGTGCCTAGGAGAGGTTGTCTGGGTACATGACTATGGGAGTGGCTTGCATAGGGGTACCGACCCCAAAGTCGTTAGTACCAGGGTAACCTAATGCAAGTTATGTAATAAGTGATAATCTAATAATTAAAATTTATGGGGGGAAAACACACTAAAAATATAAGTTAGAGATATTTAAACCACCCATGCCTTGAGTGCTTGTATAGACTAAGGATGGGAGAAGTGCCTCATCTTCTTGAGAGGGCTTCTTGGTTTCCACATGTGCCACGTTGAGGATCCGGGGTTCAGAGTAACTAGTCCAGGGTAACTCAACGCTTGAGGGTCTGGGGTCTAATGAGTGACTAGTCTAGGGTAACTCAAGCAGCCATGTGATGACACTCCCTAGTATGTAGCCTGAGTCTTCTATATAGATTTTATGTACCTTTGATGGTGTACTTATTATTGTGCCTCTGAGATTAGATGTCAGTTTTGTGATGGAACCTTTGAGTTAGTATACTTTTAGAATTCCTAGACTATTAGAGATTTATAATTTGTGGTTTTGATAGCCTTTTTGGGACTTATGATTATCTCCTCAGCATGGTGGGAGCGGACCACTTAAATTTCACGTGGTTGTGTGGTAGTGTATTTTCCACTCTTATCATTAGAGATCCGTCCTAGACACCGTGGCTAGAGTATTATTGGTTGGTATTTATCTTCATTATGTCTTGGATCATTATGATAGATGATATACCTTATGATGGATGTATTTACTGGTATATTTCTTATATTGATGATTTGCATATGTTAGATGATGGTATCCTATGCTTTACTTTACATGTTAGTAAGATGCTTTAAGAGTGACATTCCTACTATGATAATACTGATGATCTCTTCGGTGGTTTGGAATGTTACGCACGGAGGGATGGCTAGGATCTACAATGGTCTAATGATGCTATTAACGATTGGAAGGAACTGTGCACTTAGTTATTTATGTTTGTGAATTATGATTATCTTTTATGATGGATGTTCATATCTTTTGCGATGATGTATCATGTATGGTTTATGGTTTCATTATGTTATTGCATCATAGATTAATATTGGATGTTAATGTACTTTATTTACACAGATGTTTATTCTTTTAAGCCTTTCATACCTTGTATCATATATAGTGGATGATTGAGCTAAACTAAAATGTAGTTACAAAAGGACACTTGTATATGGTTTAAGAATGTTGGATGTATCATTGTTATTTCATAAAAATGTGATGTTAGTTGAATGGTTGATGTAGATGTAATTCAATGTTAAGGAATCTTTAAAGAATGTAATATGTTATATTATGTTTACTTTCATTTGAATTGTTGCTACTGCTTCAACTATAATATGGATGGTTTATCCTCCATGTTTTTCAAAAAAATGTTTGACAAAATTTAGGTTAATTCTTTGGATCCCCTGGCGGGGCATTACATTTGGTATCAAAGCTCGAGTTTCAACATTGGGAGCTCTGGGTATATTTGAATGCCACTAGTTGATAACTAGTTGATCAAAATAAAAACTTTGAACTATCATGTGTATTTCTTTCAAACTGAAAAATTGAAACAAGGTGAACTGAAACTAAATTTAAACTGTTACTTGCATATTTTTCATGCTTCAACACTTAGCTTTCAAAATTAAAAATTCTACTGAAAACTTAAATGAAGGCAAAACTAAAAATTGAAACTCATTCTAGTTGCAAAATATGTATCTTTCATCTATGTTGTAAGGTAGTAAACCTTTGTTTACCTTTGCAAGCATTAAGTTACTCTTGTTTAGAATGTACTAAGGGATCTATTTTAGTAGTTGTTAAAATAGTGAACGTTGGATCGATATGATTTTCGATTTACCATTAAACCAGAATCATATTGCTTTAAGTGTGTTGTAATATCCTCAGTGGAATCATGTTTCTCTACAGAGGAAAAGGGATCAATGGGACCCACATAGTGAGTATCTTAGTTTTTCATTCTTGTAGGCTTCTAAGAGTAAGCCTAATTCTAGGGGGTTGGATGTAGTGCCTGCCCCTAGGTTGGAATTTTGTTATCATTGCTGAACTCTTTTAGAGCTAGTTTATGTTGTTGGTTAGCAGCATTCTTTTGAGATTATTAGATATTGTGCTATGGATTCAGTTTATTATGTGATGAGATTACTTAGGTTCTACATTTCATGTATGCATGATGATTAGTAAGATGATCTATTATCAAATGTGTTTTCTTATGGATACTTACCCCATACTTGCATATGTATGGTGTGCGTGTTTACTTTGCGTATTTGCTTTCGTATGGCGTGTCTGATGTGCTTAAGGAAGGGAGTCGTAGTCACCTGCTAGTCGGGATCTACACGATGCATCACTTCTTGCCATTGCGTATTTAGTTTAGTATATATTGTGCTTGTACATGCATGGTTTTTATGCAGATTACAGGTATTGGGTATCGACTTTCCTGAATTTGCCAGGATGAGCATACCCTATCACACTATCTCAATGATAAGAGAGGGGAGATAAATTCTCAAGTCCAAATCCCAACCCTTTAAGCCATTTCTCCTAATTGAAAAATTAGGATATGTATCTTAATGGAGTACTCTCTGAATGCGTCAGATGACGTAATTCGTGATATTAACCCTTGATTTGATTTTGTATGTATTTTGGCTATGATAGGTTTTCATATTTTTACCTTGTGAGTCTTTGGAGTATTTTCTATAAATTAAGCCTAATTAAAAGATTTAATTAATGGTTTAATTTAATAGAAAATTAATATGATATTTTAATATTTATTTTATTTAATTAATTGAAAAATTAATTAAATAAAATAATTAAATTTGAAAATAAAAGTTACAAGTTTAAATTTGGAATGCGACAATATTTATTTTAATAATAATATATTTGAAGTTCATTTTTAAATAAATGACTAAATAATAATATTATTAAGCTAATAAATATTTTAGCAAATTAAGTTTTGAAAATGAAATTTAAAAGTGAAAAATATATTTAAAATTATTAAAAGATTTTAAATCTCATGTGATTAAAATATAAATATATTTAGATTGAAAATTGAAATTATTAAAGTTAGTGCATGAGATTTAATAAATAAATAAATTAGATTGGAAAGAGCAAAGTAAATATTATATTAATTAATGTACATTATATTAATGTTTGATCACATAGGAGTTGGCAAATTCTCAAGAGTTGTCATGTAGATAACACAGGAGTTTGTACTCTAAGAATGCATAAGTTGTCTACACTTAGTAGTTAGCATTTTATTTAAGCACATGGTGTCTACAACCTTAAGACTCATCTAGAAGGTTGGAGAAGACCCATGATTGGTTGTCATGCTTATCTTATAGTTGTTTCTAGAGACACTCTAGATGCATCTTAGAGGCCTTTAAATAGAGGCTCTCCTAGTGTGTTTTGATAAGTTGAATGGAAGCTACAAGCCACAAGCTTAAAATGGAAGTTTCAAAGCTTACATGCATTGGAGAAGTTCATATGCTCATAAATTTTCTACATGCTTCTATGCTCCTTCTAGCACTTCTAGTCACTTGGAGGATTCGATTGGCTTGGATCTTGGAGGAATTGCGAATGATGGAGAAAGAAGGGATTTTCTATGGGCTTCTAAGGTATGGCTGATTAGCATCAGTGTCCAGGTTCACTCGTAATATTCGCATATTCTCTTTGCACTCTTTCTCTTCCTATCTTCATCGCGTGTGCTATATGTGTCTGAATATTCTCTATGATTGGATCTAAAATTTGAATTGGAATCTAGATATTGTATTTGGTTGCAAAGAAAACAATAGAAAATCTCTAGATCTAATTAAAGAAGAAATTAGATCTAAACGGGTTTGGGTTCGAAATAGAATCAAATAGATTTGAAAATGGTTTCAAAATTTATGGCCAAATCCACTAGTGAAATTATTGGATAAATTTAGATAACAATTACCTTTTAAGAGGAAATTCTTAATTCATCACAAACTGTCATGTCGCTGCCCCTTGGATAGACCCAAGCTCAGTCATTCATAACTTTTTAGCGTGATCGAATTTATTCGATCCCTCCAGTCAGAATTAGTGCAACTTAGCTCTCTCCAACATATTTTAATTTTAGCCCGATCCAACGATTCATTAAGGAGATATGACTCTCAAATTGATGTTGGAATTCATACTCACATTTGCTCATATTCACATATGCAAAGATCAAGTTTGACCAAAAGTTGACCAGATTTAACCATGGTTGAGTTGAGATGACTAGTTTCGAAAATATTTTTTTATATAATTAAAAATAATTATTAAATTAAATGGAGTACTTACTTCTAATTAATTAAACAAAGTTATTTAATTAAATGAGAAGCCATTCCTAATTAATTAAATAAAGTTATTTAATTAAATAAGAAAACTGCCTCTAATTAATTAAAGATTATTTAATTAAATAGAAAAAGTAATTATGAGAGCATATCTCATTTTATTAACTTCAATTTTTCAACAAAATCTCTCTTCAATTCAAAAAGGAAAATTTCCAGTTCACTATTGATCAAAAATGAGTTAAATCAATTAACTCATTTTTTTACTCAAATTGAATTAGTTAACTCCTTATTTTACTCAAATTAAATCTGTTAACTCCTTTTAATTTGGAAATCTTCCTTTATGATTGAACTTCACCTTTAATCCTAACAATTGATTAAAATCGATCTCAACCGTTGATGAATTCCAAGAAAGTCTATTTAAGAGACCCTCATCTCTTCATTTTGACAGGTTGAATGAGAATTTGCATCGAATTGTTGCTAACTTCATACTCACATTTATTCATATTCACATACGCAAAGATCAAGTTTGACCAAAAGTTGATCATATTTAACCACGGTTGACTTAAGTTGACTAATTTGAAATTTTTTTTTTAAATAATTAAACGAAATTATTTAATTAAATGGAGTACTTACTTCTAATTAATTAAACAATTTTATTTAATTAAATAAGAAGCCATTGCTAATTAATTAAATGAAGTTATTTAATTAAAGAAGAAAAGTGCCTCTAATTAATTAAAGATTATTTAACTAAATAGAAAAAGTAATAATGAGAGCATATCTCATTTTATTAAATTAAATATCTCAACAAAATCTCTCTTCAGTTCAAAAGGAAAATTTCTAGTTCACTATTGATCAAAAATGAGTTAAATGAGTTAACTCCTTTTTCTACTCAAATTGAATCAGTTAACTCCTTATTTTACTCAAATTAAATTTGTTAACTCCCTTTAATTTGGAAATCTCCCTTTATGACTAAACTTCACCTTTAATCCTGACCGTTGATTGAAATCGATCTCAACCATTGATGAATTCTATAAAAGTCTATTTAACAGACCCTCATCTCTTTATTTTGAAAGGTTGAATGAGAATTTGCATCAAATTGTTGTTGGAATTCATACTCACATTTACTCATATTCATATACACAAAGATCAAGTTTGACCAAAAGTTGACCAGATTTAACCACGGTTGACTTGAGTTGACTAGTTTCGAAAAGAATTTTGAAATAATTAAACGAAATTACTTAATTAAATGGAGTACTTACTTCTAATTAATTAAACAAAGTTATTCAATTAAATGACAAGTCATTCTTAATTAATTAAATGAAGTTATTTAATTAAATAAGAAAAGTGTCTCTAATTAATTAAAGATTATTTAATTAAATAGAAAAAGTTATTATGAGAGCATATCTCATTTTATTAAATTAAATATCTCAACAAAATCTCTCTTCAGTTCAAAAAGGAAAATTTTTAGTTCACTATTGATCAAAAATGAGTTAAATCAGTTAACTCCTTATTTTACTCAAATTAAATCTGTTAACTCCCTTTAATTTGAAAATCTCCTTTTATGACTGAACTTCACCTTTAATCTTGACTATTGATTGAAATCGATCTCAACCGTTGATGAATTCCAGGAAAGTCTATTTAAAAGACTCTCATCTCTTCATTTTGAAAGGTTGAATGAGAATTTGCATCGAATTGTTGCTGGAATTCATACTCACATTTTCTCATATTCACATACGCAAAGATCAAGTTTGACCAAAAGTTGATCAGATTTAACCACGGTTGACTAGTTTCAAAAAGAATTTTGAAATAATTAAACAAAATTATTTTATTAAATGGAGTACTTACTTCTAACTAATTAAACAAATTTATTTAATTAAATAAGAAGTCATTCCTAATTAATTAAATAAAGTTATTTAATTAAATAAGAAAAGTTTCTTTAATTAATTAAAGATTATTTAATTAAATACAAAAAGTAATTATAAGAGCATATCTCATTTTATTAAATTAAATATCTCAAAAAAATCTCTCTTTAGTTCAAAATGAGAAATTTTCAGTTCACAATTGATCAAAAATGAGTTAAATCAGTTAACTCCTTTTTCTATTCATATTGAATCAGTTAACTCCTTGTTTTACTCAAATTAAATCTGTTAACTCCCTTTAATTTGGAAATCTCCCTTTATGACTGAACTTCACCTTTAATCTTGATCGTTGATTGAAATCGATCTCAACCGTTGATGAATTTCAAGAAAGTCTATTTAAGATACCCTCATCTCTTCATTTTGCAAGGTTGAATGAGAATTTGCATCAAAGTGTTGCTGGAATTCATACTCACATTTGCTCATATTCACATACGCACAGATCAGGTTTGACCAAAAGTTGACAAAATTTAACTACGGTTGACTTGAGTTGACTAGTTTCAAAAAAATTTGAAATAATTAAACGAAATTATTTAATTAAACGGAGTACTTACTTCTAATTAATTAAAAAAAGTTATTTAATTAAATGAGAAGCCATTCCTAATTAATTAGATGAAGTTATTTAATTAAATAAAAAAAAGTGTCTTTAATTAATTAAAGATTATTTAATTAAATAGAAAAAGTAATTATGAGATCATATCTCATTTTATTAAATTAAATATCTCAACAAAATCTCTCTTCAGTTCAAAAAGGGAAATTTTCAGTTCACTATTGATAAAAAATGAATTAAATCAGTTAACTCCTTTCTCTACTCAAATTGAATCAGTTAACTTTTTATTTTACTCAAATTAAATCTGGTAACTCCATTTAATTTGGAAATCTTCCTTTATGACTGAACTTCACCTTTAATCCTGACCGTTGATTGAAATCGATCTCAACCGTTGATGAATTCTAAAAAAGTCTATTTAAGAAACCCTCATCTCTTCATTTTGAAAAGTTGAATGAGAATTTGCATCGAATTGTTGCTGAAATTCATACTCACATTTTCTCATATTCACATATGCAAAGATCAAGTTTGACCAAAAGTTGACTAGATTTAACCACTGTTGACTAGTTTCGAAAACAATTTTAAAATAATTAAACGAAATTATTTAATTAAATGGAGTACTTACTTTTATTTAATTAAACAAAATTATTTAATTAAATGAGAAGCCATTCCTAATTAATTAAATAAAGTTATTTAATTAAATATGAAAAGTGTCTCTAATTAATTAAAGATTATTTAATTAAATAGAAAAAGTAATTATGAGAGCATATCTCATTTTATTAAATTAAATATCTTAGCAAAATCTCTCTTCAGTTCAAAAAGGGAAATTTCCAGTTAACTATTGATAAAAAATGAGTTCAATCAGTTAACTCCTTTTTCTACTCAAATTGAATCAATTAAATTTTTATTTTACTCAAATTAAATCTGTTAACTCCCTTTAATTTTGAAATCTCCCTTTATGACTAAACTTCACCTTTAATCCTGACCGTTGATTGAAATCGGTCTCAACCGTTGATGAATTCCAAGAAAGTCTATTTAAGAGACCCTCATCTCTTCATTTTTAAAGGTTGAATGAGAATTTGCATCGAATTTTTGTTGGAATTTATACTCACATTTGCTCATATTCACATACGCAATGATCAAGTTTGACCAAAAGTTGACCAGATTTAACCACGGTTGACTTGAGTTGACTAGTTTTAAAAAAAAAATTGAAATAATTAAACGAAATTATTTAATTAAATGGAGTACTTACTTCTAATTAATTAAAAAAAGTTATTTAATTAAATGAGAAGTCATTCCTAATTAATTAAATGAAGTTATTTAGTTAAATAAAAAAAGTGTCTCTAATTAATTAAAGATTATTCAATTAAATAGAAAAAGTAATTATGAGAGCATATCTCATTTTATTAAATTAAATATCTTAACAAAATCTCTCTTTAGTACAAAAAGGGAAATTTCCAATTCACTATTGATCAAAAATTAGTTAAATCAGTTAACTACTTTTTCTACTCAAATTGAATAAGTTAACTCCTTATTTTACTCAAATTAAATCTGTTAACTCATTTTAATTTGGAAATCTCCATTTATGACTTAACTTCACTTTTAATCCTGACCGTTGATTGAAATCGATCTAACCCATTGATGAATTTCAGGAGAGTCTATTTAAGAGACCCTCATCTCTTCATTTTGAAAAGTTGAATGAGAATTTACTTCGAATTGTTGCTAGAATTCATACTCACATTTGCTCATATTGACATACGCAAAGATCAAGTTTGACCAAAAGTTGACTAGATTTAATCACGGTTGACTTGAGTTGACTAGTTTCGAAAAGAATTTTAAAATAATTAAACAAAATTATTTAAGTATATGGAGTACTTACTTCTAATTAATTAAACAAAGTTATTTAATTAAATGAGAAGCCATTCTTACTTAATTAAATGAAGTTATTTAATTAAATAAGAAAAGTGCCTCTAATTAATTAAAGATTATTTAAATAAATAGAAAAAGTAATTATGAGAGCATATCTCATTTTATTAAATTAAATATCTCACCAAAACCTCTCCTCAGTTCAAAAAGAAAAATTTTCAGTTCACTATTGATCAAAAATGAGTTAAATCAGTTAACTCCTTTTTCTACTGAAATTGAATCAGTTAACTCCTTATTTTACTCAAATTAAATCTGTTAACTCCTTTTAATTTGGAAATCTCCCTTTCTTACAGAACTTCACCTTTAATCTTGACCGTTGATTGAAATCGATCTCAACCGTTGATGAATTCCAGAAAAGTCTATTTAGGAGACCCTCATCTCTTCATTTTGAAAGGTTGAATGAGAATTTGCATCGAATTGTTGCTAGAATTCATACTCACATTTGCTCATATTCACATATGCAAAGATCAAATTTGACCAAAAGTTGACAAAATTTAACCACGGTTGACTTGAGTTGACTAGTTTCAAAAAAAAATTTGAAATAATTAAACGAAATTGTTTGATTAAATGGAATACTTACTTCTAATTAATTAAACAAAGTTATTTAATTAAATGAGAAGCCATTCCTAATTAATTAAATGAAGTTATTTAATTAAATAAGAAAAGTGTCTCTAATTAATTAAAGATTACTTAATTAAATAGAAAAAGTAATTATGAGAGCATATCTCATTTTATTAAATTAAATATCTCAACAAGATCTCTCTTCAATTCAAAATGGGAAATTTTCAGTTCACTATTGATAAAAAATGAGTTAAATCAGTTAACTCGTTTTCTACTCAAATTGAATGAGTTAACTCCTTATTTTACTCAAATTAAATCTGTAAACTCCCTTTAATTTGGAAATCTCCCTTTATGACTGAACTTAACCTTTAATCCTAACTGTTGATTGAAATCGATCTCAACCGTTGATGAATTCAAGGAAACTGTATCTAAGAGATCTTCATCTCTTCATTTTGAAAGTTTGAATGAGAATTTGAATCGAATTGTTGCCGGAATTCATACTCACATTTGCTCATATTCACATACGCACAGATCAAGTTTGACCAAAAGTTGACCAGATTTAACCACGGTTTACTTGAGTTCACTAGTTTCAAAATAAAATTGAAATAATTAAACGAAATTATTTAATTAAATGGAGTACTTACTTCTAATTAATTAAACAAAGTTATTTAATTAAATGAGAAGCCATTCCTAATTAATTAAATGAAGTTATTTTATTAAATAAGAAAAGTATCTCTAATTAATTAAAGATTATTTAATTAAATAGAAAAAGTAATTATGAGAGCATATCTCATTTTATTCAATTAAATTTCTCAAAAAAATCTCTCTTTAGTTCAAAAAGGGAAATTTTCAGTTCATTATTGATCAAAAATAAGTTAAATTAGTTAACTCTTTTTTCTGCTGAAATTGAATCAGTTAACTCCTTATTTTACTCAAATTAAATCTGTTAACTCCCTTTAATTTGAAAATCTCCCTTTATGACTGAACTTCACCTTTAATCATGACCGTTGATTGAAATTGATCTCAATCATTGATGAATTCCTGGAAAGTCTATTTAAGAGACCCTCATCTCTTCATTTTGAAAGGTTGAATGAGAATTTGCATCGAATTGTTGCTTGAATTCATACTCACATTTGCTCATATTCACATACGCAAAGATCAAGTTTGACTAAAAGTTGACCAAATTTAAATACGGTTGACTTTTGTTGACTAGTTTCAAAAAGAATTTTGAAATAATTAAACGAAATTGTTTAATTAAATGGAGTACTTACTTCTAATTAATTAAACAAAGTTATATAATTAAATGAGAAGCCATTCCTAATTAATTAAATTAAGTTATTTAATAAAATAAAAAAAGTGTCTCTAATTAATTAAAGATTAATTAATTAAATAGAAAAAGTAATTATAAGAGCATATCTGATTTTATTAAATTAAATATCTTAACAAAATCTCTCTTCAGTTCAAAAAGGGAAATTTATAGTTCACTATTGATCAAAAATGAGTTAAATCAGTTAACTCTTTTTTCTACTCAAATTTAATCAGTTAACTCCTTATTTTACTCAAATTAAATCTGTTAACTCCCTTTAATTTGGAAATCTCCCTTTATGACTGAACTTCACCTTTAATCCTGACCGTTGATTGAAATCAATCTCAACCATTGATGAATTCCAAGAAAGTCTGTTTAAGAGACCCTTATCTCTTTATTTTGAAAGGTTGAATGAGAATTTGGATTGAATTGTTGCTAGAATTCATACTCACATTTCCTTATTTTCACATATGGAAAAATCAAGTTTGACCAAAAGTTGACCAGATTTAACTAGAGTTGACTTGAGTTGACTATTTTTGAAAAGAATTTTTAAATAATTAAACTAAATTATTTAATTAAATGGAGTACTTACTTCTAATTAATTAAACAAAGTTATTTAATTAAATTAGAAGCCATTCCTAATTAATTAAATGAAGTTATTTAATTAAATAAGAAAAGTGTCTCTAAATAATTAAAGATTATTTAGTTAAATAAAAAAAGTAATTATGAGAGCATATCTCATTTTATTAAATTAAATATCTCAACAAAATCTCTCTTCAGTTCAAAAAGAGAAATTTCCAGTTCACTATTGATCAAAATTGAGTTAAATCAGTTAACTCCTTTTTCTACTCAAATTGAATCAGTTAACTCCTTATTTTACTCAAATTAAATCTGTTAACTCCCTTTAATTTGGAAATCTCCCTTTATGACTAAACTTCACCTTTAATCCTGACCGTTGATTGAAATCGATTTCAACCATTGATGAATTCCAGGAAAGTCTATTTAAGAGACCCTCATCTCTTCATTTTTAAAGGTTGAATGAAAATTTGCATCGAATTGTTGCTAGAATTAATATCCACATTTGCTCATATTCACATACGCAAAAATCAAATTTGACCAAAAGTTGACCATATTTAACCACGGTTGACTAGTTTTGAGAAAATATTTAAAATTATTTAACAAAATTATTTAATTAAATGGAGTACTTACTTCTAATTAATTAAACAAAGTTATTTAATTAAATGAGAAGTCATTCCTAATTAATTAAATGAAGTTATTTAATTAAATAAGAATAGTGCCTCTAATTAATTAAAGATTATTTAATTAAAAAGAAAAAGTAATTATGAGAGCATATCTCATTTTATTAAATTAAATATCTCAACAAAATCTTTGTTTAGTTGAAAAATGTTGGTGTAATTTTTTATTTTTCTTATTTTGATAGGTTTTTTCTACACTTTTAATAATTTCGCTTAGGTAAATAAAGCATGTCTTATTAGGTGAATGGTTGTGAGGTGTCACCTTCCTACATGTGAGCATCCATTAGCTATCTTGTGAAGATACTTTGCTATTTTTAGTCCAATAGATGGTTGCTCCTCAATTGTTGGTGTTGTCACCTCCTCCCTCTTCCTAGCCTATATAAGCATGCTACCTGGCTTTGATTTGCATCTCTTGTTTTTGCATCCTCTTAATGCTATTTTGCTTCTCGCATTTGCATTACTCTCTTGGAGACTACCTCTATGATGTTATTTTGATTTTGTATCATTTGCATTCATAGTTTAGATATTTACTCTTTGCACTAGTTTTTTGGGTTATTAATCTTTTCAGATTCTAACATGGTATCAGAGCTTTTCTATGTGCAAGAGTAGATTTTAGTTTCCTTATTTGAGAGATTCGAGGGGGGGGGCAAATAAACTTTATTGTAGTTTTTTAAAAAACAAAGTATGCTCTTCTCTTGCATCTTTGGATGATCTTGAGAATTAGAAAAGTTTTGACAAAAACAATTTTTCTCTGGGGTTTCAATCTCAAATCTGACAACCAACTTGCATATTTGGAGTTTTCAATTAGTTTTGCAGGTTCCAGCATGCCATTGATGAACTTAGGAAGCTGATCCAGCATTTGCATGTCATATTCTGGTTGTTGGGGTCATTTTTTGATTTTTGGAGCCATTTTTTACTGTTAAAAGCGTCTGATTTACACTATAGCAACATCTTCTGTACATCAGCAAGAAAAACACATTTTGAGTTTTGTTCGCAGCCCCGAAAAACCATCTGGGTATCTTTTAGATTTTGCATGCAAGCTGTATATTTTGCAGAACCGAGCATGCAAAGCTACAACCATACCCCTCTCCATTGGCAGTCGCAGATTTGAATGCAGTTTTCAAATGTCTCGTTCTTGCTCATACGGACTCCGATTTTGATGATTCTTGTTATGAAATTCGCTATTTTTTTGTGCTCTATCCACTACTGGAGTTGTTTTTTATTTTCATGAATGATTTTTTTAGAAATTACAGATTCTCAGCCGTGACTGTGCATAGTTCTCATTTTGAAAACTTTGGAGGATCATAACTTTCTCATACGACCTTGTATCAAGGCGATTCTTTTTTTAAAAGTGCATAATTTTTTGAGTAGATCGCATTGGTGTCAATCTCACTCGAGAACAGGACAAGCTAAACTAGATGGGCATTCTTAAGTCCTCTAAGTCATATGCCTTGGTTGCCAACCAAGGCACAAAACAACAACAAGGAAAAAGTAGTAACAACAATAGTAAGGACAAGAAACAAAAGAATAGCGAGGAGAAGAAGGATCAGATGTTGGTTTCTTCAAAAACAACTATTGATACACCATCTTTCAAGAGTGATAAGCCTAAGAAAGAAAACATCAAATGTGCCTATTGTAAAAGACTTGGTCATGATGAACATAAATGTTTACAGAAACAACTTGATCACTTAACATACATTCTTGAGAAGAATAATATCAGTGTTCCTGAGTCTATCAAACAAAGTTCTAATGAAGGGTCTAACAAAGAAAAAAAAAATAGCAAGGGGAAAGGAAAGGGCAAGGCCCTTTTTGCAGTTGCTTCCTCACCATCCGCTTGGATTCTTGATTCGGGTGCTTCACACCACATGGCTTCATCTAAGGAAGAACTTGCATCCTTGGAGCCGTGTACTATGTCTTCTATTTTGATGGGTGATAACACTCTTGTTGAGGTATGTGGGAGAGGGTCTGTTGATGTGGGGGATGGCACATTCCATGATGTTTCTTGTGTACCCTCATTGTCAACTAATCTCCTATTAGTACACCAGATCACTCACACAAGTTTAGGCAAGCGGGTTGAGTTCACTCCTGATTCAGTGGAGATACGTGAGTTGCACAATGATTCTACAGTTGCAGTTGGGAGAGCAGATCATCAGTCACGACTCTATATGTTTTCTCACTTTGTTCTTGATCCTCCTTTGACTATTTTGCTCACTCACTTTAATGATGTGAGCAGATTATGGCATGAGCAGTTTGGCCATCTTAACTTTCACTACTTGCATCAGCTTAACCAGCAGAGCATGGTCACAGGGTTGCCTTCTACTTTGACATTGGAGTCACTTGAAATACATGATAGATCTTTTGATTGGTCAGATTCACTTGAGCAGTCTCCTACCTCCACTTTTGATGCAGAGAGTGATTCAGAGGACTCACCTCCTTCCTCTCCTAGTCATCATTCACAGGTTGATGATTCTCCTCTAGATTCTCCATCTTCTGGTCTACTTTGGGCTAGACAGACCTTGCAGTTTGAAGGTGATTGGGTTGGGGATCCATCAGACACCAAGCAGACTCATTTACAATTTCAAGATACTCTACATATCTTCATTGCTACTGCCTCAAATCCACAATCCGTTCATGAGGCTTCTAGTATTTCTGAGTGGGATACAGCTATGCAAGAAGAGTATAGTTCCTTGATGAGGAACCACACTTGAGATCTTGTCCCTTTTCCTAAGGGAAGAAAACTTATTCGATGTAAGTAGATCAACCGGACAAAATTTGCGAGCTTTGCTGGAGGTGCGAGATGCTTCATCTTTTGGGGGGGGACTCTTCCTCTCACTTGGAGTCCTAATTTTCTTTGGGGAGTCTCTTTTCTCTCTCTTTTGGGGGAATTTTATGTACATGGGTACCTCATCAGGCTTGACTTGCTGGGACCCATTTCTACATCCACCTAAGCTTCGCTTATGGGGGGGTGTTAGTGTAATTTTTTATTTTTTCTATTTTGATAAGTTTTTCTTACACTTTTAATAATCTCTCTTAGGTTAATAAAGCATGTCTTATTAGGTGAATGGTTGTGAGGTGTCACCTTCCTACATGTGAGCATCCATTAGCTCTCTTGGGAAGATACTTTTCTATCTTTAGTCCAATAGATGGTTGCTCCTCATTGGTTGGTGTTGCCACCTCCTCCCTCTTCCTAGCCTATATAAGCATGCTACCTGGCTTGTATTTGCATCTCTTGTTTTTGCATCCTCTTAATACTATTTTGCTTCCAGTATTTGCATTACTCTCTTAGAAACTAACTCTATGATGCTATTTTGATTTTGTATCATTTGCATTCATAGTTTAGAGATTTACTCTTTACAATAGTTTTTTGGGTTATTAATCTTTTAATATTCTCACAAAAAAGGGAAATTTTCAATTCACTATTGATTAAAAATTATTTAAATCAGTTAACTCCTTTTTTTACTCAAATTGAATTAGTTAACTCCTTATTTTACTCAAATTAAATCTGTTAACTCCCTTCAATTTGGAAATCTCCCTTTATTACTAAACTTCACCTTTAATCCTGACCATTGATTGAAATCGATCTCAACTATTGATGAATTCTAGGAAAGTCTATTTAAGAGACCCTTATCTCTTCATTTTGAAAGGTTGAATGAGAATTTGCATCGAATTTTTGCTGGAATTCATAATCACATTTGCTCATATTCACATACGCAAAGATCAAGTTTGACAAAAAATTGATCAGATTTAACCACGATTGACTTGAGTTGACTAGTTTCAAAAATAATTTTGAAATAATTAAACAAAATTATTCAATTAAATCGAGTACTTACTTCTAATTAATTAAACAAAGTTATTTAATTAAATGAGAAGCCATTCCTAATTAATTAAACAAAGTTATTTAATTAAATAAGAAAAGTGCCTCTAATTAATTAAAGATTATTTAATTAAATAGAAAAAGTAATTATGAGAGCATATCTCATTTTATTAAATTAAATATCTCAACAAAATCTCTCTTCAGTTCAAAAAGGGAAATTTTCAGTTCACTATTGATCAAAAATGAGTTAAATCAGTTAACTCCTTTTTCTACTCAAATTGAATTAGTTAACTCCTTATTTTACTCAAATTAAATATGTTAACTCCCTTTAATTTGGAAATCTCCCTTTATGACTGAACTTCAACTTTAATCCTGACCGTAGATTGAAATTGATCTCAACCGTTGATGAATTTCAGCAAAGTCTATTTAAGAGACCCTCATCTCTTCATTTTGAAAGGTTGAATGAGAATTTGCATCGAATTGTTGCTGAAATTCATACTCACATTTGCTCATATTCACATACGCAAAGATCAAGTTTGACCAAATGTTGACCAAATTTAACCATGGTTGACTTGAGTTGACTAGTTTCGAAAAGAATTTTGAAATAATTAAACAAAATTATTTAATTAAATGGAGATTTCCAAATTAAAGAGAGTTAACAGATTTAATTTGAGTAAAATAAAGAGTTAACTGATTCAATTTGAGTAGAAAAAGGAGTTCACTGATTTAACTCATTTTTTATCAATAGTGAACTAGAAATTTTCCTTTTTGAATTAAAGAGAGATTTTGTTGAGATATTTAATTTAATAAAATGAGATATGCTCTCATAATTACTTTTTCTATTTAATTAAGTAATCTTTATTTAATTATAAACAATTTTCTTATTTAATTAAATAACTTCATTTAATTAATTAGGAATGGCTTCTCATTTAATTAAATAACTTTTTTTAATTAATTAGAAGTAAGTAGTCCATTTAATTAAATAATTTTGTTTAATTATTTTTAAAAAAATTTTGAAACTAGTCAACTCAAGTCAACTCTGGTTAAATCTGGTCAACTTTTGGTCAAACTTGATCTTTGCGTATGTGAATATGACCAAATGTGAGTATGAATTCCAGCAACAATTCGATGCAAATTCTCATTCAACCTTTCAAAATGAAGAGATGAGGGTCTTTTAAATAGACTTTTCTGGAATTCATCAACGACTGAGATCGATTTTAATCAATGGTCAGGATTAAAGGTTAAGTTGAGTCGTAAAGAGAGATTTTCAAATTAAAAGGAGTTAACAGATTTAATTTGAGTAAAATATTGAGTTAACTGATTCAATTTGATTAGAAAAATGAGTTAACTGATTTAACTCATTTTTGATCAATAGTGAACTAGAAATTTCCCTCTTTGAACTGAAGAGAGATTTTATTTGAGATATTTAATTTAACAAAATGAGGTATGCTCTCATAATTACTTTTTCTATTTAATTAAATAATCTTTAATTAATTAGAGACACTTTTCTTATTTAATTAAATAACTTCATTTAATTAATTAGGAATGGCTTCTCATTTAAGTAAATAACTTTTTTTAATTAATTAGAAGTAAGTACTCCATTTAATTAAATAATTTCATTTAATTATTTTAAAATTCTTTTCGAAACTACTCAAATCAAGTCAACCGTGGTTAAATCTGGTCAACTTTTAGTCAAAGTTGATCTTTGCGTATGTGAATATGAGCAAATGTGAGTACGAATTCCAGCAACAATTCGATGCAAATTCTCATTCAACCTTTCAAAATGAAGAGATGAGGGTCTCTTAAATAGACTTTCCTGGAATTCATCAACAGTTGAGATCGATTTCAATCAACGGTCAGGATTAAGGGTGAAGTTTAGTCATAAAGGGAGATTTCCAAATTAAAGGGTGTTAAAATATTTAATTTGAGTAAAATAAGGAGTTAACTGATTAAATTTGAGTAGAAAAAAGAGTTAACTCATTTAACTCATTTTTTATCAATAGTGAACTGAAAATTTCCATTTTTGAACTGAAGAGAGATTTTGTTGAGATATTTAATTTAATAAAATGAGATATGCTCTCATAATTACATCTTCTATTTAATTAAATAATATTTAATTAATTAGAGACACTTTTCTTATTTAATTAAATAATTTCATTTAATTAATTAGGAATGGCTTCTCATTTAATTAAATAAGTTTTTTTAATTAATTTGAATTAAGTACTCCATTGAATTAAATAATTTCGTTTAATTATTTCAAAATTGTTTTCGAAACTAGTCAACTCAAGTCAACCGTGGTTAAATCTGGTCAACTTTTGGTCAAACTTGATCTTTGCGTATGTGAATATGAGAAAATGTGAGTATGAATTCCAACAACAACTCGATGAAAATTTTCATTTAACCTTTCAAAATGAAGAGATGATGGTCTCTTAAATAGACTTTCCTGGAATTCATCAACGGTTGAGATCGATTTCAATCAACAGTCAGGATTAAAGGTGAAGTTCAGTCATAAAGGGAGATTTCCAAATTAAAGGGAGTTAACAGATTTAATTTGAGTAAAATAAAGAGTTAACTGATTCAATTTGAGTAGAAAAAGGAGTTAACTAATTTAACTCATTTTTTATCAATAGTGAACTGGAAATTTCGCTTTCTGAATTCAAGAGAGATTTTGTCGAGATATTTAATTTAATAAAATGAGATATGCTCTCATAATTACTTTTTCTATTTAATTAAATAATCTTTAATTAATTAGAGACAATTTTCTTATTTAATTAAATAACTTCATTTAATTAATTAGGAATGGCTTCTCATTTAATTAAATAATTTTGTTTAATTAATTAGAAGTAAGTACTCCATTGAATTAAATAATTTCATTTAATTATTTCAAATTTATTTTCGAAACTAGTCAACTCAAGTCAACCGTGGTTAAATCTGGTCAACTTTTGGTCAAACTTGATCTTTGCGTATGTGAATATGAGCAAATGTGAGTATGAATTCCAACAAAAAGTTGATGCAAATTCTCATTCAACCTTTCAAAATGAAGAGATGAGGGTCTGTTAAATAGACTTTCTTTGAATTCAGCAATGGTTTAGATCGATTTCAATCAACGGTGAGGATTAAACGTGAAGTTCAGTCATAAAGGGAGATTTCCAAGTTAAAGGGAGTTAACAGATTTAATTTGAGTAAAATAAGGAGTTAACTGATTCAATTTGAGTAGGAAAAGGAGTTAAATAATTTAACTCATTTTTTATCAATAGTGAACAGAAAATTTCCCTTTTTGAACTGAAGAGAGATTTTGTTGAGATATTTAATTTAATAAAATGAGATATGCTCTCATAATTACTTTTTCTATTTAATTAAATAATCTTTAATTAATTAGAGGCACTTTTCTTATTTAATTAAATAACTTCATTTAATTAATTAGCAATGGCATCTCATTTAATTAAATAACTTTGTTTAATTAATTAGAAGTAAGTACTCCATTTATTTAAATAATTTTGTTTAATTATTTGAAATTTTTTTTCAAAACTACTCAAATCAAGTCAACCGTGGTTAAATTTGGTCAACTTTTGGTCAAACTTGATCTTGGCGTATGTGAATATGAGCAAATGTGAGTATGAATTCTAGCAACAATTCAATGCAAATTCCCATTCAACCTTTCAAAATGAAGAGATGAGGGTCTCTTAAATAGACTTTCCTGGAATTCATCAACGGTTGAGATCGATTTCAATCAACGGTCAGGATTAAAGGTGAAGTTTAGTCATAAAGGGAGATTTCCAAATTAAAGGGAGTTAATAGATTTAATTTGAGTAAAATAAGGAATTAACTGATTCAATTTGAGTAGAAAAAGAAGTTAACTGATTTAACTCATTTTTTATCAACAGTGAACTGGAAATTTCCCTTTTTGAACTGAAGAGAGATTTTATTTGAGATATTTAATTTAATAAAATGAGATATGTTCTCATAATTAGTTTTTCTGTTTAATTAAATAATCTTTAATTAATTAGGGACACTTTTCTTATTTAATTAAATAACTTCATTTAATTAATTAGGAATTGCTTCTCATTTAAATAAATAACTTTGTTTAATTAATTAGAAGTAAGTACTCCATTTAATTAAATAATTTGGTTTAATTATTTCAAAATTCTTTTTCAAATTAGTCAACTCAAGTCAACCGTGGTTAAATCTGGTCAACTTTTTGTCAAACTTGATCTTTGCTTATGTGAATATGAGCAAATTTGAGTATGAATTCCAGCAACAATTCGATGTAAATTCTCAATCAACTTTTCAAAATGAAGAGATGAGGGTCTCTTAAATAGACTTTCCTTGAATTCATCAATGGCTGAGATCGATTTCAGTCAACGGTCAGGATTAAACATGAAGTTCAGTCATAAAGGAAGATTTCCAAATTAAAGGGAGTTAACAGATTTAATTTGAGTAAAATAAGGAGTTAACTGATTCAATTTGAGTAGAAAAAGGAGTTAACTGATTTAACTCTTTTTTTATCAATAGTGAACTGGAAATTTCCCTTTTTGAACTGAAGAGAGAATTTGTTGAGATATTTGATTTAATAAAATGAGATATGCTCTCATAATTACTTTTTCTATTTAATTAAATAATCTTTAATTAATTAGAGACACTTTTCTTATTTAATTGAATAACTTCATTTAATTAATTAGGAATGGCTTCTCATTTAATTAAATAACTTTGTTTAATTTTTATTTATTTTTTATCAATAAATGGTCGAAGCCTTGATTAAATTATAATTAAATCAAATTCTTACAGAAAGTACCCCATTCTGAGAGGCACTGGTAGGGAAGAACGGGGAAAGAAACCCTCCAGTCTTGCCCGAGACCGCAGTCCTATATTATACATTGATAAAAAAGGCATACCCCAATTTTTACAATGATGAAAGGGGCATACCCAAGTAGAAAATATCAAAATTTCAAATTTTCAGTACATACGGTTTCGGGGCATACCCCTATTATTTACATTTGCTTTCGAGGTGAGTAAAATACAAATATCCTCTTATCTCGAACCTAAACGAAAGATCTAAAGCAAAATAATCTACTCGTATCCATCTTTTGGTTGTCTAAATCTTTTCTATTAAACTGCAACTCTGTTTATAGGAGTAAATTCCTTGCCAACCTATGCCAAATATACCTATCTTTCTAAAAACCTTTTCAAAGGACTGGTTAATCATAAACTATTCTGTCTGATAATGAAGATCTATCAGCATCTTTACTACAACTTATTTTGGAAATCTATCCAAAAAATACCTCATCTTTCCTAATTTAAATTCAAAATACAAGAGAGGGAGAGAAAAATTAATTACCAAAATGGGATTTCACCTGATCAATACCTGTGAAACATCAATAGCTAGGAAAGCAGTAATAAAGTATTTTCCAAGACACAGATATTGTGAGAACCTCAAGTCATAGGATTAATCACAGATGACTGCTCATAGCATATACTTTAAAAGACCAATCCAGTAGACTAAATCTCTATCCAAATAATTCCTAAGAATTATCCATTAATCCTCTCTTTCACGAAGGCATACCAAGAGGATACCTTATTTTGTCTGAGGGTTTGAGAATAAATACTCCAACAGTTTAATCAAGTGCTTCTCCAACCAAAATAGGCCTAGTTAATCTTTTTCAAGAAAGATTATCTAGATATCTCAATAGTAGCCTCATTCATACAACGAAATTTTAAAGAGCATATCCTCTAATTTTAGATCAGAGCACTATTATTAATCTATGATAATCCCATCAACATAATAAGAAACAAACTCAGAAATCAATCATAATAGGAAGCATCAATAAGATGAAAGTTCTAATTAAGCACTTCTTCTAGAATAAACTTACAGGGGAACCATAAGAAACAGACACATACTATTCTAAAAGGAAGCAGAAGAAACCCAGAAGAAATTTAACATAGAGACAAATTAGTTCTATAATGTTCATACATCAGAGGATTACTACATGAAGTCCTAAATTTAATCAAATGATCAATTTCTCACAGCCAACCAAAGCATCTACAACATTCATACTTTTAAACTAAATACTACTGTTTAAAAGACAGCGTAATAAATATACGTTTTCCATCCAAACCCAAGTTACAGGGGGGTTTTAAACTTTCAGAATTCTATTGTGTTCATATATATACCATAGAAAAGATTTTATATGGGAGGAGATTAGATCCTAGACCCTTAGTATTCCCAAAACAGAGCGCAGAATTAGGAGGTATCAATCTGTCCAATACAGAGTATAACATAAAGTTCATACTACTACTGAGCTACTCCAGCTACTTAAACCAGACCTAAGACCGGATTCTTTAAGCTATATTAACACATTACATATAAAAGTCCTTACTACTGAGAGACCTACCTCATCCTTAATCTTTCTGTGTGACCATAAGTACTTCGGGTTCATCTTCAATATCATCCGTGGCCATATTCATGGGCAGATCGATTCGTAGTGAGACCCTGCTTGTTTTTTCAGACTTGAGGATGTCGAAATTGATAGCATTCAGATCCTTGAAGGAGACTCTCGGCTCAATGTATGTATTGAACAGTTTGAGGTAGTTGTATACCCATTTGTTGTTGTCTTCTTTAATGATCCCTCTCCAGCATAAAAGAAAATTAATGCTGGCTTCCATACGAGGCCATTCCTTATAGAAGGCTAGGCCTTCCCTCATGATTAGGGCTTGTCAATGAGGAGTTGTCTTCAATTCTTCATCACCCTCCAGGAGACCCATGTATTTTTTAGGGTATGGAATTCTGCCATTATCATCTATGCTGTATACGGCTTTTTTCAGCCCTTCCTCTACGTCGGGCTGAGAATGTCAAAACAAAGCCATATAATGTCCTCCTTAGGGATCTTAGCCCTAACCATTATCCCGTTAAAAGAGTCGATGATGGAGCTGTTTGTCCTCCAAGTTGCAAAATAATCAAAAATTTCTTCACCCAGTGCTCTGTTAACAACAAATCTAATCATGTCATCAGTGATTCTCAACTGCCGGCTCCATCTTTCAGGCTTGATTTTGCCTATGAATGCCATAGTTCTGGTTTTAGTAGAGTGAAAGACGTAAATGTTGGATTCCATCTTCGATCAGAGGACTACAATACCAAAGGTTCTAAGTAGAGACTAAGAGGGGAGGAAACTATGACCAGAGATCTTCACTCTAAACCTTTCCTTCTACTACAATTTTGGGAATGCCTTAAAGTTTTAAATGAACCAGCGGTCATGAATAATCACAAACTGGCTTGAACTCTAACATATACCTCACACAGATGTTGGAACCTAACTTTGTACCCTGTCATGATAATTTAGGTCATTCATACAAGCTTGGGAGATCCTTCCATATCTTGTGATGATGGGAGTGAGATCATGCTCAGCTTTGGCATGCTCGAATCAGATGGGTATTAACTAACTATAATTAAATATTCCACTGGGAACGATTTCGGAGAGACATGCAGGGAAAAAGGAACAACACATACTCTTTCTAAAATGAAAGAATAATGAAAATTAATATCAGTACTGAATAATCATTCATATTGCTAGAAGGAGGTTTTGGATAGTTTTATCTAATAATTAGATTACGAATGCTAATTACATATCATAAATAAGGCATAATTTATTAATGATTAAAATAATAGACTTAATCCTAATCCAAAAGTACTCAATAATTAAATTCTAATTATATACTTATAATACATGTTAATGTTACTATCTAACACAGGTATGTTAATATCTCTTAATAGATTAACATATTTGATCTCTAGTTATATATATATAAGAAAATATTATTATATCTATATACCTGTAGTTTAAATAATATAAATGATATTATATATATATATATATATATATATATATATATATATATATATATATATATATATATATATATATATATATATATATATATATATATATATATATATATATATATATATATATATATATATATATATATATATATATATATATATATATATATATATATATATATATATATGACTATAAATATATAAAAACTAGTATTAAGTAATTATTAATAATTTGGACCTTCAAAATAATTTTTAAATACTATAAGATAGGTGATTTATTATGAAGGATTATAAATCAGAAGGATATAGGAATTAGCATTATTTTAAAGAATATAAATATTAGACAATATGATACATTGCTTAAATTATATCTTGATTTGATGTGATAATATTTCGCTGAACATTAATGCTTGTGAATTGGTTGAATATAAATGCAATTCTTTTGAATAGGAACTATATCTGGGCTTGGGATTTTCCCAAAAAGGTAACTTTTGTATCAATCTGCAGTTGATTATATTTATAAGTAACTATCTTGTTATTATAAAGGAGGGGAGATATCTGACTTGAACAATAAAATTGATTTTCCATCCGCACCATTATTGGCAAGTTCATCTGCCAATGAGTTTCCTTCTTGATAAATATGACTGATATTGATCTCCTCGAAATGCTCTATTAAAATTAACACTTCTTGGAGTTTTGAATTCAAGACTCAAATTGGGGTCTTTTTTTGTCTGATAGTGTTAAGAACGACTTGAGAATCGCCTTCAATGTGGATTTTGGGGAGGCTTAATTTAAGACAAAGCTGAAGACCCTTCTCCAAGGCTTCAAGTTCTGCCACGTTATTGGAAATAGGAGGAAGGGGGGCAGCTAGCTTTGTTACCCATCTACCATTCTCATCATTTAAAATACATCCTACCCTGGCTATACCCGGGTTCCCTCTCGCTGCCCCATCAAAGTTCAATTTGTGCCAACCTGGGGGAGGAGGGACCCATTTACATTTTGCCCTTGCCTCTTTATTGGCTGCCGAATACACCAATGGTGGATTGATAAGGTTGGACCATAATTTCTTCATAATTCCATCCCAATATGAGAAAGATCCTTCCACATGCACTGTCTTCCTTAGATTAGCATTCATTACTTCTACTATTGAAGCTTCTAGATTTAGTATAAATCTACCTAGATTCCACTCTTGATCTTTAAAAATACGATAGTTTCTTTCTTTCCATATTTCCCATACAACTATGGATGGGCAAATATTCCAGAATTTTCTATAGACCCCATGTCCCATATTTGTGGGCCATGAACATAGGAGCCCTTTAAGAGAATTCTGTAGAGGGGTAGCCCAGTTTAGTGGGGACTTGAGCCATTCTCAGCAATTTTGTACGAAAGGATAGTTGAGAAAGAGATGATCAACATCTTCATTGTGTTGTTTACACATGACACACCAAGTAGGACCATTTATACCAAATCTAGCGACTTTGTCTGTTGTTAAAGCTCTGTTCTGAAGGGCAAGCCATAGAAAGAAACTGGCCTTAGGAAGACAAGCTGTATCCCAACACAATTTTAATGGGATCTCCACCGAGTTCCATTGTTGTGAATGAATAATAGCCTGATAACCTTGTTTCACACTGTATAATCCATCCTTTGAACCAGCCCAAATAAGACTATCTGGCCTTTCGGATTGTTTTATTTTCCTATTCGAGATGATATTTTTGAAGGCTACAACTGATTTTGGATCAAGATCTAAATCATCTATTGACCACCATCTCCATCGAAGTTCCCCATCAATCAACTCTTTAATTTTGTAATCTTTGACCTTACTACCCCATAATGATTTTAGCCTTATTATTAGGTTTTCTAAATTGGGAGGTGTGTTTAAAGGGGGGATCCCATCCCAGGAGTCTTCCCAGAACAAGGCTTTATCTCCTACAGCCACGTCCCATGTTAGGTATTTGCTGATAATACCCCTGCATTTTACCATAAAATTCCAGCATTCTGACCCTTTCAGAAAATTTCCCATTCTGAACAGCAATTTCGGCTTCGTTGGATCCAAATATTTATGATATAAAATTTTAGCCCATTTGTGCTCATGTTCTTGGTATAATCTCCATACAAGTTTGGCTCCTAGAGCCTCATTTTTCCATTGTGGTTTCCTCAATCTTAAACCTCCACATTCTTTAGGTTTGCATAAATTGTCCCATTTAATGAGAGCGAGTTTCTTATCATTTTCCTTATCCTTCCAAAGGAAATTCCTAAGTTTAGATTCGAATCGATTGGACATCCAATTTGTGAGAGGAAGACATGCCAAAGGGAAAATTGGGATGGCTGAGAGGATAGATCGTATCTTAGTAATCTTACCAGCCTTAGAGAGCCATTTATTCTTCCAACTTCCAATCCGCTTATCCACCTTTTCAATCGTATCCTGCCAAACTTTGATGTATCTCGAGTTCTTTTCTAGGGAGATACCCAAATACTTACAAGGGAACATACCCTTTCTATATCCCATAATTCCACATATCTTGTTTTCCATTTTCAGAGAGGTGTTCATAAAGAATATTTTGGATTTATCTTTATTAACCTTCTGCCCTAAAGCATCCATATAATTTTGAAGTATATTTTTAAAACCCATAGCTTCTTGGATCGAACTCTTGCCAGGTAAAATAGTGTCATCTGCATACTATTGATGGGTAATGTTAGGGAGGTTTTTGGTAACAGAAATCCCTGAAATCTTTCGAACTTGATAAGCATAGGAGACTGCTCTACCAAAGGCTTCAGCCATTAGAATGAAGAGAGAGGGAGATAGAGGGTCTCCTTTCCTAATACCCTTGGAGATTTCAAAGAAACCTTCAGGAGTCCCATTTATGAGAATAGAAATCTTTAGAGTTGAGATAAACTTAAATATTAGATTTACCCATTGACATGAAAAGCCAAATGCTTCTAGAACTTTGCATAGGAAAAACCAATCAACCATATCGTAAGCCTTTTGTATATCTAATTTCATAAGCATACATGGTTCTTTATCTATGGCATCCGAGTGAATAGCTTCCTGAATAATGACTATGCCATCCAAAATGGATCTACCTGGAACAAAACCTGTTTGTTCCTCAGAAATCAATTTTGGCATAATTGCCTTGAGTCTATTGGCTATAACTTTTGAGAAAATTTTGTAAATAGTGTTGCACAGAGCTATAGGGCAGAAGTCTCCAGGATTTTTCGGACATTCCTTCTTAGGGATAAGTGTGAAGAATGAGTAGTTGATTTTAGCCAGCAAGGATCCACCATTTCTTGACGCTTCAATTGCTCTCCATAGGTCTTCTCCAAGTGTATCCCAACATTTTTGAAAAAAGAAAGCTTGAAACCCATCTGGGCCTGGACATTTGTCTAGACTCGTATTAAAGACCACAGTCCTTACCTCTTCCAATGTTATTGGTCTATTTAGATTTTTTATTTTCTTCTGCTGTGACCAACTTTGGAATAAATTTGAGCATTCGGGCCTATGCTTCCCTATTAGACCCTTCATAATTATTTAGTAAATTTTTTAAGTGAGAGACTATCGTGTCTACAATTTCTATAGGGTTTTCTATATGCAAACCCTACAGAGTCGAGATACTAGATATCTTCTATAGAGATCGGTTCTGAATAGTAGAATTTTGAAAAAAATTTGTGTTTTGATCTCCCTCTTCCAACCATTTCTCTTTGAATTTTTTTCTCCAGAAGGTTTCTTCTTTGGATAAAATATCTTCTTGTTTCATGAGGAGCTCTTTTTCTAAAGTATATTTCTCATAATTCATGCCATATTTTATAAGTTCCTGGTTCAGGTTTTTCAGTTTATCTTCAACTTCCAACTTTTCTTTAAAAATGTTGTTGAAGTGTTCTTTGTTCCACCTCAAAATGTTTTCTTTCAACAATTTGAGTTTCGAAATGAAAATGAACATTCTGGACCCAGCGAAGTCTGCTTGAGTCCACCATGTCTTAATCAGTTCTAAAAATTTCGAATCCCAAAACCACATCTTTTCACACTTAAAAGGATTTCTCTGTGGTTTAGAAGGTTCTGAAATCTCCAAACATATTGGGAAATGATCTGATCCTGCGAAGGGAAGAATGGAGGATTGGAAGTTCTTATTGTAAGAAGAGATATTTCCTACAATAAAGAATCTATCTAACTTTTTTGCAATATAATCGTTATCCTTTCTTCTATTATTCCACGTGAATATACCATTGCTTGGAGGAATTTCTAATAAACTAAATTTGTCGATCCATACTTTGAATTCTATTGATGATAGTGAGAGATGTTGAGTACCCCCTATTTTCTCATTTAAACTTAAAATCGTATTAAAATCACCTCCTAATATAATCGGACAATCTTTGTGTTATGAAATAACGATACTTAATTCAACCCAAACAATTTTTTTTCCTATTGTATTATTAGGACCATACACATTGATTAGGATGAATTTCGTATCTAATTTTAGGCTCTGTATACTAGCACACATCCAATTATTGTTATTAACTAAATAAGTTAGACTGACTTTCTTAGGGTTCCAAACAAATCCTAAATCCCCCGAGGCACCTATTGCCTCTATGAAGATTGAACCCCACATTCCTAACATTTTGTTAAATTTGTCTCCTTCTACTTTATTTAGTTTTATTTCCTGAAATAATATTATTTCTGAATTAAAGCTTTTTAAATGTTGTTTTAATAACATTTTCTTGCTGGGGGCATTTAGACCCCTAGCATTCCATGAAGTTATCCTCATGTAGTCTTACGAAGGCACTTCCCCTTCCCCATGTTTAGGAGTTCATCAATTTTCCTCTGTTCTCTAGCTAGGCCTTCAGCCTCACATAAATCCTTCAGTGATCTCCTCCCCCTTTTTACTTTTGGCTTACCATATTTTGGAGAGGTTATACCTTCCTGATTCATTTCTATACCAAGCTCTTGCTGAAATATACCCAGTTCTTGTGTTGTTGGACAAATGAATTCCTCTGTTCTTTCAAATTCTTCCATTTCCAATTCTTTGCAGATTTTACTCCCGAGATTGTCCTCCTCCAGTTCTTTATTCTCTCTTTCTCCCATGTTTGTCTGTTCACCTACCTGATTGTCTTCTGACTTCTTCTCATTCTGTTTGTATAATTTTGTTTAATTAATTAGAAGTAAGTACTCCATTTAATTAAACAATTTCGTTTAATTATTTCAAAATTCTTTTCGAAACTAGTCAACTCAAGTCAATCGTGGTTAAATCTGGTCAACTTTTGATCAAACTTGATCTTTGCGTATGTGAATATGAGCAAATGTGAGTATGAATTCCAACAACAATTCGATGCAAATTCTCATTCAACCTTTCAAAATGAAGAGATGAGGGTCTCTTAAATAGACTTTCCTAAAATTCATCAATGGTTGAGATCGACTTCAATCAACGGTCAGGATTAAAAGTGAAGTTCAGTCATAAAGGGAGATTTCCAAATTAAAGGGAGTTAACAGATTTAATTTGAGTAAAATAAGGAGTTAACTGATTCGATTTGAGTAGAAAAAAGAGTTAACTTATTTTACTCACTTTTGATCAATAATGAACTGGAAATTTCCCTTTTTGAACTGAAGAGAGATTTTGTTGAGATATTTAATTTAATAAAATGAGATATGCTATCATAATTATTATTTTTATTTAATTAAATAATCTTTAACTAATTAGAGACACTTTTCTTATTTAATTATATAACTTCATTTAATTAATTAAGAATGGCTTCTCATTTAATTAAATAACTTTGTTTAATTAATTAGAAGTAACTACTCCATTTAATTAAATAATTTCGTTTAATTATTCCAAAATTAGTCAACTGTGGTTAAATCTGGTCAACTTTTGGTCAAAATTGATCTTTGTGTATGTGAATATGAGCAAATGTGAGTATGAATTTCAGCAACAATTCGATGCAAATTCTCATTCAACCTTTCAAAATGAAGAGATGAGGGTCTCTTAAATAGACTTTCCTGGAATTCATCAATGGTTGAGATCGATTTCAATCAACGATCAGGATTAAAGGTGAAGTTTAGTCATAAAGGGAGATTTTCAAATTAAAATGAGCTAACAAATTTAATTTGAGTAAAATAAGGAGTTAACTGATTCAATTTGAGTAGAACAAGGAGTTAACTGATTTAACTCATTTTTGATCAATAGTGAACTGAAAATTTCCCTTTTTGAAATGAAGAGAGATTTTTTTGAGATATTTAATTTAATAAAATGAGATATGCTCTCATAATTACTTTTTCTATTTAATTAAATAATATTTAATTAATTAGAGAAAGTTTTCTTATTTAATTAAATAAATTCATTTAATTAATTACAAATGACTTCTTATTTAATTAAATAAGTTTGTTTAATTAATTAGAAGTAAGTACTCCAATTAATTAAATAATTTTGTTTAATTATTTCAAAATTCTTTTCGAAACTAGTCAACTCAAGTCAACCGTGGTTAAATCTGGTCAACTTTTGATCAAACTTGATCTTTGCGTATGTGAATATGAGCGAATGTGAGTATGAATTCCAGCAACAATTTGATGAAAATTCTCATTCAACCTTTCAAAATGAAGAGATGAGGGTCTCTTAAATAGACTTTCCTGGAATTCATCAACGGTTGAGATCGAACTCAATCAACGGTCAGGATTAAAGGTGAAGTTCAGTCATAAAGGGAGATTTCCAAATTAAAGGGAGTTAACAGATTTAATTTGAGTAAAATAAAGAGTTAAGTGATTCAATTTGAGTAGAAAAAGGGGTTAACTGATTTAACTCATTTTTTATCAATACTGAACTGAGAATTTCCCTTTTTGAACTGAAGAGAGATTTTGGTAAGATATTTAATTTAATAAAATGAAATATTCTCTCATAATTAATTTTTCTATTTAGTTAAATAATCTTTAATTAATTAGAGACACTTTTCTTATTTTATTAAATAACTTCATTTAATTAATTAGGAATGGCTTCTCATTTAATTAAATAACTTTGCTTAATTAATTAGAAGTTTGTACTCCATTTAATTAAATAATTTCGTTTAATTATTTCAAAATTCTTTTCGAAACTAGTCAACTCAAGTCAACCGTGGTTAAATCTCGTCAACTTTTGATCAAACTTGATCTTTGCGTATGTGAATATGAGCAAATGTGAGTATGAATTCCAGCAACAATTTGATGCAAATTCTCATTCAACCTTTCAAAATGAAGAGATGAGGGTCTCTTAAATAGACTTTCTTGGAATTTATCAACAGTTGAGATCGATTTCAATCAATGGTCAGGATTAAAGGTGAAGTTCAGTCATAAAGGAAGATTTCCAAATTAAAGGGAGTTAATAGATTTAATTTGAGTAAAATAAGGAGTTAAGTGATTCAATTTGAGTAGAAAAAGGGGTTAACTGATTTAACTCATTTTTTATCAATACTGAACTGGAGATTTCCCTTTTTGAACTGAAGAGAGATTTTGGTGAGATATTTGATTTAATAAAATGAGATATATTCTCATAATTACTTTTTCTATTTAATTAATTAATCTTTCATTAATTAGAGACACTTTTCTTATTTAATTAAATAACTTCATTTAATTAATTAGGAATGGCTTCTCATTTAATTAAATAACTTTCTTTAATTAATTAGAAGTAATCACTCCATTTAATTAAATAATTTCATTTAATTAATTCAAAATTCTTTTCGAAACTAGTCAACTCAAGTCAATCATGGTTAAATCTGGTCATTTTTGTTCAAACTTGATCTTTGCGTATGTGAATATGAGAAAATGTGAGTATGAATTCCAACAACAACTCGATGAAAATTTTCATTTAACCTTTCAAAATGAAGAGATGACGGTCTCTTAAATAGACTTTCCTGGAATTCATCAACGGTTGAGATCGATTTCAATCAATAGTCAGGATTAAAGGTGAAGTTCAGTCATAAAGGGAGATTTCCAAATTAAAGGGAGTTAACAGATTTAATTTGAGTAAAATAAAGAGTTAACTGATTCAATTTGAGTAGAAAAAGGAGTTAACTAATTTAACTCATTTTTTATCAATACTGAACTGGAAATTTTGCTTTCTAAATTGAAGAGAGATTTTGTCGAGATATTTAATTTAATAAAATGAGATATGCTCTCATAATTACTTTTTCTATTTAATTAAATAATCTTTAATTAATTAGAGACACTTTTCTTATTTAATTAAATAACTTTATTTAATTAATTAGGAATGGCTTCTCATTTAATTAAATAACCTCGTTTAATTAATTAGAACTAAGTACTCCATTTAATTAAATAATTTCGTTTAATTATTTCAAAAAAAAATTCGAAATTAGTCAACTCAAGTCAACCATGGTTAAATCTGGTCAACTTTTGGTCAAACTTGATCTTTGGGTATGTCAATATGAGAAAATGTGAGTATGAATTTCAGCAACAATTAGATGCAAATTCTCATTCAATCTTTCAAAATGAAGAGATGAGGGTCCCTTGAATAGACTTTCCTTGAATTCATCAACGGTTGAGATCGATTTCAATCAACGGTCAGGATTAAAGGTCAAGTTCAGTCATAAAGGGAGATTTCCAAATTCAAGGGAGTTAACAGATTTAATTAGAGTAAAATAAGGATTTAACTGATTCAATTTGAGTAGAAAAAGGAGTTAATTGATTTAACTCATTTTTGATCAATAGTGAACTGGAAATTTGCCTTTTTGAATTGAAGAGATTTTTTTTTGAGATATTTAATTTAATAAAATGAGATATTTTCTCATAATTACTTTTTCTATTTAATTAAGTAATCTTTAATTAATTAGAGACACTTTTCTTATTTAGTTAAATAACTTCATTTAATTAATTAGGAATGGCTTCTCATTTAATTAAATAACTTTTTTTAATTAATTAGAAATAAGTACTCCATTTAATTATTTCAAAATTCTTTTCGAAACTAGTCAACTTAAGTCAACCGTGGTTAAATCTGGTCAACTTTTGGTAAAACTTGATCTTTGCGTATGTGAATATGAGCAAATGTGAGTATGAATTCAAGCAACAATTCGATGCAAATTCTCATTCAACCTTTCAAAATGAAGAGATGAGGGTCTCTTAAATAGACTTTCCTAAAATTCATCAACGTTTGAGATCGATTTCAATCAACGGTCAGGATTAAAGGTGAAGTTTAGTCATAAAGGGAGATTTCCAAATTAAAGGGAGTTAATAGATTTAATATGAGTAAAATAAGGATTTGAGTAGAAAAATTAATTAACTGATTTAACCCATTTTTTATCAATAATGAACTATAAATTTCCCTTTTTGAACTGAAGAGATATTTTGTCGAGATGTTTAATTTAATAAAATGAGATATGCTCTCATAACTACTTTTTCTATTTAATTAAGTAATCTTTAATTAATTAGAGACACTTTTCTTATTTAATTAAATAACTTCATTTAATTAATTATTAATGGCTTCTCATTTAATTATATAACTTTGTTTAATTAAGTAGAAGTAAGCACTCTATTTAATTAAATAATTTCATTTAATTATTTCAAAATTATTTTCGAAACTAGTCAACTCAAATCAACTGTGGTTAAATCTTGTCAACTTTTGGTCAAACTTGATCTTTGCATATGTGAATATGAGCAAATGTGAGTATGAATTTTAGCAACAATTCGATGCAAATTCTCATTCAACCTTTCAAAATGAAGAGATGAGGGTCTCTTAAAGAGACTTTCCTGGAATTCATCAACGGTTGAGATTGATTTCAATCAACGGTCAGGATTAAAGGTGAAGTTCAGTCATAAAGGGAGATTTCCAAATTAAAGGGAGTTAACAGATTTAATTTGAGTAAAATAAGGTGTTAACTGATTCAATTTGACTAGAAAAAAGAGTTAACTGATTTAACTCATTTTTGATCAATAGTGAACTAAAAATTTCCCTTTTTGAACTGAAGAGAGATTTTGTTGAGATATTTAATTTAATAAAATGAGATATGCTCTCATAATTATCTTTTCTATTTAATTAAGTAGTTTTTAATAAATTAGAGACACTTATCTTATTTAATTAAATAACCTCATTTAATTAATTAGGAATGGCTTCTCATTTAAAGATATAACTTTGTTTAATTAATTAGAAGTAAATACTTCATTTAATTAAATAATTTCATTTAATTATTTCAAAATTCTTTTCGAAACTAGTCAACTCAAGTCAACCGTGGTTAAATCTAGTCAACTTTTTGTCAAACATGATCTTTGCGTATGTGAATATGAGCAAATGTGAGTATGAATTCCAGCAAGAAATCGACGGAAATTCTCATTCAACCTTTCAAAATGAAGAGATGAGGGTCTCTTAAATAGGCTTTCCTAGAATTCATCAACGATTGAGATCGATTTCAATCAACGGTCAGGATTAAAGGTGAAGTTCAGTCATAAAGGGAGATTTTCAAATTAAAGAGAGTTAATAGATTTAATTTGAGTAAAATAAGGAGTTAACTGATTCAATTTGAGTAGAAAATGGAGTTAACTGATTTAACTCATTTTTTATCAATAGCGAACTGAAAATTTCTCTTTTTGAACTGAAGAAAGATTTTGTTGAGATATTTAATTTAATAAAAGGAGATATGCTCTCATAATTACTTTTAATAGTTAGTTAAGTAATCTTTAATTAATTAGAGACACTTTTCTTATTTAATTAAATAACTTCATTTAATTAATTAAGAATGGCTTCTCGTTTAATTAATTATAAGTAAGTACTCCATTTAATTAAATAATTTCTTTTAATTATTTCAAAATTCTTTTCGAAACTAATCAACTCAAGTCAACCGTGATTAAATTTGGTCAACTTTTGGTCAAACTTGATTTTTGCATATGTGAATATGAGCAAATGTGAGTATGAATTTAAGCAATAATTCAGTGCAAATTCTCATTCAACCTTTCAAAATGAAGAGATGAGGGTCTTTTAAATAGACTTTCTTGGAATTCATCAACGGTTGAGATAGATTTCAATCAATAGCTAGGATTAAAAGTGAAGTTCAGTCATAAAGGGAGATTTCCAAATTAAAGGGAGTTAACAGATTTAATTTGAGTAAAATAAGGAGTTAACTGATTCAATTTGAGTAGAAAAAGGAGATAACTGATTTAACTTATTTTTTATCAACAATCAACTGGAAATTTCCATTTTTGAACTGAAGAGAGATTTTGTGAAGATATTTAATTTAATAAAATGAGATATCCCCTCATAATTACTTTTTCTATTTAATTAAATAATTTTTAATTAATTAGAGACACTTTTCTTATTTAATTAAATAACTTCATTTAATTAATTAGGAATGGCTTCTCATTTCAGCAACAACTCGATGCAAATTCTCATTAAACCTTTCAAAATGAAGAGATGAAGGTCTCTTAAATAGACTTTCCTAGAATTCATCAACGGTTGAGATTGATTTCAATCAACGGTCAGGATTAAAGGTGAAGTTCAGTCATAAAGGGAGATTTACAAATTAAAGGGATTTAACAGATTTGATTTGAGTAAAATAAGGAGTTAACTGATTCAATTTGAGTAGAAAAAGGAGTTAACTGATTTAACTCATTTTTTATCAATAGTGAACTGGAAATTTCTGTTTTTGAGCTGAAGAGAGATTTTGTTGAGATATTTAATTTAATAAAATGAGATATGCTCTCATAATTACTTATTCTATTTAATTAAGTAATCTTTAATTAATTAGAGACACTTTTCTTATTTAATTAAATAACTTCATTTAATTAATTAAGAATGGCTTCTCCTTTAATTAAATAACTTTGTTTAATTAATTAGAAGTAAGTACTCCATTTACTTAAATAATTTCATTTAATTGTTTCAAAATTCTTTTCGCAACTAGTCAACTCAAGTCAACCGTGGTTAAATCTGGTCAACTTTTAATCAAACTTGATCTTTGCGTATGTGAATATGAGCAAATGTGAGTATGAATTCCAGCAACAATTCGAAGCAAATTCTCATTCAATGTTTCAAAATGAAGAGATGAGGGTCTCTTAAATAGACATTCTTGGAATTAATCAACGGTTGAGATCGATTTCAATCAACGGTCAGGATTAAAGGTGAAGTTCAGTCATAAAGGGAGATTTCAAAATGAAAGGGAGTTAATAGATTTAATTTGAGTAAAATATGGATTTAACTGATTCAATTTGAGTAGAAAAAGGAGTTAATTGATTTAACTTATTTTTTATCAATAGTGAACTCGAAATTTCCCTTTTTGAACTAAAGAGAGATTTTGTTGAGATATTTAATTTAATAAAATGAGATATGCTCTCATAATTACTTTTTCTATTTAAGTAAGTAATCTTTAATTATTTATAGACACTTTTTTTATTTAATTAAATAACTTCATTTAATTAATTAGGAATGACTTCTCATTTAATTAAATCACTTTCTTTAATTAATTAGAAGTAATCACTCCATTTAATTAAATAATTTCATTTAATTATTTCAAAATTCTTTTAGAAACTAGTCAACTCAAGTCAACCGTGGTTAAATCTGGTCAATTTTTGTTCAAACTTGATCTTTGCGTATGTGAATATGAGAAAATGTGAGTATGAATTCCAACAACAACTCGATGCAAATTCTCATTTAACCTTTCAAAATGAAGAGATGACGGTCTCTTAAATAGACTTTCATGGAATTCATCAACGGTTGAGATCGATTTCAATCAACAGTCGGGATTAAAGGTGAAGTTCAGTCATAAAGGTAGATTTCCAAATTAAAGGGAGTTAACAGATTTAATTTGAGTAAAATAAAGAGTTAACTGAATCAATTTTAGTAGAAAAAGGAGTTAACTAATTTAACTCATTTTTTATCAATGCTGAATTGAAAATTTCGCTTTCTGAATTGAAGAGAGATTTTGTCGAGATATTTAATTTAATAAAATGAGATATGCTCTCATAATTACTTTTTCTATTTAATTAAATAATCTTTAATTAATTAGAGACACTTTTCTTATTTAATTAAATAACTTTATTTAATTAATTAGGAATGGCTTCTCATTTAATTAAATAACCTTGTCTAATTAATTAGAAGTAAGTACTCCATTTAATTAAATAATTTCATTTAATTATTTCAAAATTCTTTTCGAAACTAGTCAACTCAAGTCAACCATGGTTAAATCTGGTCAACTTTTGGTCAAACTTGATCTTTGGGTATGTGAATATGAGAAAATGTGAGTATGAATTTCAGCAACAATTCGATGCAAATTCACATTCAATCTTTCAAAATGAAGAGATGAGGGTCCCTTGAATAGACTTTCCTTGAATTCATCAACGGTTGAGATCGATTTCAATCAACGGTCAGGATTAAAGGTGAAGTTCAGTCATAAAGGGAGATTTCCAAATTAAAGGGAGTTAACAGATTTAATTAGAGTAAAATAAGGAGTTAACTGATTCAATTTGAGTAGAAAAAGGAGTTAATTGATTTAACTCATTTTTGATCAATAGTGAACTGAAAATTTTCCTTTTTGAACTGAAGAGAGATTTTTTTGAGATATTTAATTTAATAAAATGAGATATGTTCTCATAATTACTTTTTCTATTTAATTAAGTAATCTTTAATTAGCTAGAGACACTTTTCTTATTTAATTAAATAACTTCATTTAATTAATTAGGAATGGCTTCTCATTTAATTAAATAACTTTGTTTAATTAATTAGAAATAAGTACTCCATTTAATTAAATAATTTAATTTAATTATTTCAAAATTCTTTTCGAAACTAGTCAACTTAAGTCAACCATGGTTAAATCTAGTCAACTTTTGGTCAAACTTGATCTTTGCGTATGTGAATATGAGCAAATGTGAATATAAATTCCAGCAACAATTCGATGCAAATTCTCATTCAACCTTTCAAAATGAAGAGATGAGGGTCTCTTAAATAGACTTTCCTGGAATCCATCAATGGTTGAGATCGATTTCAATCAACGGTCAGGATTAAAGGTGAAGTTCAGTCATAAAGGGAGATTTACAAATTAAAGGGAGTTAACAGATTTAATTTGAGTAAAATAAGGAGTTAACTGATTCAATTTGAGTAGAAAAAGGAGTTAACTTATTTAACTCATTTTTGATCAATATTGAGCTGAAAATTTCCCTTTTTGAACTGAAGAGAGATTTTGTTGAGAAATTTAATTTAATAAAATGAGATATGCTCTCATAATTACTTTTTCTATTTAACTAAGTAATCTTTAATTAATTAGAGACACTTTACTTATTTAATTAAATAACTTCATTTAATTAATTAGGAATGGCTTCTCATTTAATTAAATAACTTTGTTTAATTAACTAAAAGTAAGTACTTCATTTAATTAAATAATTTCATTTAATTATTTCAAAATTCTTTTCGAAACTAGTCAATTCAAGTCAACTGTGGTTAAATCTGGTTAACTTTTGGTCAAACTTGATCTTTGCGTATGTGAATATGAGCAAATGTGAGTATGAATTCAAGCAACAATTCGATGCAAATTCTCATTCAACCTTTCAAGACGAAGAGATAAGGGTCTATTTAATAGACTTTCCTAAAATTCATCAACAGTTAGGATTAAATGTTAAGTTCAGTCATAAAGGGAGATTTCCAAATTAAAGGGAGTTAACAGATTTAATTTGAGTAAAATAAGGAGTTAACTGTGTAATGCCACTCAAGACATACTGAAAAAATATAAAACAAAACACAATTCCATAAATTCAATAATTTTTTAAAAAAATTATCTCAACAAAAGTTCCATTATAATAAAAATACATAAAGAGTTCAGAACTATAATGAAATATAATTTCATTTCTTGACACCTATGTCCAATTTTGGAACCCTAAATGCTAATTCAGAAGTAGCTTCAATAAACATCCTTAGCTACTTGAATCTCGAAGCACCTGAAAACCACATAGAATGCAACATAACACAAATAGGGACTCAATACACACTGAGTTAAAAGACGAAATCCATCTACATACATGTTAGTACCAACATATAGATATCCAAAAATTAGTAAATAATTAGTTTTCATTGCAAAAATTAAATTCGCACTAAGAATAACTAATAAATGAAACATATATATTCTGAGGTGTCATCGTTATAGCACTAAGTTTCTGCATCCAAATATGGTATGCTCATAGTCATCATATAACGGTATTCTCTATTTGACTTCTCATTGACAGAATAGAGACATGCCTTTTCTTCATACTTAACCATATAGGTTTAAGTCATAGGTAAGGCCAATTTTCTTTTATGTGAAATTAACCCACCCAGTTTATTTTTAAAGTTATCACTGAATTAATTAACTGAATAGGATAAGCCAACTTCAGCCACCTCGATATGCGTTCATTGCATATATTCTTAAAAATACACATCAAACAGATATACTAAGAATGAACATGCAACAATTATAAAATCAGTTTACAATATGATACAACATCCTTAAATCCATCTATAACACATCTTATACTGCCAAGTTCAAAGGTAAATATGGATAATTGCATCAACAGGATTAAAACCTATAATATCAAGATTGCATAGATACAATTGAACTGTTGCACAGCTCAATGATACTTACAAAATCTTCATACTATACTTTTAATTCCCTGTCGACCTAATCATCTATACTTAACATCGAATTGATCAAGATAACGAATCATAATGCACATGATATTCATATCATCAAACATGTATCAAAATCTGCCTCAATTCATATACTACTTTCATTTTTATTAAGAACTGAAATTCATCTTACATAATAAAAAAATTTTCTCTTAAGCATCCAATCTCAAACAATTCAATAAAGTTAATACATGACATTATAATCATAGTAAAAACTAAGTACAGCCAAATCTTAACAAGTGATCATTTAACTAAGATATTAAGATAAACCAGTGTCTATAAAAGTAACACCTCTGTTTTGACAATATGCCACCACCAAAATAACCACAACAACATATTAAGATGTGATGTTTAAAATCGATTTAGAATATAATTCACAATATGCAAAGTGACTTTCAGCATCTTACACAACTATTTAACAATATGTCGATACCTTGATTATATATGTATGTTTGTTTTCAAAATTACAGTTTATACATTATGTCAAAAATGTCATTCTTGTCAGTGATAAAAAATTAACAGAATACAACTTCCTTTGAAGGTATTTCACAAAGATCGACTAATGCTTTTAACATGTTTATTGCCAACTGTTCTCACTAAATTATCTACAACCTAAAGTTCCATATTAACATTAAAACCAACTAGTTACAATATGCGTCGAACCTCATTTCATAACAGATTTTTTGAATGCACCCAAAATTCATTCTATTTAGTCTTATTTGACTTAAACAATTTAAACCTCCCAAATATGAATTTACATAACAATAGTTATGCTATTACAATAAAAACCAACTTCAATTATAATACAAGGTAAATGCTTCACAAAATGTTGATGCTCACATTTCCTACTATCGACACTTCACAAACAAAAATCTCATAGTCTATGAATGGAATATAACCACTGAGCACTAAGATTGCGACATCCAATAAACTTATTTTGAACAACATAATCATCCATTAAAACATAAGACCCTAAACTCCGCTAAGTACATTTCTAAACTAATATGCTTTTTTATAGCTGAACTGTTTGACAAAATGCCCATGACATTAATTTTATAAGAAATTTAACTCAACTGTGTTTTTTGTTTTTTTTTTTTAAAACACTAATAGTCCATCTAACAGCATAACCAACCTAAATTTGAAAACCATTGTTTATGAATACGCTATACTATGTTTTGAATAAGATATTGGGATAAACAACTATGCCCTAGCTCAAATGCAAAACCCACTAAAAAGAAAACTCGATTCCATTTATCCAGCTGTTTAACTCTAGACGTATCACACCATACAGAGTGACCTCCTCTTTCTCCTTAACATAATAAACACCCAAAAATGTACAACATAACACAACGATAGTTTCACTCAAACTTCTAATTTAAAACTCAGAATTTGACTAAATACAATTAACAACTAAGAGCTATGCGATAACAAACAATAAAGCTTAGACATATCCATGTTTCCCAAGTACACTTTCATAACCTCCCTTGAGTATGGGAACAAACATTGCCCAAAAAATATCTTTGAACCTTGCCTATTTCCAGGCTCGAAAGTAGTTTACGCAAATGTCCTTCAAAACATTTTAAAATCAAACTTCTACCATTCTTAATTTAAACATTTAAATGTAGTAGCAAGAGAGAGAAGGATAGAAAATGCCCCTACGTGAGGTAAGAAGACACAACTTGTTCAACAAAGTCCTTGCTACATAACTTGATGTGAAGCCCAAAATGTCGAATCCGACCAAAGTTCAAGATGCAGAGATGGAAGAGCTTCATAAACAAACTAGTTGTGAATAATATCTCGAGGCTCAACCCCATATGCATGAAAATAGTTCCAACAAACCCTTCCATGTTTCTGAAAATCACTGCAACTTAGTTCACAAATGTATGCCAAACAGAGCACGGCAGCCATAATTCCGGCCAAGCCTTAATAGTAAACCCTCTTGAAATTGAAATGATCAACAAAACACTGAGTGCCATAATGCCTCTTTAATATTTCTTTTAATGCTACAATGCAACATAGCGATACGGGTACAATAAAAATAAACCCATTACCATTGCCATTTTGGTTTTTGGTAACAATGTGAAATTCACATCATTTAAGCATTCAAGACTAATTTACAAAACAAATAGTATGCATGATCTATCATCCGCGAGTAATAAAACCCTAACTTAAACAAGTGAAACATTGACATGAAATCAAAACCATTATAGGTTAAGATGCAATTAAATATATTTAACCCTATTCACAACATTTGCAAATATACCAAGTCAAAAACCTCGAAGGTTGTGATTAATCTATTTACAATTTATATGCATAAACCTTGTAAAACTTAACCTCATGAACACTTGATACCCTATTTAATGAATTCTAATAATCAATTTTACAATCCTTAAAACTCAAATTAAGTTAAGAACTTAAAACATTTTATTCCTTCAAAGCAGTCTAATATAAGCAACCAAAAAATGTCAAGTATTAAAACCTCTTATATTAAAATCATAACTCATCTGTCATATCTAGATAAAGTAATGTTGATACCGAAAACACACTCAACAAAAGTTTTATGTTCTTGCTAAACAGAATATAATCAAATTTTGAGTGAACAATCAACGTATCAAACTAAAAGAAATTAGATCACAGCTAAGTCATAAAAGCAGAATAACCAAAAGAACGAGTCAGGCATGAAACCCTCCCCCACTAAGCTTTGACTTTCTCCTGGAAGTCAGCAAATAAGTGTGGATGAGCTGTTCTCATCATTTTAATATCCTCCTAGGTAGCAGAAGTTCATCATTGGGGTCCCATAAGAGTTTTACTTGCCTTATTTCTCTTCCTCTTAAACTCATAGTTCTGCTTTGCGTGATCAGCACTGGTTCCAGCATGACTTGCCCATCCAAAATCTGCAAATTTTTCCAATCTAGCACGTGAGCAATGTCAAGAATATACTTACACAAAACTGAAACATGAAAAACAATATGAATGCGTGAAAGATTCAGTGGCAAGGCAAGTTTGTAGGCAACAGGTCCAATCCGTTCCAAAATTTCAAATGGACCAACAAATCGTGGCGCTAACTTGGACCCCTTTCTATAATGAATCAGACTCTTATGCAGCCTAATCCAGAGAAACACTTTATCACCAATCAAGAATTGACGGTCGATTCTATGCTTATCAGCATATTTCTTCTGCCTATCCTGAGCAGTAATAAGGTGCTCTCTAATCCTCTTAACCTGCTACTCCAAATCTAACAACATATCAGGTCCTAGAAGAGTCTTGTCCTCCAAATTGTCCCAGTTGAGAGGTGTCCTACAAGGTCTTCCATATAATGCTTGAAATGGTGCCATACCTATGGAACTATGATATCCATTGTTATATGCAAACTCAACCAAGTGTAGATACTCCTCCCATTTATTCTGTCTATCCATTACGTACATCCTAAGCATGTCTTCCAAAATTTGGTTGACACGTTCAGTTTGTCTGTCCATCTTAGGGTGATAGGCTGAACTAAAATTCAGCTGAGTACCTAACTCTCACTGCATGGATTTCCAAAGAGACAAAGTAAACACTAGATCCCTATTAGAAATAATCTTTTTAGGAATTCTGTGTAACTTAACTATCTATTCCATATATACTTTGGCAATCGTTGCTGCATTATAGGATGATCTAACTGGAATAAAATGAGCAACCTTAGATAAACAGTCCACAACCACCATGATAGCATCATGTCTTCAAGCTGTCATAGGTAGTCCAGTAATAAAATCTACTAAAATGGTGTCCCATTTCCAATCTGGAATATTATGTGGCTGCAATAAACCTGTAGGGTGCTGATGTTCAGCCTTAACTCGCTGACATTCCAAGCAACGAGCCACAAAATCTGCTATGTCTCTTTTCATTCCAGGCTGATAATAATGCTACTTAAGGTCAGCATGCATTTTCTTGACACCCAGATGAGCTGAATATGGTGCCTTGTGTGCTTCAACCATAATAAGATCTCTCAAATCTCCCAGCTTAGGAACGTACACATTCCCTATAAACAGCAGTAGACCTTCAGGATTCACTGAATACCCCTCAAAATGCCCCTCCAAGATGCTTCCACTGTCCAAAACAGCCTCAACATCTTGAAACCAATGATCTATGAAAAGGTTCTGTAAGATCCTATCCTTAAGATCCACTGAAAGAATCAAAGAAGATAGTTCATGTTGCCTTCTGCTATGAGCATCAGCAACCACGTTCTCCTTCCCTTTCACATATTTAATCTCAAAGTCGTATTCACACAGGAATTCCATCCATCTTCGCTGCCTAGCATTGAGGTCTGGTTGTGTGAAAAGATACTAAAGAATTTGATGATCCGAATGTAACTCAAAATGTTAACCCAGAAGAAAATGCCGCCATTTGGTCAAAGCATGCATAATCGCAGCAATTTCGAGATCATGAGTTGGGTAATTCACCTCATGACTCTTAAGTTTTTTGGACTCATAAGCTATAACATGCCCCTCTTGCATCAAAACTGCCCCTATCCCATCCAATGATGCATCAGTGCAAACCACGAACTCCTTAGCTAAATCAGGGACCACTAGAATTGGTGCGCTGGTCAAACATTCCTTCAGTTTTTGAAATGCCGCCTCACATTCAACTGTCCACACAAATTTCTTCCCTTTTTTCTGAAAAGATGTGATCGGGTGTACTATACTGGAGAAATTTAATACAAATCTACGGTAATAGCTTGCTAAGCCCATGAAACTTTGAACCTCGGATACATTCGTAGGTGTTGGCCAATCTACAATAGCCCAAATTTTGGATGGATCCACATAAATTCCATCACGAGAAATAATATGCCCCAAGTAACAAATCTTCGATTTGAATAATTCACACTTTTCAGGATTGGCATACAATCTGTTCCTATGAAGACATTTCAAAACTTTCTCTAAATGCTGCTTGTGCTCCTCAACAGTGTTGGAGTAAACCAAAATGTCATCCAAAAAAACCACCACAAACTTGTCAAGATAAGTTCTGAACACACCATTCATCAGACTCATGAACATAGAAGGTACATTAGTTAACCCAAAAGGTACCACTGTGAACTCGAAGTGTCCATACCTGGTGCGAAAAGTTGTCTTATGGATATCAGCTTCCTAGATTCTAAGCTGATGATATCCAGATTTCAAATCAATCTTAGAAAAGATTCGGGCACCCTTGACCTAGTCAAACAAATCATCAATTCGAGGCAAAGGATACCTGTTCTTAATAGTGACTTTGTTCAATTGTCTATAATCGATACAAAGCCTTAAAGAACCATCTTTCTTCTTAACAAAGATCACCAGAGCACCCCAAGGTGAAACACTAGGACGAATCAAACCTCTTTCCAAAAGCTCTTCGAACTAAAATTTAAGTTCAACCAGCTCTTGAGCTATCATTCTATAAGGAGTCTTGGAAATTGGTTTCGTTCCTGGCACTAAATCGATCTGAAAATCAATTTCTCTCTTCGGAGGTATTCCAAGAATCTCCTTAACAAAAACATCCAAAAAGTTTCGCAAAACAAGATGATCAAGAGAAGAACTCTTAACTACAGAATCTTCTAAGTTGTTTACTGAAATGGCAAACAAACTACAGCATTTCCAAGCACACCTTGCCAATTGCTTGGCAGAAATTGTCCACAAAGAGATAGGTCTCTTGATTCCTGTGATAACTCTGGCTGATCTAGAATCATCAACGCAATTGATTGACTTAGCTTTGCAATCCAAAATAGCTTCATGTTGTTCTAACCAATCCATACCCAAAATTATGTCATACGATCCTAAAGGTATAACCCTAAGGTTTACAGAAGTTGAGAAAAATTTCATACAAATGTTACAGTTAGGAGCAATAATATCAATGTTTACCTTAGACCCCGACGCTAACTCCACTTGCCATCTATTTCTTGCCTTAACCACAGGTATATCACATTGTGCAACTAAAGCAAAAGAAATGAATGAGTCTATAGCTCCTGAGTCGAATAAGATAGAAACTTTCATACCTCGAGTATTACCTTGAGCTTTTATAACTAAGTTCTGGTGTTCGGCCTGCTTCTGATCCAAAGTTGCAAAGATACGATGGTTCCTGGAAGAATCACCAACTGTTGCTTCAGACCTAGCCGGCTTAGGTCCAACCTTTAGCTTATCCCAATTAGGACACTCAGACTGATAATTCCCTAACTGTCTGCAATGAAAGCACTCAACAGATTTCTTGAATCCCATATTCTGACCAGAAGGTTTAGGAGATGGCTTGTTACTCTGCACACTCTGAGGTGATTGAGATTGCTTAGGCTGTTCTGAACCTTTGGAGTTCTTATCAAACTTCCTCTTCTTGAATTTTCCACCTGAAAATCTAGTTTTTTAACTACTCTGTGGAGGCTTTTGATTCTTACTGACATCAGGGGTAGGTGGATTCATGCTAGTTTTATAAGTAACCCCATGATAACTAGACTTCATCTCTATCAACTTTTCTCACTCTGAGGCTTCTTGCATAGTCAAAGGTCGAAAAGTTATCACTTCCTCCCCAATCTTGGGCATAAGCCCTCTGATGAAATGTTGTATCATGGTCTTGTCATTTTCAGCCCACCCAAAAAACTTCTTAAGTTCAAAGAACCTTCGTTCATAAGCTTCCACTGTAGAGCCAATCTGCATGATCTGAAAGAACTCCTCAGCATGGGCCTGACGCCAATATTCAGACATGAATCTCTCCTTGAAGTGCTCAACAAAAAGTTCCCATGTGACCAAGGAGATATCAATGCCAAGCTTTTCCAACTCCTGTTCCCACCACAAGGAACCAAATCCTCTCAAATGCATAACTGTCCATCTGACCTTCACGTTACTCAGGTAACGGTGTAAGACAAAACATCACTCAATATTCAACAGCCAAGCTTCTGTTGCTGTACCCTATTTCGTACCATAGAAAAATGGTCCTTTCATCTTGGAAAGGTCCTTGAGCTGAGCTCTTGCCACTGGATCTTCTTCTACAAGAAGATTAACGCCCTGCACAAGAGGTCTCCTATCATTCGCTCCCCCACCAGGAATCTGGTTATTAGCCTCAATATTATCAAGACATTCTAGAATTCTCTGAAGTACCAAAGCCTAATCTGCCTGATTATTCTGGTTGTTACCAACCCCAACATTCTGATCAAACTGATCATTTCTAGCATCATTTTGGTACCTAGGACCTCTACCACGACCCCTACCTCTGCCTCTGCCTCTGCCTCTGTCAGCAAGGTCATCCTCAGGAATACCATGTCCTCAAATTCCTCTAGTGACGGGAGGCATAATAGCAACCTAGAAACATAAATCTATTAATAACGCATCGATGACGGGATAAACCCTATAACCTAAGAGTCCTGGTTATACTTTACCTGGCACTCTGATACCAAAATGTAATGCCACTTAAGACATACTGAAAGAATATAAAACAAAACACAATTCCATAAATGCAATAATTTTTTTTTTTAAATTATCTCAACAAAAGTTCCATTATAATAAAAATACATAAAGAGTTCAGAACTATAATGAAATACAATTTCATTTCTTGACACCTATGTCCAATTTTGGAACCCGAAATGCTGATTCAGAAGTAACTTCAATAAACATCCTTAGCTACTTGAATCTCGAAGCACCTGAAAACCACATAGAATGCAACATAACACAAGTAGGGGCTTAGTACACACTGAGTTAAAAGATGAAATCCATCTGCATACATGTTAGTACCAACATATAGATATCCAAAAACAGATTTCTAATCCATCTAATATAGTGCAAATTTGATAATAATATGCAAGAAGTAAACAATTAGTTTTCATTGCAAAAATTAAACTCACACTAAGAATAACTCATAAATGAAACATATATATTCTGAGGTGTCATCATTATAGCACTAAGTTTCTGCATCCAAATATGGTATGCTCATAGTCATCATATAACGGTATTCTCTATTTTACTTGTCATTGACAGAATATAGACATGCCTTTTCTCTGTACTTAACCATATAGGTTTAAGTCATAGGTAAGGCCAATTTTCTTTTATGTGAAATTAACCCACCCAATTTATTTTTAAAGTTATCACTGAATTAATTAACTGAATAGGATAAACCAACTTCAGCCACCTCGATATACATTCATCACAGATATTCTTAAAAATACACATCAAACAGATATACTAAGAATGAACATGCAACAATTATAAAATAAGTTTACAATATGATACTACATCCTTAAATCCATCTGTAACACATCTTATACTACCAAGTTCAAAGGTAAATATGGATAATTGCATCAACAGGATTAAAACCTATAATATCAAGATTGCATAGATACAATTGAACTGTTGCACAGCTCAATGATACTTACAAAATCTTCATACTATACTTTTAATTCCCTGCTGACCTAATCATCTATACTTAACATCGAATTGACCAAGATAACGAATCATAATGCACATGATATTCACATCATCAAACATGTATCAAAATCTGCCTCAATTCATATACTACTTTCATTTTTATTAAGAACTGAAATTCATCTTACATAATAAAAAAATTCTATCTTAAGCATCCAATCTCAAACAATTCAATAAAGCTAATAGATCACATTATAATCATAGTAAAAACTAAGTACAGCCAAATCTTAACAAGTGATCATTTAACTAAGATATTAAGATAAACCAGTGTCTATAAAAGTAACACCTCTATTTTGACAATATGCCACCACCAAAATAACCACAACAACATATTAAGATGTGATGTTTAAAATCGATTTAGAATATAATTTACAATATGCAAAGTGACTTTCAGCATCTTACACAACTATTTAACAATATGTCGATACCCTAATTATATATGTATGTTTGTTTTCAAAATTACAATTTATACGTTATGTTAAAAATGTCATTCTTGTTAGTGATAAAAAATGAACAGAATACAACTTCCTTTGAAGGTATTTCACAAAGATCGACTAATGCTTTTAACATGTTTACTGGTGACTATTCTCACTAAATTATCTACAACCTAAAGTTCCATATTGACATTAAAACCAACTAGTTACAATATGCGTCAAACCTCATTCCATAACAGAATTTCCGAATTCACCAAAAATTCATTCTATTTAGGCTTATTTGACTTAAACAATTTAAACCTCCCAAATACGAATTTAACATAACAATAGTTATGCTATTACAATATAAACCAACTTCAATTATAATACAAGGTAAATGCTTGACAAAATGTCGATGCTCACATTTCCTACTATCGACACTTCACAAACAAAAATCTCATAGTCTACGAATGGAATATAACCACTGAGCACTAAGATTGCGACATCCAATAAACTTATTGTGAACAACATAATCATCAGTTAAAACATAAGACCCTAAACTCCGCTAAGTACATTTCTTAACTAATATGCTTGTTTATAGCTGAACTATTTGACAAAATGCCCATGACATTAATTTCATAAGAAATTTAACTCAACTGTGTTTTTTTTTTTTTTTTTAAACACTAACGGTCCATCTAATAGCATAACCAACCTAGATTTGAAAACCATTGTTTATGAATATGCTATACTCTGTTTTTAATAAGATATTGGGATAAACAACTATGCCCTAGCTCAAATGCAAAACCCAGTAAAAATAAAACTCGATTCCATTTATCGAGTTGTTTAACTCTAGACGTATCACACCATACACAACCTCCTCTTTCTCCTTAACATAATAAACACCCAAAAACATACAACATAACACAACGATAGTTTCACTCAAACTTCTAATTTAAAACTCAGAATTTGGCCAAATACAATTAACAGCTGAGAGCTATGCGATAACAAACAATAAAGCTCAGACATATCCATGTTTCCCAAGTACACTTTCATAACCTCCCTTGAGTCTGGGAACAAACATTGCCCAGAAAATATCTCTGAACCTTGCCTATTTCTAGGCTCGAAAGTAGTTTACGCAAATGTCCTTCAAAACATTTTAAAATCAAACTTCTACCATTCCTAATTTAAACATTTAAATGCAGTAGCAAGAGAGAGAAAGATAGAAAATGCCCCTATGTGAGGTAAGAAGACACAACTTGTTCAGCAAAGTCCCTGCTACACAACTTGATGTGAAGCCCAAAATGTCGAATCCGACCAAAGTTCAAGATGCAGAGATGGAAGAGCTTGATAAAAAAACTGACTATGAATAATATCTCGAGGCTCAGCCTCATATGCATGAAAATAGTTCCAACAAACCCTTCCATGTTTCCGAAAATCACTCCAACTTAGTTCACAAATGTATGCCAAACAGAGCACGACGACCATAATTCTAGCCAAGCCTTAACAGTAAACCCTCTCAAAATTGAAATGATCAACAGAACACCGAGTGCCATAATGCCTCTTTAATATTGCTTTTAATGCTACAATGCAACATAGCGATACGGGTACAATAAAAATAAACCCATTACGACCGCCATTTTGGCATTTTGTAACAATGCGAAACTCACATCATTTAAGAATTCAAGACTAATTTACAAAACAACTAGTATGCATGATCTATCATCCGCGGGTAATAAAACCCTAACTTAAAGAAGTGAAGCATTGACATGAAATCAAAACCATTATAGGGTAAGATGCAATTAAATATATTTAACCCTATTCGCAACATTTGCAAATATACCAAGTCAAAAACCTCGAAGGTTGTGATTAATCTATTTACAATTTATATGCATAAACATTGTAAAACTTAACCTCATGAACACTTGATACCCTATATAATGAATTCTAATAATCAAGTTTACAATCCTTAAAACTCAAATTAAGTTCAGAACTTAAAACATTTTATTCCTTCAAAGCAATCTAATATAAGCAACCGAGAAATATCAGGTATTAAAACCTCTTATATTAAAATCATAAGTCATTCGTCATATCTAGATAAAGTAATGCTGATACCGGAAACACACTCAACACAAGTTTTATGTTCTTGCTAAACAGAATATAATCAAATTCTGACTGAAAAATCAACGTATCAAACTGAAAGAAATTAGATCACAGCTAAATCATAAAAGTAGAATAACCAAAAGGAGTCAAGCATGACAAACTGATTCAATTTGAGTAGAAAAAGGAGTTAACTGATTTAACTCATTTTTTATCAGTAGTGAACTGCAAATAATCTTTAATTAATTAGAGACACTTTTCTTATTTAATTAAATAACTTCATTTAATTAATTAGGAATGGCTTCTCATTTAATTATATAACTTTGATTAATTAATTCGAAGTAAGTACTACATTTAATTAAATAATTTCCTTTAATTATTTCAGAAGTCTTTTTGAAACTAGTCAACTCAATTGAACTGTGGCTAAATCTGGTCAACTTTTGGTCAAACTTGATCTTTGTGTATGCGAATATGAGCAAATGTGAGTATGAATTCTAGCAACAATTTGATGCAAATTCTCATTCAACCTTTCAAAATGAAGAGATGAGGGTCTCTTAAATAGACTTTCTTGAAATTCATCAACGATTGAGATCGATTTCAATCAACGGTCAAGATTAAAGGTGAAGTTTAGTCATAAAGGGAGATTTCTAAATTAAAGAGAGTTAACAGATTTAATTTGAGTAAATTAAGTAGTTAACTGATTCAATTTGAGTAGAAAAAGGAGTTAACTAATTTAACTCATTTTTTATTAATAGTGAACTGAAAATTTTCCTTTTTGAACTAAAGAGAGATTTTGTTGAAATATTCAATTTAATAAAATGAGATATGTTGTTATAATTACTTTTTCTATTTAATTAAGTAATCTCTAATTAATTAATCTTTAATTAATTAGAGACACTTTTCTTATTTAATTAAATAACTTTATTTATTTAATTAGGAATGGCTTCTCATTTAACTAAATAACTTTGTTTAATTAATTAGAAGTAAGTACTCTATTTAATTAAATAATTTCGTTTAATTATTTAAAAATTCTTTTCGAAACTAGTCAACAGTGGTTAAATCTAGTCAACTTTTAGTCAAACTTGATCTCTGCGTATGTGAATATCAGCAAATGTGAGTATGAATTTCAACAACAATTCGATGCAAATTCTCATTCAACCTTTCAAAATGGAGAGATGAGGGTCTCTTAAATAGACTTTCCTGGAATTCATCAATGGTTGAGATCGATTTCAATCAACGGTCAGGATTAAAGGTGAAGTTCAGTCATAAAGGGAGATTTCTAAATTAAATGGAGTTAACATATTTAATTTCATTAAAATAAAGAGTTAACTGATTCAATTTGAGTAGAAAAAGAAGTTAACCGATTTAACTCATATTTTATCAATAGTGAACTGGAAATTTCCTTTTTTGAACTGAAGAGAGATTTTGTTGAGATATTTAATTTAATAAAATAAGATATGCTCTGATCATTACTTTTTCTATTTAATTAAATAATCTTTAATTAATTAGAGACACTTTTCTTATTTAATTAAATAACTTCATTTAATTAATTAGGAATGGCTTCTCATTTAATTAAATAACTTTTTTTAATTAATTAGAAGTAAGTACTCCATTTAATTAAATAATTTCATTTAATTATTTCAAAATTCTTTTCAAAACTAGTCAACTCAAGTCAATCATGGTTAAATTTGCTAAACTTTTGGAAAAACTTGATTTTTGCGTATGTGAATATGAGCAAATGTGAGTATGAATTCCAGCAACAATTCGATGCAAATTCTCATTCGACCTTTCAAAATGAAGAGATGAGGGTCTCTTAAAAAGACTTTCCTAGAATTCATGAAAGGTTGAGATCGATTTCAATCAACGGTCAAGATTAAAGGTGAAGTTCAGTCATAAAGGGAGTTAACAGATTTAATTTGAGTAAAATAAGGAGTTATCTGATTCAATTTGGGTAGAAAAAGGAGTTAACTCATTTAACTCATTTTTGATCAATAGTGAACTGAAAATTTCCCTTTTTGAACTGAAGACAGATTTTGTTGAGATATTTAATTTAATAAAATGAGACATGCTCTCATAATTACTTTTTCTATTTAATTAAATAATCTTTAATTAATTAGAGACACTTTTCTTATTTAATTAAATAACTTCATTTAATTAATTATAAATGGCTTCTCATTTAATTAAATAACTTTGTTTAATTAATTAGAAGTAAGTACTCCATTTAATTAAATAATTTTGTTTAATTATTTCAAAATTCTTTTCGAAACTAGCTAACTCAAGTCAACTGTGGTTAAATCTGGTCAACTTTTGGTCAAACTTGATCTTTGCGTATGTGAATATGAGAAAATGTGAGTATAAATTTCAGCAACAATTCGATGCAAATTCTCATTCAACCTTTCAAAATGAAGAGCTGAGGGTCTCTTAAATAGACTTTCTTGAAATTCATCAACGGTTGAGATCGATTTTAATCAACGGTCAGGATTAAAGGTGAAGTTCAGTCATAAAGGGAGATTTTCAAATTAAAGGGAGTTAACAAATTTAATTTGAGTAAAATAAAGAGTTAACTGATTCAATTTGAGTAGAAAAAGGAGTTAACTGATTTAACTCATTTTTTATCAATAATGAACTAAAAATTTCCCTTTTTGAACTGAAGCGAGATTTTGTTGAGATATTTAATTTAATAAAATGACATATGCTCTCATAATTACTTTTTTTATTTAATTAAGTAATCTTTAATTAATTAGAGATGCTTTTTTTATTTAATTAAATAACTTCATTTAATTAATTAGGAATGGCTTCTCATTTAATTAAATAAGTTTGTTTAATTAATTAGAATTAAGTACTCCGTTTATTTAAATAATTTTGTTTAATTATTTCAAATATTTTTTCAAAACTAGTCAACTCTAGTCAACTTTTGGTCAAACTTGATCTTTGTGTACGTGAATATGAGCAAATGTGAGTATGAATTCTAGCAACAATTCGATGCAAATTCTCATTCAACCTTTCAAAATGAAGAAATGAGGGTCTCTTAAATAGACTTTCCTAGAATTCATCGACGGTTGAGATCGATTTCAATCAATGGTCAAGATGAAAGGTGAAGTTCAGTCATAAAGCGAGATTTCCAAATTAAAGGGAGTTAACAGATTTAATTTGAGTAAAATAAGGAGTTAACTGAATCAATTTGAGTAGAAAAAGGAGTTAACTAATTTAACTCATTTTTTATCAATAGTGAACTGGAAATTTCTCTTTTTGAACTGAAGAGAGATTTTGTTGTGATATTTAATTTAATAAAATGAGATATGCTCTCATAATTACTTTTTCTATTTAATTAAGTAATCTCTAATTAATTAGAGACAATTTTATTATTTAATTAAATAACTTCATTTAATTAATTAGGAATGGCTTCTCATTTAATTAAATAACTTTGTTTAATTAATTAAGTAGTGCCTGCCCCTAGTTCACATTTTGTTATCTTTGCCGAACTCTTTTAGAGCTAGTTTCATATTGATGGTTATTAACATTATTATGAGATTATCAGATATTGTGTGATGGATTCAATTGGTATGTGATGAGATTACTTAGACTCTACATTTCATGTATGTATGATGATTATTTTTAGTGTTCACAATTATTGATGATGATGATTACATTGCTTTCAATTATTAATGATAATTAGTAAGATGATTTATTATCATATGTGCTTTCTTATGGATACTTACTCCATACTTGCATGTGTATGGTGTACATTTTTGCCTTGCGTGTTTGCTTTTGTATGGTGTGTCTGATGTGGTTAAGGAAGGGAGTCGTAGTCACCTGCTAGTCGGGATCTACACGATGCACCACTTCCTACCATTATCTGTTTAGTTTAATATATATTGTGTTTGTACATGCATGGTTTTTATGCAGGTTGTAGGTACCGGGTATCAACTTCCCTGAATTTCCAAGATGAGCATACCCTATCACATTATCTCAATGATAAGAGAGGGGAGATAAATTCTCAAGTCCAAATCCCAACCCTTTAAGCCATTTGTTCTAATTGAAAAATTAGGACAAGTATCTAAGTTGAGTACCCACCAAATGTGGCGGATGACATATTTTGTGATTTTTAACCCTTTAGATTTATTTTGTATGATTTGTTCTATGATGAGTTTTTCGTATTTTTACCTTTATGAGTCTTTGGAGTATTTTCTATTAATTAAGCCTAATTAAAAGATTTAATTAATGGTTTAATTTAATGGAAAATTAATATGGTATTTTAATATTTATTAAATTATTTAATTAATTAGAAAATTAATTAAATAAAATAATTAAATTTGAAAATAAAATAATTAAATTGAAAGATAAAAGTTATAATATTAAATTTGGAATGTGACAATATTTATTTTAATAATAATATATTTGGAGCTCATTTTTAAATAAATGACTAAATAATAATATTATTAAAGATAATAAATATTTTAGCGATAAAGTTTTGGAAAATGAAATTTAAAAATAGAAAAAATATTTTAAATTATTAAAATATTCTAAATCTCATATGATTAAAATATAAATATATTAAGATTGAAAAGTGGAGATATTAAAGTTAGTGCATGAGACTTAATAAATAAATAAATAAAATTTGGAAAGAGTAAAGTAAATTGGAGTTACAAGCTTGCATGACAATTAACATGTGTCAACAACACGGTGGTTAGTGCATCAATTAAGCACAAGGTGTCTACAATTTTATGACTCATCAAAAAGAATTGAAAAAGACCCATGCTTAGTTGGTGACACCTTTTCAACGGTTTCAAGAAGTATTCCAAAAGTTTCTTGAGAGCTCTTGATATTCAAGCATTCATAGAAGCTTTAAAAAAAAGCTTAGTGGAAGCTATAAGCTTAATGGAAGCCACGAGCTACAAGCAAAAAATAGAAGCTTCAAAGCTTATATGCATGGGAGAAGATTCATATACTCATAAATTTTCTACTTGCTTGTATGCTCCTTCTAGCATTTCTAATCACTTAGAGGATTCGATCGGCTTGGATTCTTGGAAGAATTGTGAATGATGGAGAAGGAAGAGATTTTTCTATGGACTTCTTTGGTATGGCAAATTAGCATCAGTGTCCAAGTGCACTCGTGATATTCTCATATTCCCTGTGCACTATTTCTCTTCCTGTCTTCATCATATCTGTTTTATGTGTCTGAATACTCTCTGTATTTGAAATTGGAATCTAAATTTTTATGTGGATGAGAAAAAAATAATAGAAAAAACTCTAGTTCCAAATGAGAAAGAAATTAGATTTTAATCGAGTTTGGTTTCGAATTTATATTAAATTAGAAAGACAATATTTGGAATTAAAATAGAAATTTTATGGTGAAAATTCAAATGATTAGATGTAATCTTTCTATCAATTATATTTTTAGATGCGTATGAACAAACCCTTTTATGGTTAAATTTAGAGAAAAATTATTTTAAGAGGAAATTCTTAATTCATCACAAATTGTCTTGTCGCTGCCCCTTGGATAGACCCGAACTCAGTCATTCATAACTTTTTATCGAGATTGAATTTATTCGATCGCTCTAGTCAGAATTGGTGCAACTTGGCCCTCTCCAACATATTTCAATTTCAGCTCGATCCAACAGTTCATTAGAGAGATATGGCCATCGTACTGAGACTGTTTTATTCAAGAACAAATATTTCTCCATTTTTCATAACCAAGAGTTCTTTATGCTTTAACTTCACAAAATAATATATCAAAGCATGGAATGAACTAAAGATATTGAAATCTTTCTTTATTAGAATCTTATTAAAATGCATTAGTTTTATATGGTTTATTATCTTATCTAATTAAATCAAATTTAATTAAGATTAGTTAATAGTAGAAGAAGTGTAATTAATTATTAGTCAATCTAAGTAAATGGATTTTTAAATGAGAGAAAATTAAAAGAAAAGAGATTTTAATATGATTTATATAATGGACTTTTTATAATGTATATTGAATACTATTTAATATATATTAAACAATTTTAGAGTTGTTTAATGAAGATGATAATGTTAAAAATTTGGAGATTATTCATGTTAAAATCTACAATGAGTCTTATTGGTTTGTGATAAGGATCTTTTTCAAACAACTTTTATATAGACAAAATATTATTAGAACAATTAAAAAATGGAGTCTAATGGTTGATTTTAATATTGATTAAATAATTGTAAGATTATAATTTATATTGTGTTGATTTAAATTTAGAAACTCTAAATGCTATTGGATTAAGATTGAATTATTATGTTATTCCTACGTTTCAATACCTTAATGATATTAAGAGTTAGCTAATGAAGTTCTATGTAAAAGTTCTCTAAATTGATTATTTATAGTTGTGATAAGTTTATTATTTATTAATGTTTGTTGGGTCTAACAAACTATTAATAAATAATAGTATAAATAGTTTAAATAGTTATCAACTTATACGAACAGAGATACTCTAAAAGAGATTAGTTAATGATTGAAGTACTGTAAAAGATATTAATCAAATTGAATTGATTAATAATTTGGAGGAGTATCAATTAACTGAATCAACGTACATAAAAGAAACTTATTTGAGATAATAATACTTGGTATTGGAGATTTATTATAACTTGTTATTATTAAAATATAAATGGAAACTTTGTTGAAGAGTGATGAATTTGGTTAGTATAGAATTATTAATAAGATTTCCAATATAGCTTGTTATTAATTATTAACAAGAATATTATTATTGAATTATTAATATGATCATTTGAGTATTGAATTATAGTTGAATTTTAACTTACAGAATTCTAGTTAGTTATTAGTCAACTGATGTTAATTAGAACATTGCTATGGTTATACAATTATTAATTAAATCAATTAATGAGATTTAATTAATAATTAAGTTATGTAATAGAGATTTAATTGATATAATTCTTTTAATGAGATTTTAAAAGTATTGATATCAAGTTGATAGGTCTTAATCTGATGACATGAATAATGACTTTAGATATTTTAATGGTGAAGACTTAGTAATATATAATTGAGAATTATTAGAATAATAAAAGGTCAAGAATTGTGAATCGATGTTAATTGATCATTTTAAAAAGTTATAATCTTCTTGTTCAAAGATTGATAATTGGCTCTCTTATAATTTATAACGAATAATGATCTTAGAAAAGTTGAAAGGTTAATCAATTAGAATATAGATCATGGTTAAATATAGAACAATTTAATTAAATGTCAATGATGATCAGTTTAGTGAATAATTATCCTTAAGTTATTCTTAGAATGTAATTCTTAATAATGGAAGGATAATGCTATCAGAGAAATTGGGTTGACTTGTAGGTCAAATGATGAAACTTAAGACACTTGAAAATATACTTACAAACAGAAAAACTAGAAACCTCTACACTTGATTTAACTACGTAAGATAGAAAAACCAAAACATGTGTTTGCATCGTGTATTCTATATGCTTCTTGTTTTGGGTTTTGGGTTGACTAGTGTTGACCAGTCCTAGGATGTTACCAGAGGCTCGGGGGTTATGAGATATGATGGCATGTTGATCTTATTGGTCTCGATCTTTATAAGCCTAACCATGGTAATGTGATCGTATGCTCTATGAAATGTTTGTATTTACTGATTGTTATTGTTCATCAGTCTTCATGTGTGAAGCTGAGATGTATGTGTATGAGACACTTGAGCTAATCATTTTTGAGTCATCGATCAGTTATCCTTGGATTATTTTTTAGTCGCCATGATGGGACTGAAATGTGGATTTATTGCTTGATGATATCATGTTGTGACATGTTTGACTCAACCATTTTGGAGTCTTCGATCAATATGATTTTGAGATATTCTTGGTTGCTTGTTGAGAACCATTTATCTTGAGATATATTTTGGTTATTGAGAACCAATTGATACTTATGATTATCAGTGATGCCTTCAGTTGCTAATAAAGAACTGTTGTGGTCATGATCTTCTATGGATGCTTTTTCAGATGCTCATGGAGATTTGATGATTCTTATCTTGGAGATTTGATGATTCTTATTATAGATATTTGATGCTTTTATGCATATTTGATGATTCTATTATGGATTATCTATTATTATTTTGATTCCATGAGCTTAGGGTAGGTAATCCACTTGTAGTGTCAAGAAGTGGCTTGCAATGGGGGCCGGGGCCCTAAGTGGCTGCCAGGGTAACTCATTGTAAGTTTGGTTAATAAGTGATAACATTTACATACTAAATGGGGATTAAATGAACCTAAAAAGATAATTTTTTTGATGTTCTCACCTATTCCTTGAGTGCTTGTATAGGCTAGGATGGGAGTAGTGAGAATGCATGGTTGCGACCGTGCATTCCGTAGTATGCCTCGTCAGCATGAGAGGATACTAGTGGCCGCATGAGATCAGTATGGACCCGTGGAGTTTAGCTAACTACCAAGATAACTTGTACGTGATAATTGGGATGACACTTTCCCGCTTGCAGAGTAGGTTTCCTACATGTCATTGTGTGCCTCTGAGAATTAGATGTCAGTTTTGTGTGATGGAACCTTTGAGTTAGTATACTTTTAAGATTCTTGGACTTATAGAGATTTATGCTATGTGATTTTGATAGCCTGTTTGGGACTTGAGATTATCTCCTCAGCACGGTGGGAGTGGACAACTTAGGTTTCACGCGGTCGGGTGATAGTATTTTTCCACTCTTATCATTTGAGATCCGTCCGAGACACCGTGACTAGAGTATTCTTGGTTGGTATTTATTCTTCATTATGTTCTTGGAGCATTATGATAGATGATATACCTTATGATGGATGTATTTATTGGTATGTTTCTTTTATTGATGATTTGCTTTACTTTGCATATGTTAGATGATGGTATCCTATGCTTTACTTTGCATGTTAGTAAGATGTTTTAAGAGTGACATTACTACTATGTTAATACCGATGAACTCTTTGATGCTTTGGAATGTTATGCACGGAGGGATGGCTAGGATCCACGATGGTCTAATGATGCTATTTACGGTTGGGAGGAACCGTGCACTTAGTTATTTATGTTTGTGATATATGGTTATATTTTGTGATGGATGTTTATATCTTTATGATGATGATGTATCATGTATTGTTTATGGTTTTATTTACTTCAATTGCATCATGGATTAATATTGGATGATGAAGTAGTTTATTTTTTACGGATGTTTATTCTTTTAAGCTTTTCATACCTTGTAACATGTATAGTGGATGATTGAGTTAAACTAAAATGTAATTATAAAAGGACACTTGTATATTATTTATGAACATTGGATGTTTCATAAGGATGTAATGTTAGATGAATAGATAACTTAGATGTGATACAACATTAAGGGATCTTTAAAGAATGTAGCCTGTTATGTATATATGTTATGTTTATTTTCATTTGAATTGTTGCTATTGCTTCCGCAAATGTTATGAATGGTTTTATCTTTCATGTTTTTAAAAAAAAAAATTGTTTGAAAAACTTAGTAAATTTCTTGGATCCCTTGGCGAGGCATTACAAATTAGAAGTAAGTACTCCATTTAATTAAATAATTTCATTTAATTATTTCAAAATTCTTTTCGAAACTAGTCAACTCAAGTCAACTGTCGTTAAATTTGGTCAACTTTTGGTCAAACTTGATCTTTGCGTATGTGAATATGAGCAAATGTGAGTATGAATTCCAGCAACAATTCGATGCAAATTTTTCATTCAACCTTTCAAAATGAAGAGATGAGGGTCTCTTAAATAGACTTTTCTAAAATTCATCAATAGTTGAGATCGATTTCAATCAACGGTCAGGATTAAAGGTGAAGTTCAGTTATAAAGGGATATTTTTAAATTAAAGGGAGTGAATAGATTTAATTTGAGTAAAATAAGGAGTTAACTGATTCAATTTGAGTAGAAAAAGGAGTTAACTGATTTAACTCATTTTTTATTAATAGTGAACTGGAAATTTCTCTTTTTGCACTGAAGAGAGATTTTGTTGAGATATTTAATTTAACAAAATGAGATATGCTCTCATAATTACTTTTTTTATTTAATTAAATAATCTTTAATTAATTAGAGACACTTTTCTTATTTAATTAAATAACTTCATTTAATTAATTAGGAATGGCTTCTCATTTAATTAAATAACATTGTTTAATTAATTAGAAGTAAGTACTACATTTAATTAAATAATTTAGTTTAATTATTTCAAAATTCTTTTCGAAACTAGTCAACTCAAGTCAACCGTGGTTAAATCTGGTCAACTTTTGGTCAAACTTGATCTTTGCATATGTGAATATGAGCAAATTGCAGTATGAATTCTAGCAACAATTCGATGCAAATTCTCATTCAACCTTTCAAAATGAAGAGATGAGGGTCTCTTAAATAGACTTTTTTGGAATTCATCAACGGTTGAGATCGATTTCAATCAACGGTCAGGATTAAAGGTGAAGTTCAGTCATAAAGGAAGATTTTCAAATTAAAGGGAGTTAACAGATTTAATTTGAGTAAAATAAGGAGTTAACTGATTCAATTTGAGTAGAAAAAAGAGTTAACTGATGTAACTCATTTTTGATCAATAGTGAACTGGAAATTTCCCTTTTTGAACTGAAGAGAGATTTTGTTGAGATATTTAATTTAACAAAATGAGATATCCTCTCATAATTACTTTTTCTATTTAATTAAGTAATCTTTAATTAATTATAGACACTTTTCTTATTTAATTAAATAACTTCATTTAATTAATTAGGAATAGCTTCTCATTTAATTAAATAACTTTGTTTAATTAATTAGAAGTAAGTACTCCATTTAACTAAATAATTTCATTTAATTATTTAAATTTTTTTTCGAAACTAGTCAACTCAAGTCAACCGTGGTTAAATCTGGTCAACTAGTAGTCAAACTTGATCTCTGCGTATGTGAATATGAGCAAATGTGAGTATGAATTTCAACAACAATTCGATGCAAATTTTCATTCAACTTTTCAAAATGAAGAGATGAGGGTCTCTTAAATAGACTTTTCTGGAATTCATCAACGGTTGAGATCGATTTCAATCAACGATCAAGATTAAAAGTGAAGTTCAGTCATAAAGGGAGATTTCCTAATTAAAGAGAGTTAACAGATTTAATTTGAGTAAAACAAAGAGTTAAATGATTCAATTTGAGTTGAAAAAGGAGTTAATTGATTTAACTTATATTTTATCAATAGTGAACTGAAAATTTCCTCTTTTAAACTAAAGAGAGATTTTGTTGAGATATTTAATTTAATAAAATAAGATATGCTCTCATTATTACTTTTTCTATTTAATTAAATAATATTTAATTAATTAGAGACACTTTTCTTATTTAATTAAATAACTTCATTTAACTAATTAGGAATGGCTTCTCATTTAATTAAACAACTTTGTTTAATTAATTAGAAGTAAGTACTCCATTTAATTAAATAATTTCGTCTAATTATTTTAAAATTCTTTTCGAAACTAGTCAACTTAAGTCAACCGTGGTTAAATCAGCTCAACTTTGAGTAAAACTTGATTTTTGAGTATGTGAATATGAGCAAATGTGAGTATGAATTCCAGCAATAATTCGATGCAAATTCTCATTCAACCTTTCAAAATGAAGAGATGAGGGTATCTTAAATAGACTTTCTTGGAATTCATCAATGGTTGAGATCGATTTCAATTAATGACCAGGATTAAAGGTGAAGTTTAGTCATAAAGGGAGATTTCCAAATTAAAGGGAGTTAACAGATTTAATTTGAGTAAAATAAGGAGTTAACTGATTCAATTTGAGTAGAAAAAGGAGTTAACTCATTTAACTCATTTTTTATCAATAGTGAATTGAAAATTTTTCTTTTTGAACTAAAGAGAGATTTTGTTGAGATATTTAATTTAATAAAATCAGATATGCTTTCATAATTACTCTTTCTATTTAATTAAGTAATCTTTAATTAATTAGAGACACTTTTCTTATTTAATTAAATCACTTCATTTAATTAATTGGGAATGGCTTCCCATTTAATTAAATAAATTTTTTTAATTAACTAGAAGTAAGTACTCCATTTAATTAAATAATTTCGTCTAACTATTTGAAAATTCTTTTCGAAATTAGTCAAGTCAAGTCAACCGTAGTTAAATCTGGTCAACTTTTGGTCAAACTTGATCTTTGTGTATGTGAATATGAGCAAATGTGAGTATGAATTCGAGCAACAATTTGATGCAAATTCTCATTCAACCTTTCAAAATGAAGAGATGAGGGTCTGTTAAATAGACTTTCCTGGAATTCATCAACGGTTGAGATCGATTTCAATCAATGGTCAGGATTAAAGGTGAAGTTCAGTCATAAAGGAAGATTTTCAAATTAAAGAGAGTTAACAGATTTAATTTGAGTAAAATAAGGAGTTAACTGATTCAATTTGATTAGAAAAAAGAGTTATCTGATTTAACTCATTTTTTATCAAGAGTGAACTGGAAATTTCCCTTTTTGAACTGAAGAGAGATTTTGTTGAGATATTTAATTTAATAAAATGAGATATGCTCTCATAATTACTTTTTCTAATTAATTAAATAATCTTCAATTAAATAGAGACACTTTTCTTATTTAATTAAATAACTTCATTTAATTAATTAGGAATGACTTCTCATTTAATTAAATAACTTTGTTGAATTAATTAGAAGTAAGTACTCTATTTAATTAAATAATTTCGTCTAATTATTTAAAAACTCTTTTCGAAACTAGTCAACTCAAGTCAATCGTGGTTAAATCTAGTCAACTTTTGGTCAAACTTGATGTTTACATATGTGAATATGAGCAAATGTGAGTATGAATTCCAGCAACAATTCGATGCAAGTTCTCATTCAACCTTTCAAAATGAAGAGATGAGGGTCTTTTAAATAGACTTTCCTGGAATTCATCAAGGGTTGAGATCGATTTCAATCAACAGTCAGGATTAAAGGTGAAGTTCAGTCATAAAGGGTGATTTCCAAATTAAAGAGAGTTAAGAAATTTAATTTGAGTAAAATAAGGAGTTAACTGATTAAATTTGAGTAGAAAAAGGAGTTAACTCATTTAACTCATTTTTTATCAATAGTGAACTAGAAATTTCTCTTTTTGAACTAAAGAGAGATTTTGTTAAGATATTTAATTTAATAAAATGAGATATGCTCTCATAATTACTTTTTCTATTTAATTAAATAATCTTTAATTAATTAGAGACACTTTTTTTATTTAATTAAATACCTTCATTTAATTAGTCAGGAATGGCTTCTCATTTAATTAAATAACTTTGTTTAATTTATTAGAAGTAAGTACTCCATTTAATTAAATAGTTTCGTTTAATTATTTCAAAAATCTTTTCGAAACTAGTCAACTCAAGTCAACCATGGTTAAATATGGTCAACTTTTAGTCAAATTTGATCTTTGCGTATGTGAATATGAGCAAATGTGAGTATGAATTCTAGCAACAATTCGATGCAAATTCTCATTCAACCTTTCAAAATGAAGAGATGAGGGTCTCTTAAATAGACTTTCCTAGAATTCATCAACGGCTGAGATCGATTTCAATCAACGGTTAGGATTTAAGGTGAAGTTCAGTAATAAAAGGAGATTTCCAAATTAAAGAGAGTTAACAGATTTAATTTAAATAAAATAAGGATTTAACTGATTCATTTTGAGTAGAAAAAGGAGTTAACTCATTTAACTCATTTTTTATCAATATTAAACTAGAAATTTCTCTTTTTGAACTGAAGAGAGATTTTGTTGACTTATTTAATTTAATAAAATGAGATATGCTCTCATAATTACTTTTTCTATTTAATTAAATAATCTTTAATTAATTAGAGACACTTTTCTTATTTAATTAAATAACTTCATTTAATTCATTACGAATGGCTTCTCATTTAGTTAAATAACTTTGTTTAATTAATTAGAAGTAATTACTCCATTTAATTAAATAATTTCATTCACTTATTTGAAAATTCTTTTCGAAACTAGTCAACTCAAGTCAACTGTGGTTAAATCTGGTCAACTTTTGGTCAAACTTGATCTTTGCATATGTGAATATGAGAAAATGTGAGTGTTAATTCCAGCAACAATTCGATGTAAATTCTTGTTCAACCTTTCAAAATGAAGAGATGACGGTCTCTTAAATAGACTTTCTTGAAATTCATCAATGGTTGAGATCGATTTCAATCAACGGTCAGGATTAGAAGTGAAGTTCAGTCATAAAGGGAGATTTCCAAATTAAAGGGAGTTAACAAATTTAATTTGAGTAAAATGAGTTAACTAATTCAATTTGAATAGAAAAAGCAGTTAACTGATTTAACTCATTTTTTATCAGTAGTGAACTGGAAGTTTCCCCTTTTGAACTGAAGAGAGATTTTGTTGAGATATTTAATTTAATAAAATGAGATATTCTCTCATAATTACTTTTTTTATTTAATTAAATAATCTTTAATTAATTAGAGACACTTTTCTTATTTAATTAAATAACTTCATTTAATTAGTTAGGAATGACTTCTCATTTAATTAAATAACTTTGTTTAATTAATTAGAAGTAAGTACTCCATTTAATTAAATAATTTTGTTTAATTATTTTAAAATTCTTTTCGAAACTAGTCAACTCAAGTCAACCGTGGTTAAATCTAGTCAACTTTTGGTCAAACTTAAACTTTGCGTATGTGAATATGAGCAAATGTGAGTATGAATTCCAGCAACAATTCGATGCAAATTCTCATTCAACCTTTCAAAATGAAGAGATGAGTGTCTCTTAAATAGACTTTCCTTGAATTCATCAATGGTTGAGATCAATTTCAATCAATGGTCAGGATTAAAGGTGAAGTTCAGTCATAAAGGGAGATTTCTAAATTAAAGGGAGTTAACAGTTTTAATTTGAGTAAAATAAGGAGTTAACTAATTCAATTTGAGTAGAAAAGGTGTTAACTGATTTAACTCATTTTTTATCAATAGTGAACTGGAAATTTCCTTTTTTAAATTGAAAAGAGATTTTGTTGAGATATTTAATTTAATAAAATGAAATATGCTCTAATAATTACTTTTTCTATTTAATTAAATAATCTTTAATTAATTAGAGACATTTTTCTTATTTAATTAAATAACTTCATTTAATTAGTTAAGAATGGCTTCTCATTTAATTAAATAACTTTGTTTAATTAATTAGAAGTAAGTATTGCATTTAATTAAATAATTTTGTTTAATTATTTCAAATTTTTTTCGAAACTAGTCAACTCTAGTCAACCATGGTTAAATCTGGTCAACTTTTGGTCAAACTTGATCTTTGCGTATGTGAATATGAGCAAATGTGAGTATGAATTCCAACAACAATTCGATGCAAATTCTCATTCAACCTTTCAAAATGAAGAGATGAGGGTCTCTTAAATAGACTTTCCTAGAATTCATCAACGGTTGAGATCGATTTCAATCAACAGTTAGGATTAAAGGTGAAGTTCAGTCATAAAGAGAGATTTCAAAATTAAAGAGTGTTAACAAATTTAATCTGAGTAAAATAAGGAATTAACTGATTCAATTTGAATAGAAAAAGGAGTTTACTTATTTAACTCATTTTTCATCAATAGTGCACTAGAAATTTCCCTTGTTGAACTGAAGAGATGTAATGCCCCGCCAAGGGTTCCAAAAAATTTCCCTAGAATTTCACTAAGTTTAGTAGCATTTTTTTTTTTTTTGAAAATAAATACCATATATCTAACTCATGCACAATAATGGAAGCAATAGCATTGTACATCATAACATTCATAACAGATTACATTCTTTAAGATCCCTTAACGTTGAATTACATACATGAATCCATCTAGTACAACATCCACATGAAATAATGATGATAAGACCAATGTTTATACATTAAATTTCAAATACTCAGTCATACACTCTTCATGTCACAGGGTATGACAACCTCAAAAAAATACATATATAGAATAAGGTACATCATTCTATTCTAATCCATGATACATCAAAGTAGAGATAATTACATGATACAAAAACATATACATCCATCATAAAGATAAAACATAATAAACTAAGTGCACGGTTCCTCCCAACCGTCAATAGCATCATTAGACCATCGTGGATCCTAGCCATCCCTCCGTGCATAACATTCCTAATCATCGAAGAGATCATCAGTTTTACATAGTAGGAATGTCACACCTAATATATACAACATCATATGTAGAAAGTAATCTAACATGCAAATAAAAGCATAAGATAACATCATCTAACATATGCTAATCATCAATGAAAAAGGATACATATCCACCATCATGAAGAACGCATTAGCCACGATTTCTCAATGAATCTCAAAATGATAAGAGTGGAAAATACACTACCACCCGACCGTGTGGTACCTAAGTGGTCCACTCCCACCATGCTAAGGAGATAATCTCAAGTCCCAAACAGGCTATCAAAATCACATAACACATATCTCTATAAGTCTAGGAATCCTAAAAGTATACTAACTCAAAGTTCCAAACAAAAAATCTGACAACTAATCCCAGAGGCACACAATGACATGTAGGAACCTACTATGCAAGGGGGAAAGTGTCATTGTAATTATCATGTACAAGTTACCCTAGCAGTTAGCTAAACTCCACGGGTCCATACTGATTTCATGCGACCACTAGTATCCTCTCATACTAACGAGGCATACTATAGAATGCAAGGTCGCAACCATGCGTCTCACAACTCCCATCCTAGCTTGTACAAGCACTCAAGGCATGGGCGAGAACAAAACACTTATCTTTTTAGGTTCATTCAGTTAGTATTAGGTGTGAATGTTATCACTTATTAATCCAACTTACAATGAGTTACCCTGGCAACCTCTTAGGGCTCCGACCCTCATTGCAAGCCACTTCCTATCACTACATGTAGATATCCTACCCTAATGCTCATGGACTCATAAATCTCAAAATCACAAAAGATAAACCATAAAATCATCAAATATGCATAAAAGCATCAAATCTCCATGAGCTAACATCCATAAAAAATCATGAACACAACAACTCTCTATTGGCAACTGAAGTATCACTGATAATCAAATATCCAATGGTTCTCAATAACCAAAATATGTATCTCAATAATACTGATCGAAGACTCTAAAAATGGTTGAGTCAAACATGTCACATCATGACATCACCAAGAATAAATTCACATTTTAGTCCCATCATGGCGACTAAAAAATAACCAAGGATAACTGATTGATGACCAAAATAATGTTTAAGTCAAGTGTCTCATACATAAGAATCTCAACTACAACAATCAGTAATCACAACCAATACATAGAGCATTCCATCACATAACCATGGTTGGGTTTATAAAGATCGAGATTAAAACATCATCATGTCACCACAATCACATAACCCCCAAGCCTCTGGTAGACGTCCTATACTAGTCAACACTAGTCAACCCAAAACCCAAAACAATAGTATAAATAATACACAATGTAAACACATATTTTGGTTTTACAACTTGAATTGTAGAGATCTCAGTTTAAGTTCCCAAGTTTGAAGAATGAATGGAGAAACACTCATATTGTTTTTGGATATAAGTTTTCCTTAACAGAACTAAAAAAAATCCATTTTTCAATTTATAATATTTGTTTGAAACATCCCCCACCAAACTATAAATTCCTTATTTAATAATTTAAAATAATTAAATTATTAAATAGTTGAAAGTTATTAAAGAGTCACCTTTATGAAAATAAAACTTCAATATAAATCATTGATCAAATAATAATAACTTAAATTTATAAATAATTTATTTACATATTTCATATATATATATATATACATACATATGTAAATATATTAATACGTTTTCATAAAATCGATTTAACAATTTCGATTGACACAATATTATATAGCAATGTGAATCGATTGTTTACAGATGTTTTAACATAACATTTTTTTTGCATAACATTAACATCAATTAAACCCTCCCAAACTCTTGCTGCGGTACGCAATACCTGCGGTCGCAGGCACTGCACCGAAAGCGGGTATGTAGTACCCCAGTCGCCGCAAACCTGTGACGGCAGGTCTTTGCCTTCCACAAGCACGGGGTATGAATCTTGCCCACGGCATTATAATATACACTTGTTTCATGCGATATGAATCGCGATGTGATTTATTAAATTTCTCACTACGATTTATCAATCACTCAATTCGGTGCAGATCTGAATATATAACCATGTATGTTTTTTTTTTTTTTTTTTTCAGAAAGATTATATCTACAATTATGAATGCATATAAAATTCTCCAATAAAATTAATCTACCCATATTGAGAATGCATATAAATATGAAATTCTCAAAAGATTTCTGGAAGACATGAAGAAGATATGGAATGTGAGATGCGAAAATAGCATAATTAAAATCACAAGAATCTACCTGGATTCTAATGCTAAATTGCTCTTCCTCAGAAAATCTGCAGAGCAAGCTCCTCCCTTTTTCAAAATTCTCGAGTCCTCCAATGCTCCAATTGCTCTTCCAACACTGTGTCTAAGCTTCTATGAATACCTGAATATAAAGAGCTTTCAAGAAACATCTAGAATGCTTCTAAAAATAGTTAGAAGGTGTCACCAACTAAGCATGGGTCTTTTCGAACCTTCAAGATGAGTCATAGGGTTGTATACACCATGTGCTTAATTGATGCACTAACCCCCATGTTGTTGACACATGATAAATAGAGAAGTGCGTTAATTCCCATGCAAGCTTATAACTCCAATTCACTTTTTATATAATTTTTATTTAAATGTTTATAACTTTCATTTTAACTTTATAACTTTTATTATTATTATTTATTTGTTACTTTATTATTATTTTATAATTATTATTAATTATTAATTATTAATTTTCTTTTATTTAATTCATTTTTCCTCAATAATTCACATTTAATTAATTATAACCAAAATATCAAATAACATGATATTTTATATTAATTTCCTCAAATCGTTAATTTATTAATTAAATCTATTTATTAAGACTTAATTAATAGATAATTCACCATAGACCTCCAAGATAGAATATGAAAACCCATCATAGAGCAAATCACTCAAAATTAGTCTAAAGGGTTAAAAATCACGAATTATGTCATCCAACACATTCGGTGGGTAAAATATTCAGATAGTTGTCCTACCTCACTAGGACAATTGTTTTAAGGGTTTGGGATTTAGACTTGAGAATTTATCTCCCTTCTCTTATCATTGAGATAGTATAATAGGGTACGCTCATCCTGGCAATTCAGAGAAGTTGATACCCGGTACTTGCAACCTGTAGAAAAACCATGCATGTACATATAATATATATAATGCTAAGCTAAACAGACAATGGCAGGAAGTGGTGCATCATGTAGATTTCGACTAAGCAGGTGACTACGACTCCCTTCCTTAACCACATCAGAAACGCCATACAATAAGAAAACACACACACGATACACATGCAAGTATGGGGTAAGTATCCATAATAAAACACATAAGATAATAAACCATCCATCTAATCATCAATAATAACTGAAAACAATATAATGATCATCGTGTATGCATGAAATGTAAAGTCTAAATGATCTCATCTTATAATGACTGAATCCATAACATAATGTCTGATAATGTCAAAACAATACCACTAATCTATCAACATAAAACTAGTCTATCATAGTCTGATAATATTAACAATGTCCAGAAAAGATGTGAATGAGGGTAGGCACTACATCCACCCCCCCTTGGGTTAGGCTTACTCCTAGAAGCCTACAAACAAGTAGGGATATAATTCCCTCAATCTAGCTGCATTCTCCCAAGTAGCTGAAGAATCATCAGTAGGCTCCCATTGGACCCTTACTTGCTCGATGGTTCGACCCTTGAGGGTCAACCTCTATTGCTCCAAAATACGAACCGGCTCCAAAGCTAGCTACCCGTCCTCTACCTGCAATGCATTCCAATCAAGAACATGTACAATATCATGAATGTACTGTCGAAGCATTGAAACATGGAAAATATCATAAATGCGAGCTAGGCTAGGTGGTAGAGCAAGGCGGTAAGCAACCGGGCCAATCCTCTCCAAAATTTTGAACGGTCCCACAAAGCGAGGTGCTAGCTTAGAAGCCTTTCCATATCAGATCGAACTCTTTCATGGTCACACTCTCAAGAAAACCTTATCACCCATAGCAAACTACTTATCAATCCTATGAGCATCAGCATTCTTCTTCTCCCTATCATGTGCCATAGTCAAATGCTCACGGATACGCACTACCTGTTGCTCCATATCATGAAGCATCTCAAGTCCCAACAGGATGCGATCTTCAAGACTGTCTCAACTCAATGGTGTATGACAAGGACACCCATATAATTCCTGAAATGGTGCCATACCAATAGAACTATGATATCCGTTGTTGTAAGAAAACTCCACTAAGTAGAGGTAATCCTCTCAATGTGTCTGCCTATCCATCACATACATCCGTAACATATCCTCCAAATCTTGATTCACCCTCTCTGTCTAACCATCAGTCTCTGGATGATATGTCAAACTGAAGTTTAACTGCGCTCCAAGCTCATGCTACAACAATGTCCAGAATGCAGATGTGAATACAAGATCCCTGTCAGAAATGATCTTTCTAGGAATACCATGTAATCTCACAATATCACGCATAAAGACATTAGCTACAAAAGTTGTTGTGTAGGAAGACCTAATCGGTGAAAAATGCACCACCTTAGTCAACTGATCAACGGTGACCATGATAGCATCATGACATCGAACTGCCATAGGTAATCCTACTATGAAATCCATGGAGATGATATCCCACTTCCAAGAAGGAATAAGATTAGGTTGCAAAAGTTCAGCCGAGTGTTGATGTTCTGCCTTAACTCTATGACACTCAAGGCACCTAGCCACAAAATCAGCAATATCTCGCTTCATCCCAGACCAAAAGAACAAACGTCTCAAAGAAGCATGCATCTTCTTGACACCTGGATGTGCTGAGTAAGGTGTACGATGGGCTTCTGCCAGAATCAAGGTGCGAAGGTCATCCGAAAATGGCACATAAATCCTCCCCAAATGTCTTAAAAGACCATCTAATTCTCGAACGTAACCTACAAATTTACCTTCCAAAGATCTTCCTAAATCAATCTCTCTACACACTTCCTGATACCATGAAACCATAGGAAGTGTCTGAAGAATCCGACTCATTAAATCCACACTAAGAGTCATCAATGATAACACATGTCTCCTGCGACTCAAAGCGTCCACCATCACATTCTCCTTACCTTGAATATACTTAACCTCAAAATCATATTCGCATAGAAACTCCATCCATCGCCTCTGGCGAGCATTCAAATTAGGCTGAGTAAAAATGTACTGAAGACTACGATGATCGCTATGTAGCTCAAATTTGTGCCCCAACAAGAAATGTCTCCACCTTGTCAAAGCATGAACTACTGCCACTAACTCAAGATCATGTGTAGGATAATTTAACTCATGATCCTTGAGCTTGCATGATTCATACGCAATCACCCATCCATTTTGCATCAACACTACCCCAATCCCTTCAAGAGAAGCATCTGTACATACCATGAAATCACCTTCTGGATCAAGTACAACTAGAATCAGTGCACTGGTCAAAAGCTCCTTGAGCTTCTGGAAAGCTTCCTCATGTTTCTCTGTCCATACAAACTTCTTTCCTTTCCTTTGAAGAGAAGTGATAGGATGTTCTATTCGAGAGAAGTTTTGGACAAATCTATGATAATAACCAACTAACCCCATGAAACTATGAATCTCTGACACATTAGTTGGTGTTGGCCAATCTATTATTGCTTGAATCTTTGCAAGATCCACTGAAATACCATCACCTGAAATAAAATGCCCTAAATATTGAATCTCTGTTTTGAAGAATTCACACTTAGCTGCATTGGCATAAAGCTGATTGTCCCTTAAACACTGCAAAACCAATCGCAGGTGTTCCTCATGCTCCTTCTGAGTCTTAGAATATATCAATATGCCATCAAGAAACACGAGTACAAACCTGTCCAGATAAGATTGGAACACACCATTCATCAAACTCATAAAAATTGATGGAGCATTAGTCAATCCAAAAGGTACCACTGTGAACTCATAATGCCCGTAACGAGTTCGAAAAGAAGTCTTGTGAATATCTGCTTTCTTAATGCGAAGTTGGTGGTATCCTGACTTAAGATCAATCTTGGAGAATACTGTAGCTCCCTTGATCTGATCAAATAAGTCATTAATCCTAGGTAAAGGATACCTATTCTTAATAATCACCTTATTCAACTATCTATAGTCAATACAAAGGTGCAAAGAACCGTCTTTCTTCTTCACAAAGAGCACTGGAGCTCTCCATGGTGATACACTAGGTTGAATGCTCCCTTTGGCCAGAAGTTCCTCTAGCCAAAGATGTAACTCACCCAATTCTTGTGTCATCATGCGATAAGGAGCTTTAGAGATAGGCTCCGCTCTAGGAATTAGATCAATACTAAAGTCAATGTCCCTCTTTAGAGGCATGCCTGGAATCTCACTTGGAAAAACATCTGCACACTCCTGCAAAATCAGGTGATCTAAAGTCTCCCTCATGGGATCTTCTTCATCAAGATGATTTACCATAACAGCAAATATCTGACATCCCTTTCGAAAACTTCACTTTAATTGCATAGCAGAAATCATCTGTAGAGATATAGGCCTCGGTATCCCAACTATCTGCACATCATTCCCTTGGTCATCTTGGCACATAATAATCTTCTTCCTGCAATCTATATTGGCTCTATGCGATCTAAGCCAGTCCATGCCTAAAACCATATCATAGGAACCAAGGGGTATGATTCGAAGATCCACTGCAGTATCAAAGCTTCCTAAGCTAAGCCCACACTTATGAACTACAGAATCTGTGGAGACCTTAATGCCTGAGGCTAGTTCCACTTTCCAACCACGATCTTGCTTCACTGCATCCAACTTACACTTAGAAACTATAGATAGTGAAATAAATGAATCTGTAGCTCCTGAATCAAACAATACTGAAAGAGATATACCTCTAATAGCACCTATGGTCTCAACCACTGTTCCCTGATGATCTGCCTGACGCTGATCAACTACTACAAAAACTCTATGAGCTCTACCTGCATCACCAACTGTAGGCTCTGAAATGGTATGTCTAGGTCCTAAAAACTGAGGTGCTCACTGAGGACACTGAGCTACATAATGTCCACTCTAAACACATGAAAAGCATTCCATATTTCTACCAGAACCTCTTCCCATAGGTGGTACATTTGATTGCTGGCGACTGTTCTTGCTCACAAAAGACTGGCTACTCTGAGCTGGCTGATTGGACTGATTCTGTTTATTGTGTTGAGAATTGCAGTTGTTCTTGGTGTTAGCACCTTTACCACCGCCTTGAGCTTGAGAATTTGATCCCTTCTGTTGTTGTGTCTATTGAGATTGCTACTGATACTGTTTCCCCTTAGAGAAAGAAAACTTCTTGTTACCACTTGAATTGTAGTTGCTTTTAGATCCTGATGCCGCTGGCACTCCTACAAAACCACCTTGACCAAGGTTGACACTTTTCTCAACAAGGATAGGTCGATGCACCACATCCTTGAGGGTTTTTGGCTCAAATACCTTAACTCGCCCAATAATACGGTTATTCAAACCCCTAATAAAATGTTGTGTCAACTGAGCGAAATTTTCACTGAACCTTGAAAAAGGCATAAGCTCATAAAACTTATGCTCATACTCGGTCATTGACAAAGTGCACTATCTAAGATTATGAAATTCATCAGCCCTTTGTTGTTTCCATTCTTATGGTAGGAATCGTTCACATAAACTTTCTAGGAATAACTCCCATGTAACACTGCTCATATTAATTCCCAACTTCTTCTCCTCAATCGTCCACCAAGTGGCCCCAAAATTATCTAATTTAGTGATCGCAAATCTTGCCTTAACTTTGTTGTCCAACTCTTGCATGGAAAAAATCCTGTCGAGGGAAATAAGCCACTGCTCGGCCACATAACCAGAACCTTGCCCATTGAAATTCTTAACCTTGGATCTTGAAAGATCCTTCATCTGAGTGGACACAATGGACCTCTGACATTCCTTCTGAGAACTTCTAGATCTAGGTCTATGCTCTTGTTCTCTCTAATGCACTTTAGGTTGTTCTTGAACAAGAGGTAGATGTTCTAGAATAGTTTGCATCATTTGCCTCAAACCAACCTCCTCAGACTCAGCTTGGTCCTCTCTATAGCTCTCTTCCTGCTGCATACTAGAGTACTCTTCCCTGCTCTCTACATGAGCCGATCCCTCATGGGTATACTTATGGACACTGATAGCTTTGCCACGACCACGGCCTCTACCACAGCCTCTAACAGAAGACCTAGTCCCAGATACCATCCTACAACAATACAAGGTACTAAGTTCAGTTCTATGTTTAGGTTTAAGTAAAATTTCCAATTTTGAAACTAAGTGTTGAAGTATGAAAAATATTCAAGTAACAGTTTGAGTCCTATTTCAATTCACCTAGATCAAGTTTGGAAAGTTACACTTAATAGTTCAAAGTTCTAGTTGTTCCAAAATACCCAGAGCTCCCAATGTAGAAACGCGGGCTCTGATACCAAATGTAATGCCCCGCAAAGGGTTCCAAAGAATTAACCTAGAATTTTACTAAGTTTAGTAGCATTTTTTTTTTTTGAAAATAAATACCATATATATAACTCATGCACAATAATGGAAGCAATAGCATTGTCCATCATAACATACATAACAGATTACATTCTTTAAGATCCCTTAACATTGAATTACATACATGAATCCATCTAGTACAACATCCACATGAAATAATAATGATAAGTCTACTATTTATACATTACATTTCAAATACTCAATCATCCACTGTTCATGTCACAGGGTATGACAACCTCAAAAAATATACATACATAGAATAAGGTACATCATCCTATTCTAATCCATGATACATCAAAGTAGAGATAATCACATGATACAAAAACATATACATCCATCATAAAGATCAAGTATAATAAACTAAGTGCACGGTTCCTTCCAACTATCAATAGCATCATTAGACCATCGTAGATCCTAGCCATTCCTTCGTGTGTAACATTCCAAATCATCGAAGAGATCATCGGTATTACATAGTAGGAATGTCACTCCTAATATATACAACATCATATGTAGAAAGTAATCTAACATGCAAATAAAAGCATAAGATAACATCATCTAACATATTCTAATCATCAATGAAAAATGATACATATCCACCATCATGAAGGATGCATTAGCCACGATGTCTCAATGAATCTCAAAATGATAAGAGTGGAAAATACACTACCACCCGACCGCGTGGTACCTAAGTGGTCCACTCTCACCGTGCTAAGGAGATAATCTCAAGTCCCAAACAGGCTATCAAAATCACATAACACATATCTCTATAAGTCTAGGAATCCTAAAAGTATACTAACTCAAGGTTTCAAACACAAAATCTGACATCTAATCCCAGAGGCACACAATCACATGTAGGAACCTACTATGCAAGTGGGAAAGTGTCATCGCAATTATCACATACAAGCTACCCTGGCAGTTAGCTAAACTCCACGGATCCATACTGATTTCATGTGGCCACTAGTATCCTCTCATACTGACGAGGCATACTATGGAATGCAAGGTCGCAACCATGCGTCTCACTACTCCCATCCTAGCCTGTACAAGCACTCAAGGCATGGGCAAGAACAAAACACTTATCTTTTTAGGTTTATTCAGTTAGTATTAGGTGTGAATGTTATCACTTATTAATCCAACTTACAATGAGTTACCCTGGCAGCCTCTTAGGGCCCTGTCCCCCATTGCAAACCACTTTCCATCAGTACATGTAGATATCCTACCCTAATGCTCATGGACTCATAAATGTCAAAATCACAAAAGATAAACCATAAAATCATCAAATATGCATAAAAGCATCAAATCTCCATGAGCTAACATCCATAGAAAATCATGAACACAACAACTCTCTATTGGCAACTGAAGTATCACTGATAATCAAATGTCCAATGGTTCTCAATAACCAAAATATATATCTCAATCATACTGATCGAAGACTCTAAAAATGGTTGAGTCAAACATGTCACATCATGACATCACCAATAATAAATCCACATTTTAGTCCCATCATGGCGACTAGAAAATAATCAAGGATAACTGATCGATGACCAAAATAATGGTTAAGTCAAGTGTCTCATACATAAGAATCTCAACTATAACAATCAGTAATCACAACCAATACATAGAGCATTCCATCACATAACCATGGTTGGGTTTATAAAGATCGAGATTAAAACATCATCATGTCACCACAATCACATAACTCCAAAGCCTCTGGTAGACGTCCTATACTGGTCAACACTAGTCAACCCAAAACCCAAAACAATAGCATAAAGAATACACAATGTAAACACATGTTTTGATTTTACAACTTGAATTGTAGAGATCTCAGTTTAAGTTCCCAAGTTTGAAGAATGAATGGAGAAACACTCATATTGTTTTTGGATATAAGTTTTTCTTAACAGAACTCAAAAAAATCCATTTTCCAATTTATAATATTTGTTTGATACATCCCCCACCAAACTATAAATTCCTTATTTAATAATTTAAAACAACTAAATTATTAAATAGTTGAAAGTTATTAAAGAGTCACCTTTATGAAAATAAATCTTCAATATAAATCATTGATCAAATAATAATAACTTAAATTTATAAATAACTTATTTACATATTACATATATACATATATATAATTATATATACATACATACATATGTAAATATATTAATACGTTTTCATAAAATAGATTTAACAATTTCGATTGACACCATATTATATAGCAATGTGAATCGATTGTTTATAAACGTTTTAACATAACATTTTTTTTGCATAACATTAACATGAATTAAACCCTCCCAAACTCTTGCTACGGTATGCAGTGCCTCCGGTCGCAGGCACTGCATCGACATCAGGTACGTAGTACCCCTGTCGCCATAGACCTGTGACGGCAGGTCTCTGCCTTATGAATCGTGGCCACGGTATTATAATATACACTTGTTTCATGCGATATGAATCGCGATGTGATTTATTAAATTTCCCATTGCGATTTATCAATCGCTCAATTCGATGCATTATATATAAATATACATAGGTATATATATATATATAATCAAATTTTATAATAGATCCATAATAAATGTATACATATGCATATATATATATATAAAATTTGATTATATATAAATACACACACACACACATACACACATATATATATATATATATAATTCGATTATATATATATATATGTATACAGATCTGAATATATAACCATGTATTTTTTAATTTTTTTTTCACAAAGATTATATCTACAATTATGAATGCATATAAAATTCTCCAATAAAATTAATCCACCTATATTGAGAATGCATATAAATATGAAACTTCTCAGAAGACATATGGAAGATACGAAAAAGATAGGGAATGTGAGATGTGAAAATAGCATAATTAAAATCAAAGGAATCTACTCGGATTCTGATGCTAAATCGCTCTTCTTCAGAAAATCCGCAGAGCAAGCTCCTCCTTTTTTCAAAATTTTTGAGTCCTCCAATGCTCCAATTGCTCTCCCAACGCTATGTCTAAGCTTTTATAAATGCCTGAATATAAAGAGCTTTCAGAAAATATCTAGAATGCTTCTAGAAACAGCTAGAAGGTGTCACCAACTAAGCATGGGTCTTTTCCAACCTTCAAGATGAGCCATAGGGTTGTAGACACCATGTGCTTAATTGATGCACTAACCCCTATGTTGTTGACACATGAGAAATAGAGAAGTGCGTTAATTCCCATGCAAGCTTATAACTCCAATTTACTTTTTATATAATTTCTATTTAAATATATATAACTTTCATTTTGACTTTATAAATTGTATTATTATTATTTATTTGTTACTTTATTATTATTTTATAATTATTATTAATTTTAATTTCTAATTTTTTTTATTTAATTCATTTTTTCTCAATAATTCACATTTAATTAATTATAATCAAAATATGAAATAACATGATATTTTATATTAATTTCCTCAAATCATTAATTTATTAATTAAATCTATTTATTAAGACTTAATTAATAGATAATTCACCATAGACCTCCAAGATAGAATATGAAAACCCATCATAGAGCAAATCACTCAAAATCAGTCTAAAGGGTTAAAAATCACGAATTATGTCATCCGACACATTTGGTGTGTAAAATATTCAGATAGTTGTCCTACCTCACTAGGACAATTGGTTTAAGGGTTTGGGATTTGGACTTGAGAATTTATCTCCCTTCTCTTATCATTGAGATAGTATAATAGGGTACGCTCATCCTGGCAATTTAGGAAAGTTGTTACTTGGTACTTGCAACCTGCAGAAAAACCATGCATGTACATATAATATATATAATACTAAGCTAAACAGAAAATGGTAGTAAGTGGTGCATCGTGTAGATCCTGACTAAGCAGGTGACTACGACACCCTTCCTTAACCACATCAGAAATGCCATACAATAAGAAAACACGCACACTATACACATGCAAGTATGGGGTAAGTATCCATAATAAAACACATAAGATAATAAACCATCCATCTAATCATTAATAATAACTGAAAACAATATAATGATCATCATGTATGCATGAAATGTAAAGTCTAAATGATCTCATCTTATAACCACTGAGTCCATAACATAATGTCTGATAATGTTAAAACAATGCCTCTAATCTATCAACATAAAACTAGTCTATTATAGTCTGATAATATTAACAATGTCTAGAAAAGATGTGAACGAGGGTAGGCACTACAAAAGAGATTTTGTTGAGATATTTATTTTAATAAAATGAGATATGCTCTCATAATTACATTTTCCATTTAATTAAATAATCTTTAATTAATTAGAGACATTTTTTTTATTTAATTAAATAACTTCATTTAATTAATTAGGAATGGCTTCTCATTTAATTAAATAACTTTGTTTAATTAATTAGAAGTAAGTACTCCATTTAATTAAATAATTTTTTTTAATTAGTTCAAAAAAAATATCGAAACTAGTCAACTCAAGTAAACCATGGTTAAATCTGGTCAACTTTTGGTCAAACTTGATCTTTGTGTATGTGAATATGAGCAAATGTGAGTATGAATTCCAGCAACAATTTGATAAAAATTATCATTCAACCTTTCAAAATGAAGAGATGAGGGTCTCTTAAATAGACTTTCCTGGAATTCATCAACAGTTGAGATCGATTTCAATCAATGGTTAGGATTAAAGGTGAAGTTCAATCATAAAGGAAGATTTCCAAATTAAAGGGAGTTAACAGATTTAATTTAAGTAAAATAAGGAGTTAATTGATTCAATTTGAGTAGAAAAAAGAGTTAACTGATTTAACTCATTTTTTATCAATAGTGAACTGAAAATTTTCCTTTTTGAACTGAAGAGAGATTTTGTTGAGATATTTAATTTAATAAAATGAGATATGCTCTCATAATTACTTTTTCTATTCAATTAAATAATCTTTAATTAATTAGAGACACTTTTCTTATTTAATTAAATAACTTCATTTAATTAATTAGGAATGGCTTCTCATTTAATTAAATAACATTGCTTAATTAATTAAAAGTAAGTACTACATTTAATTAAATAATTTCGTTTAATTATTTCAAAATTCTTTTTGAAACTAGTCATATCAAGTCAATCATGGTTAAATCTGGTCAACTTTTGGTAAAACTTGATCTTTGCGTATGTGAATATGAGAAAATGTGAGTATGAATTCTAGCAACAATTCGATGCAAATTCTCATTAAGCATTTCAAAATGAAGAGATGAGGGTTTCTTAAATAGACTTTCCTGAAATTCATCAACGGTTGAGATCGATTTCAATCAACGGTCAAAATTAAAATTGAAGTTCAATCATAAAGGGAGGTTTTCAAATTAAAGGGAGTTAACAAATTTAATTTGAGTAGAAAAAGGAGTTAACTGATTTAACTCATTTTTTATCAATAGTGAACTGGAAATTTCCCTTTTTGAACTGAAGAGAGATTTTGCTGAGATATTTAATTTAATAAAATGAGATATGCTCTCATAATTACTTTTTCTATTTAATTAAATAATCTTTAATTAATTAGAGACATTTTTCTTATTTAGTTAAATAATTTCATTTAATTAATTAGGAATGGCTTCTCATTTAATTAAATAACTTTGTTTAATTAATTAGAAGTAAGTACTCCATTTAATTAAATAATTTTGTTTAATTATTTCAAAATTCTTTTCGAAACTAGTGAACTCAAGTCAACTGTGGTTAAATCTGGTCAACTTTTTGTCAAATTTGATCTTTGCGTATGTGAATATGAGCAAATGTGAGTATGAATTCCAGCAACAATTTCATGCAAATTCTCATTCAACATTTCAAAATGAAGAGATGAGGGTCTCTTAAATAGACTTTCTTAAAATTCATCAACGGTTGAGATCGATTTCAATCAATGGTTAGGATTAAAGGTGAAGTTCAGTCATAAAGGGAGATTTCTAAATTAAAGGGAGTTAACAGATTTAATTTTGAGTAAAATAAGGAGTTAATTGATTCAATTTGAGTAGAAAAAGGAGTTAACTGATTTAACTCATTTTTTTTCAATAGTGAACTGGAAATTTCCCTTTTGGAGCTGAATAGAGATTTTGTTGAGATATTTAATTTAATAAAATGAGATATGCTCTCATAATTACTTTTTCTATTTAATTAAATAATATTTAATTAATTAGAGACACTTTTCTTATTTAATTAAATAACTTCATTTAATTAATTAGGAATGGCTTCTCATTTAATTAAATAACGTTGCTTAATTAATTAGAAGTAAGTAATACATTTAATTAAATAATTTCGTTTAATTATTTCAAAATTCTTTTCAAAACTAGTCAACTCAAGTCAATCATGGTTAAATCTGGTCAACTTTTGGTCAAACTTGATTTTTGCGTATGTGAATATGAGAAAATGTGAGTATGAATTCCAGCAACAATTCGATGCAAATTCTCATTCAGCGTTTCAAAATGAAGAGATGAGGGTCTCTTAAATAGACTTTCCTCGAATTCATCAACGGTTGAGATCGATTTCAATCAACGGTCAGGATTAAAATTGAAGTTCAATCATAAAGGGAGGTTTTCAAATTAAAGGGAGTTAACAAATTTAATTTGAGTAAAATAAGGAATTAAATTCAATTTGAGTAGAAAAAGGAGTTAACTGATTTAACTCATTTTTGATCAATAGTGAACTGAAAATTTCCCTTTTTGAACTGAAGAGAGATTTTGTTCAGATATTTAATTTAATAAAATGCGATATGCTCTCATAATTACTTTTTCTATTTAATTAAATAATCTTTCATTAATTAGAGACACTTTTCTTATTTAATTAAATAACTTCATTTACTTAAATAGGAATGGATTCTCATTTAATTAAATAACTTTGTTTAATTAATTAGAAGTAAGTACTCAATTTAATTAAATAATTTCATTTAATTATTTCAAAATTCTTTTCGAAACTAGTCAACTCAAGTCAACCGTGATTAAATCTAGTCAACTTTTGGTCAAACTTGATCTTTGCATATGTGAATATGAGCAAATGTGAGTACGAATTCCAGCAACAATTCGATGCAAATTCTCATTCAACCTTTCAAAATGAAGAGATGAGGGTCTTTTAAATAGACTTCACTAAAATTCATCAACGGTTGAGATCGATTTCAATCAATGGTCAAGATTAAAGGTGAAGTTCAGTCATAAAAGGAGATTTCCAAATTAAAGGGAGTTAACAGATTTAATTTGAGTAAAATAAAGAGTTAACTGATTCAATTTGAGTAGAAAAAAGAGTCAACTGATTTAACTCATTTTCAAATAATAGTGAACTGGAAATTTCTCTTTCTGAACCGAAGATAGATTTTGTTTAGATATTTAATTTAATAAAATGAGATATGCTCTCATAATTACTTTTTCTATTTAATTAAATAATCTTTAATTAATTAGAGACACTTTTCTTATTTAATTAAATAACTTCATTTAATTAATTAAGAATGGCTTCTCATTTAATTACTTAATTTTATTTAATTAATTAGAAGTAAGTACTCAATTTAATTAAATAATTTCGTTTAATTATTTCAAAATTCTTTAGGACACTAGTCAGCTCAAGTCAACTGTGGTTAAATCTAGTCAACTTTTGGTCAAACTTGATCTTTGTGTATGTGAATATCAGCAAATGTGAGTATGAATTCTAGCAACAATTTGATGCAAATTCTCATTCAACCTTTCAAAATGAAGAGATGAGGGTCTCTTAAATAGACTTTCCTGGAATTCATCAACGGTTGAGATCGATTTCAATCAACTGTCCAAATTAAAGGTGAAGTTCAGTCATAAAGGGAGATTTCCAAATTAAAGGGAGTTAACAAATTTAATTTGAGTAAAATAAGGAGTTAACTGATTCAATTTGAATAAAAAAAAGAGTTAACTGATTTAACTCAGTTTTGATCAATAGTGAATTGAAAATATTCCTTTTTGAATTGAAGAGAAATTTTTTTGAGATATTTAATTTAATAAAATGAGATATGCTCTGATAATTACATTTTCTATTTAATTAAATAGAGATAATTTTCGTATTTAATTAAATAACTTAATTTAATTAATTAGGAATGGCTTCTCATTTAATTAAATAACTATTTTTAATTAATTAGAAGTAAGTAATCCATTTAATTAAATAATTTTGTTTAATTATTTAAAAATTCTTTTCGAAACTAGTCAACTCAAGTCAACCGTGGTTAAATTTGGTCAACTTTTGGCCAAACTTGATCTTTGCGCATGTGAATATGAGAAAATGTGAGTATGAATTCTAGTAACAAGTCGATGCAAATTCTTATTCAACCTTTCAAAATGAAGAGATGAAGGTCTCTTAAATAGACTTTCCTGAAATTCATCAACGGTTGGGATCGATTTCAATCAATGGTCAGGATTAAAGGTGAAGTTCAGTCATAAAGGGAGATTTTGAAATTAAAGGGAGTTAACAGATTTAATTTGAGTAAAATAAAGAGTTAACTGATTCAATTTGGGTAGAAAAAAGAGTTAACTGATTTAACTCATTTTTTATGAATAGTGAACTGGAAATTTCCCTTTTTCAACTGAAGAGAGATATTGTTAAGATATTTAATTTAATAAAATGAGATATGCTCTCATAATTACTTTTTATATTTAATTAAATAATTTTTAATTAATTAGAGACACTTTTCTTATTTAATTAAATAACTTCATTTAATTAATTAAGAATGGCTTCTCATTTAATTAAATAACTTATTTTAATTAGTTAGAATTAAGTGCTCCATTTAATTAAATAATTTCATTTAATTATTTCAAAATTCTTTTCGAAACTAGTCAATTTAAGTCAACCGTGGTTAAATCTGGTCAACTTTTGGTCAAACTTGATATTTCCATATGTGAATATGAGAGAATGTGAGTATGAATTCCAGCAACAATTCGATGCAAATTCTCATTCAACCTTTCAAAATGAAGAGATGAGGGTCTCTTAAATAGACTTTTCTAAAATTCATCAACGGTTGAGATCGATTTCAATCAATAGTCAGGATTAAAGGTGAAGTTCAGTCGTAAAAGGAGATTTCCAAATTAAAGGGAGTTAACAGATTTAATTAGAGTAAAATAAGGAGTTAAATGATTTAACTTGAGTAGAAAAGGAGTTAACTCATTTAACTCATTTTTTTATCAATAGTGAACTGGAAATTTCCATTTTTGAATTGAAGAGAGATTTTGTTGAGATATTTAATTTAATAAAATGAGATATGCTCTCATAATTACTTTTTCTATTTAATTAAATAATCTTTAATTAATTAAAGACACTTTTCTTATTTAATTAAATAACTTCATTTAATTAATTAGGAGTGGCTTCTCATTTAATTAAATAACTTTGTTTAATTAATTAGAAGTAAGTACTCCATTTAATTAAATAATTTTTAAAAATTATTTCAAAATTCTTTTCGAAACTAGTCAACTCAAGTAAACCGTAGTTAAATTTGATCAACTTTTGGTCAAACTTGATCTTTGCATATGTGAATATGAGCAAATGTGAGTATAAATTCCAGTAACAATTCGATGCAAATTCTCATTTAGCCTTTCAAAATGAAGAGATGAGGGTCTCTTAAATAGACTTTCCTAGAATTCATCAACGATTGAGATCGATTTCAATCAACGGTCAGGATTAAAGCTGAAGTTCAGTCGTAAAGAGAGATTTCCAAATTAAAGGGAGTTAAAAGGTTTAATTTGAGTAAAATAAGAAGTTAACTGATTTAATTTGAGTAGAAAAAGGAGTTAACTCATTTAACTCATTTTTTATCAATAGTGAATTGAAATTTTTCTTTTTTGAACTGAAGAGAGATTTTGTTGAGATATTTAATTTAATAAAATGAGATATGCTCTCATAATTACTTTTTATATTTAATTAAATAATCTTTAATTAATTAGAGACACTTTTCTAATTTAATTAAATAACTTTGTTTAATTAATTAGGAATGGCTTCTCATTTAATTAAATAACTTTTTTAAATTAATTAGAAGTAAATACTCCATTTAATTAAATAATTTTGTTTAATTATTTCAAAATTCTTTTTGAAACTAGTCAACTCAAGTCAACCGTGGCTAAATCTTGTCAACTTTTGGTCAAACTTGAACTTTGCGTATGTCAATATGAGAAAATGTGAGTATGAATTCCAGCAACAATTCGATGCAAATTTTCATTCAACCTTTCAAAATGAAGAGATGAGGGTCTCTTAAATAGACTTTTTTAGAATTCATCAACGGTTGAGATCGATTTCAATCAACGGTCAGGATTAAAAGTGAAGTTCAGTCACAAAGGGAGATTTCCAAATTAATGGGATTTAACAGATTTAATTTGAGTAAAATAAGGAGTTAACTGATTCAATTTGAGTAGAAAAAGGAGTTAACTGATTTAACTCATTTTTGAACAATAGTGAATTGGAAATTTCTCTTTTTAAACTGAAGAGAGATTTTCTTGAGATATTTAATTTAATAAAATGAGATATGCTCTCATAATTACTTTTTCTATTTAATTAAATAATCCTTAATTAATTAGAGACACTTTTCTTATTTGATTAAATAACTTTATTTAATTAATTAGGAATGGCTTCTCATTTAATTAAATAACTTTGTTTAATTAGTTAGAAGTAAGCACTCCATTTAGTTAAATAATTTCGTTTAATTATTTCAAAATTCTTTTCGAAACTAGTCAACTCTAGTGAACTTTTGGTCAAACTTGATCTTTGCGTATGTGAATATGAGCAAATGTGAGTATGAATTTCAATAACAATTCAATCCAAATTCTCATTGAACCTTTCAAAATGTAGAGATGAGGGCCTCTTAAATAGACTTTTCTGGAATTCATCAATGGTTGAGATCGATTTCAATCAACGGTCAGGATTAAAGGTGAAGTTCAGTCATAAAGGGAGATTTCCAAAGTAAAGGGAGTTAACAGATTTAATTTGAGTAAAATAAGGAGTTTACTGATTCAATTTGAGTAAAAAAAGGAGTTAACTGATTTAACTCATTTTTGATTAATAGTGAACCGGAAATTTCCCTTTTTGAACTGAAGATAAATTTTCTTGAGATATTTAATTTAATAAAATTAGATATGCTCTCATAATTACTTTTTCTATTTAATTAAATAATCTTTAATTAATTAGAGACTTTTTTTATTTAATTAAGTAACTTCATTTAATTAATTAGGAATGGCTTCTCATTTAATTAAATAACTTTATTTAATTAATTAGAAGTACTCCAATTAATTAAATAATTTTATTTAATTATTTGAAAATTCTTTTCGAAACTAGTGAACTCAAGTCAACCGTGGTTAAATCTGGTCAACTTTTGGTCAAAGTTGATATTTGCGTATGTGAATATGAGCAAATGTGAGTATGAATTGCAGCAACAATTCAATGCAAATTCTCATTCACCCTTTCAAAATGAAGAGATGAGGGTCTCTTAAATAGACTTTTTTGGAATTCGTCGATGGTTGAGATCGATTTCAATCAACGGTCAGGATTAAAGGTGAAGTTCAGTCATAAAGGAAGATTTCCAAATTAAAGGGAGTTAACAGATTTAATTTGAGTGAAATAAGGAGTTAACTGATTCAATTTGAGTAGAAAAAGGAGTTAACTAATTTAACTCATTTTTGAACAATAGTGAACTAAAAATTTCCCTTTTTGAACTAAAGAGAGATTTTCTTGATATATTTAATTTAATAAAATGAGATATGCTCTCATAATTACTTTTTCTATTTAATTAAATAATCTTTAATTAATTAGAGACATTTTTTTTATTTAATTAAATTACTTCATTTAATTAATTAGGAATGACTTCTCATTTAATTAAATAACTTTGTTTAATTAATTAGAAGTACTCCATTTAATTAAATAATTTCATTTAATTATTTGAAATTTTTTTTCGAAACTAGTGAACTCAAGTTAACCGTGGTTAAATCTGGTCAACTTTTGGTCAAACTTGATCTTTGCGTATGTGAAAATGAGCAAATGTGAGTATGAATTGCAGCAACAATTCAATGCAAATTCTCATTCAGCCTTTCAAAATGAAGAGATGAGGGTCTCTTAAATAGACTTTCTTGGAATTCATCAATGGTTGAGATCGATTTCAATCAACGGTCAGGATTAAAGGTGAAGTTCAGTCATAAAGGGAGATTTCCAAATTAAAGGGAGTTAATAGATATAATTTGTGTAAAATAAGGAGTTAACTGATTCAGTTTGAGTAGAAAAAGGAGTTAACTGATTTAACTCATTTTTGATCAATAGTGAACTATTGAAAATGATTGAAATGATCATAAGAAAAGTTTTTGGAATAATTTATGGAACTGGTGAAGAATGTCCTCAATCATTGGTTTGTCATTGATGTCAAACTTTCTACTTGCATGGATGACAATTGCTTTAGTGATCCAAGTACTATCAATTAGTTTATTTTCAACGTGGAGGCAATCAATAAGATGTAACTAGAACACCTAGGGAAAGGTTGAAGTTATGATGTTGTAATGAAGTACAAGGATCAGTTAAGTCATTGATGAAACAGTGTATTGGATGACATACTAAAAGATACGAAGAATAAGCACACTGAAACATATCAAAGATCTAAGATTTTAGCTAAGTCTTTTGTAAAGCTCAAACTAAGTTCAAGTGCCGAGTAAGTTCAAGTTTCGAGCAGAATTAAGTGCCCAGCAGAATCAAGTGCCGAGTAGGTGCCAAGTAACACAGAGGTGCCGAGCACCAGTAACTCAATAATGCCGAGTTGCTGCATTATTTAGGAAATCAAAGATTCCCCAGATCTAGGCCAACAATGTTGTTATCTAGAAATCTGTGAATTAAAAGGAAGATAAGAATGATGAGTTGGTGGCACAGAACACCATGTAGAATGTTTTAAAGATACAACTGGAAAAGTTTCAAGAAGAGAACAAGATATGGGGTAGATACATTGTATCCTACCTAATCCATCTTCAAACCCTAAAATTGGAGAGGGAGAATTGAGCGGCAAAGGCAAAACAGACTTCTATATAAGAAGACATAAGTTAACAGGGTAGGCTCTTAACAGGGCATCACTTCAGAAGAGTGAGAATTAAGTAGCATGTTACTGGTGGTTTTTCTCAAATTGGGTTTCCACGTAAATAATTGTGTCATGTGTTGATTTTGAATGTTTTATCTTTGCATGCTGATTTATAGTAATCTGCTTATATGACTGTTTTAAGTTTGAACAGAGGAAAAATGTATTAATAGGGCATTTGGGCCTTCAATAACTGATTCACCCCCAATCTCATTTATTCTAAAGAATTCTAACATGAACTGAAAATTTTCCTTTTTGAACTGAAGAGAGATTTTATTGAGATATTAAATTTAATAAAATGAGATATGCTCTCATAATTACTTTTTCTATTTAATTAAATAATCTTTAATTAATTAGAGACACTTTTCTTATTTAATTAAATAACTTCACTTAATTAATTAGGAATGGCTTCTCATTTAATTAAATAACTTTGTTTAATTAATTAGAAGTAAGTACTCTATTTAATTAAATAATTTTATTTAATTATTTCAAAATTCCTTTTGAAATTAGTCAACTCAAGACAACCGTTGTTAAATCTGGTCAACTTTTGGTCAAACTTGATCTTTGCATATGTGAACATGAGCAAATGTGAGTATGAATTCCACCAACAATTCGATGCAAATTCTCATTCAACCTTTCAAAATGAGGAGATGAGGGTCTCTTAAATAGACTTTCCTGAAATTCATCAACGGTTGAGATCGATTTCAATCAACGGTCAGGATTAAAGGTGAAGTTCAGTCATAAAGGGAGATTTCGAAACTAGATGGAGTTAACAGATTTAATTTGAGTAAAATAAGGTGTTAACAGATTCAATTTGAGTAGAAAAAGGAGTTAACTGATTTAACTCATTTTTTATCAATAGTGAACTAGAAATTTCCCTTTATGAACTGAAGAGAGATTTTGTTGAGATATTTAATTTAATAAAGTGAGATATGCTCTCATAATTACTTTTTATATTTAATTAAATAATCTTTAATTAATTAGAGATAATTTTCTTATTTAATTAAATAACTTCATTTAATTAATTAGGAATGGCTTCTCATTTAATTGAATAACTTTGTTTAATTAATTAGAAGTAAGTACTCCATTTAATTAAATAATTTTGTTTAATTCTTTTTAAATTCTTTTTGAAACTAGTCAACTCAAGTCAATCGTAGTTATATCTGTTCAAATTTTGGTCAAACTTGATCTTTGTGTATGTGAATATGAGCAAATGTGAGTATGAATTCCAGCAACAATTCGATGCAAATTCTCATTCAGCTTTTCAAAATGAAGAGATGAGGGTCTCTTAAATAGACTTTCTTGGAATTCATCAACGGTTGAGATCGATTTCAATCAACGGTCAGGATTAAAGGTGAAGTTTAGTCATAAAGGGAGATTTTCAAATTAAAAGGAGTTAACAGATTTAATTTGAGTAAAATAAGGAGTTAACTGATTCAATTTGAGTAGAAAAAGGAGTTGACTGATTTAACTCATTTTTTATCAATAGTGAACTGAAAATTTCCCTTTTTGAATTGAAGACAGATTTTGTTGAGATATTTAATTTAATAAAATGAGATATGCTCTCATAATTACTTTTTCTACTTAATTAAATAATCTTTAATTAATTACAAACACTTTTCTTATTTAATTAAATAACTTCATTTAATTACTTAGGAAGAGCTTCTAATTTAATTAAATAACTATGTTTAATTAATTAGAAGTAAGTACTCCATTTAATTAAATAATTTCGTTTAATTATTTCAAAATTCTTTTCGAAACTAGTCAACCCATGTCAACCATGATTAAATCTGGTCAACTTTTTGGCAAACTTGATCTTTGCATATGTGAATATGAGTAAATGTGAGTATGAATTCCAACAACAATTCGATGCAAATTCTCATTCAACCTTTCAAAATGAAGAGATGAGGGTCTCTTAAATAGACTTTCTTGAAATTCATCAACGGTTGAGATCGATTTCAATCAACCTTAAGGATTAAAGGTGAAGTTCAGTTATAAAGGGAGATTTCCAAATTAAAGGAAATTAATAGATTTAATTTGAGTAAAATAAGGAGTTAACTAATTCAATTTGAGTAAAAATAGGAGTTAACTGATTTAACTCATTTTTTATCAATGGTGAACTGGAAATTTCCCTTTTTGAACTGAAGAGAGATTTTTTTGAAGTATTTAATTTAATAAAATGAGATATGCTCTCGTAATTACTTTTTTTATTTAATTAAATAATCTTTAATTAATTAGAGACACTTTTCTTATTTAATTAAATAACTTCATTTAATTAATTAGGAATGACTTCTCATTTAATTAAATAACTTTGTTTAATTAATTAGAAGTAAGTACTCCATTTAATTAAATAATTTCTTTTAATTATTTCAAAAAAAAATTCGAAACTAGTCAACTCATGTGAACTGTGGTTAAATTTGGTCAACTTTTGGTCAAACTTGATCTTTTCTTATGTGAATATGAGCAAATGTGAGTATGAATTCCAGCAACAATGTGATGCAAATTCTCATTCAACTTTTCAAAATGAAGAGATGAGGGTCCCTTAAATAGACTTCTCTGAAATTTATCAACGGTTGAGATTGATTTCAATCAACGGTCAGGATTAAAGGTGAAGTTCAGTCATAAAGGGAGATTTCCAAATTAAAGGGAGTTAACATATTTAATTTGAGTAAAGTAAAGAGTTAACTGATTGAATTTGAGTAGCAAAAAGAGTTAACTCATTTAACTCATTTTTTATCAATAGTGAACTGAAAGTTTTCCTTTTTCAACTGAAGAGAGATTTTGTTGAGATATTTAATTTAATAAAATGAGATATGCTCTCATAATTACTTTTTCTATTTAATTAAATAATGTTTAATTAATTAGAGACACTTTCCTTATTTAATTAAATAACATCATTTAATTAATTAGGAATGGCTTCTCATTTAATTAAATAAATTTGTTTAATTAATTAGAAGTAAGTACTCCATTTAATTAAATAATTTCGATTAATTATTTTTAAAAAAAATTCGAAACTAGTCAGCTCAAGTCAACCATGGTTATATCTGGTCAACTTTTGGTCAAACTTGATCTTTGCATATGTCAATATGAGCAAATTGGAGTATGAATTCCAGCAACAATTCGATGCAAATTCTTATTAAACCTTTCAAAATGACCAGATGAGGGTCTCTTAAATAGACTTTCTTGAAATTCATCAGCGGTTGAGATCGATTTCTATCAACGGTCAGGATTAAAGGTCAAGTTCAGTCATAAAGGGAGATATTCAAATTAAAGGGAGTTAACAAATTTAATTTGAGTAAAATAAGGAGTTAACTGATTCAATTTGAGTAGAAAAATGAGTTAACTGATTTAACTCATTTTTTATCAATAGTGAACTAAAAATTTTCTTTTTTGAACTGAAGAGAGATTTTGTTCAGATATTTAATTTAATAAAATGAGATATGCTCTCATAATTACTTTTTCTATTTAATTAAATAATCTTTAATTAATTAGAGACACTTTTCTTATTTAAATAAATAAGTTCATTTAATTAATTAAGAATGACTTCTCATTTAATTAAATAACTTTGTTTAATTAATTAGAAGTAAGTACTCCATTTAATTAAATAATTTCGTTTAATTATTTCAAAATTTTTTTCGAAACTAGTCAACTCAAGTCAACCGTGGCGAAATGTGGTCAACTTTTGGTCAAACTTGATCTTTGCTTATGTGAATATGAGCAAATGTGAGAATGAATTCCAGCAACAATTCGATGAAAATTCTCATTCAAACTTTCAAAATGAAGAGATGAGGATCTCTTAAATAGACTTTCCTGGAATTCATCAACGGTTCAGATCGATTTAAATCAACGGTCAGGATTAAATGTGAAGTTCAGTCATAAAGAGAGATTTCCATATTAAATGGAGTTAACAGATTTAATTTGAGTAAAATAATGAGTTAACTGATTCAATTTGAGTAGAAAAAGGAGTTAACTCATTTAACATTTTTTATCAATAGTGAACTCGAAATTTTCCTTTTTGAACTGAAGAGAGATTTTGTTGAGATATTTAATTTAATAAAGTGAGATATGCTCTCATAATTACTTTTTCTATTTAATTAAATAATGTTTAATTAATTAGAGACACTTTCCTTATTTAATTAAATAACATCATTTAATTAATTAGGAATGGCCTCTCATTTAATTAAATAACTTTGTTTAATTAATTAGAAGTAAGTACTCCATTTAATTAAAAAATTTCGTTTAATTATTTAAAAATTCTTTTTAAAACTAGTCAACTCAAGTCAATCGTAGTTAAATATGGTCAACTTTTGGTCAAACTTGATCTTTGCGTATGTGAATATGAGCAAATGTGAGTATGAATTCCAGCAACAATTCAATGCAAATTCTCATTCAACCTTTCAAAATGAAGCAATGAGGGTCTCTTAAATAGACTTTCCTGGAATTCATCGAGGGTTGAGATCAATTTCAATCAACGATCAGGATTAAAGTTGAAGTTCAGTCATAAAGGGACATTTCCAAATTAAAAGGAGTTAACAAATATAATTTGAGTAATATAAGGAATTAACTTATTCAATTTGAGTAGAAAAAGGAGTTAACTGATTTGACTCCTTTTTGATCAATAGTGAACTGAAAATTTTCCTTTTTGAACTAAAGAGAGATTTTATTGAGATATTTAATTTAATAAAATGACATTTTCTCTTATTATTACTTTTTCTATTTAATTACATAATCTTTAATTAATTAGAGACACTTTTCTTATTTAATTAAATAACTTCATTTAATTAATTAGGAATGGCTTCTCATTTAATTAAAGAACTTTGTTTAATTAATTAGAAGTAAGTACTCCATTTAATTAAATAAATTCGTTTAATTATTTTTAAAAAAAATTTTAAAACTAGTCAACTCAAGTCAACTGTGGTTAAATCTGGTCAACTTTTGGTCAAACTTTATTTTTGCGTATGTGAATATGAGCAAATGTAAGTATGAATTACAGCAACGCAGCGATGCAAATTCTCCTTCAACCTTTCAAAATGAAGAGATGAGGGTCTCTTAAATAGACTTTCCTAGAATTCATCAACGATTGAGATCGATTTCAATCAACGGTCAGGATTAAAGTTGAAGTTTAGTCATAAAGAGAGATTTCTAAATTAAAGAGAGTTAACAGATTTAATTTTAGTAAAATAAGGAGTTAACTGATTCAATTTGAGTAGAAAAAGGAGTTAACTGATTTAACTCATTTTTGATCAATAGTGAACTGCAAATTTTCCTTTTTGAACTGAAGAAAGATTTTGTTGAGATATTTAATTTAGTAAAATAAGATATGCTCTCATAATTAAAATTTTATATTTAATTAAACAATCTTTAATTAATTAGAGACTCTTTTCTTATTTAATTAAATAACTTTATTTAATTAATTAGGAGTGGCTTCTCATTTAATTAAATAACTTTGTTTAATTAATTAGAAGTAAGTACTCCATTTAATTAAGTAATTTTGTTTAATTATTTCAAAAAAAAATTTGAAACTAGTCAGCTCAAGTCAACCATGGTGATATTTGGTCAACTTTTGGTCAAACTTGATCTTTGCGTATGTGAATATGAGCAAATGTGAGTATGAATTCCAACAACAATTCGATGCAAATTCTCATTCAACCTTTCAAAATGAAGAGATGAGGGTCTCCTAAATAGACTTTTCTGGAATTCATCAACGTTTGAGATTGATTTCAATCAACGGTTAGGATTAAAGGTGAAGTTTAGTCATAAAGGGACATTTCCAAATTAAAGGGAGTTAATAGATTTAATTTGAGTAAAATAAAGAGTTAACTTATTCAATTTGAGTAGAAAAAGGAGTTAACTGATTTAACTCATTTTTTATCAATAGTGAACTGGAAATTTCCCTTTTAAACTGAAGAGAGGTTTTGTTGAGATATTTAATTTAATAAAATGACATATGCTCTCATAATTACCTTTTCTATTTAATTAAATAATCTTTAATTTATTAGAGACACTTTTCTTATTTAATTAAATAACTTCATTTAATTAATTAGGAATGGCTTCTCATTTAATTAAATAACTTTGTTTAATTAATTAGAATTAAGTACTGCATTTAATTAAATAATTTCATTTAATTATTTCAAAATTCTTTTCGAAACTAATCAACTCAAGTCAATCGTGGTTAAATCTGGTACACTTTTGGTCAAACTTGATCTTTGCGTATGTGAATATGAGAAAATTTAAGTATGAATTTCAGCAACAATTCGATGCAAATTCTCATTCAACCTTTTAAAATGAAGAGATGAGGGTCTCCTAAATAGACTTTCCTGGAATTCATCAACGTTTGAGATTGATTTCAATCAACGGTCAGGATTAAAGGTGAAGTTCAGTCATAAAGGGAGATTTCCAAATTAAAGGGAGTTAATAGATTTAATTTGAGTAAAATAAAGAGTTAACTTATTCAATTTGAGTAGAAAAAGGAGTTAACTGATTTAACTCATTTTAGATCAATAGTGAACTGAAAATTTCCCTTTTTGAACTAAAGAGAGATTTTGTTGAGATATTTAATTTAATAAAATGAGATATGCTCTCATAATTACTTTTTCTATTTAATTAAATAATCTTTAATTAATTAGAGACAATTTTCTTATTTAATTAAATAACTTCATTTAATTAATTAAGAATGGCTTCTCATTTAATTAAATAACTTTGGTTAATTAATTAGAAGTAAGTACTCTATTTATTTAAATAATTTTGTTTAAATATTTCAAAATTGTTTTTGAAACTAGTCAACTCAAGTCAACCGTGGTTAAATCTAGTCAACTTTTGGTCAAACTTGATCTTTTCGTATGTGAATATGAGCAAATGTGAGTATGAATTCCAGCAACAATTCAATGGAAATTCTCATTCAACCTTTCAAAATGAAGAGATGAGGGTCTCTTAAATAGACGTTCCTGAAATTTATCAACGGTTTAGATCGATTTGAATTAACGGTCAGGATTAAAGGTGAAGTCCAGTTATAAAGGGAGATAACCAAATTAAAGGGAGTTAATAAATTTAATTTGAGTAAAATAAGGAGTTAATCATTCAATATGAGTAGAAAAAGGACTTAACTTATTTAACTCATTTTTTATCAATAGTGAACTGAAAATTTCCCTTTCTGTACTGAAGAGCGATTTTGTTGAGATATTTAATTTAATAAAATGAGATATGCTCTCATAATTACTTTTTCTATTTAATTAAATAATTGTTAATTAATTAGAGACACTTTTCTTATTTAATTAAATAACATCATTTAATTAATTATGAATGGCTTCTCATTTAATTAAATAACTTCTTTTAATTATTTAGAAGTAAGTGCTCCATTTAATTAAATAATTTTGTTTAAGTATTTAAAAATTCTTTTCGAAACTAGTCAACTCAAGTCAACCGTGGTTAGATCTGGTCAACTTTTGGTCAATCTTAAAGAGAGATTTCCAAATTAAAGGGAGTTAAGAGATTTAATTTGAGTAAAATAAAGAGTTAACTGATTCAATTTGAGTAGAAAATGGAGTTAACTGATTTAACTCATTTTTGATCAATAGTGAACTGAAAATTTTCCTTTTTGAACTGAAGAGAGATTTTGTTGAGATATTTAATTTAATAAAATGAGATATGCTCTAATAATTAATTGTTCTATTTAATTAATTAAACACACTTTTCTTATTTAATTAAATAACTTCATTTAATTAATTAGGAATGGCTTCTCATTTAATTAAATAACTTTTTTTAATTAATTAGAAGTAAGTACTCCATTTAATTAAATAATTTCGTTTAATTATTTCAAAAAAAAATTTGAAACTAGTCAACTCAAGTCAACCGTGGTTAAATATGGTCAACTTTTGGTAAAACTTGATCTTTGGATATGTGCATATGAGCAAATGTGAGTATGAATTCAAGCAACAATTCCATACAAATTCTCATTCAACCTTTCAAAATGAAGAGATGAGGGTCTCTTAAATAGACTTTCCTAGAATACATCAACGGTTGAGATCGATTTCAATCAACGGTCAGGATTAAAAGTGAAGTTCAGTCATAAAGGGAGATTTCAAAATTGAAGGGAGTTAACAGATTTAATTTGTGTAAAATAAGGAGATAACTGATTGAATTTGAGTAGAAAAAGGAGTTAACTGATTTAACTCATTTTTTTATCAATAGTGAACTGGAAATTTCCCTTTTTGAACTGAAGAGAGATTTTGTTGAGATATTTAATTTAATAAAATGAGATATGCTCTCATAATTACTTTTTCTATTTGATTAAATAATCTTTAATTAGATAGAGACAATTTTCTTATTTAATTAAATAACTTCATTTAATTAATTAGGAATGACTTCTTATTTAATTAAATAACTTTGTTTAATTAATTAGAAGTAAGTACTCCATTTAATTAAATAATTTCGTTTAATTATTTCAAAAAAAATTTCAAAACTAGTCAACTCAAGTAAACCGTGGTTAAATCTGGTCAACTTTTGGTCAAACTTTATCTTTGCGTATCTGCCTACCCTCATCCACATCTTTTTTTGACATTGTTATTATTATCAGACTATGATAGACTAGTCTTATGTTGATGGATTAGTGGTATTGTTTTGACACTATCTGACATTATGTTATGGATTCAGTGGTTATATGATGAGATCATTTAGATTTTATATTTCATGCATACATGATGATCATTATACTATTTTCAGTTATTATTGATGATTAGATGGATGGTTTATTATCTTATGTGTTTTATTATGGATACTTACCTCATACTTGCATGTGTATGGTGTGTATGTTTTCTTATTGTATGGCGTGTCTGATGTGGTTAAGGAAGGGAGTCATAGTCACTTGCTTAGTCGGGATCTACACGATGCACCACTTCCTGCCATTGTCTGTCTAGCTTAGCATTATATATATTGTATATACATGCATGGTTTTTTTGCAGGTTGTAGGTATCGAATATCGACTTCCCTGAATTTCCAAGATGAGCGTACCTTATTATACTATCTCAATGATAAGAGAATGGAGATAAATTCTCAAGTCCAAATCCCAAACCTTTAAGCCAATTGTCCTAGTGACGTAGGACAAGTATTTGGATATTTTACCTGCCGAATGTGTCGGATGACATAATTTGTGATTTTTAACCCTTTAGATTGATTTTGAGTGATTTTCTCTATGATGGGTTTTCATATTTTATCTTGGAAGTCTATGGTGAATTTTCTATTAATTAAACCTTAATAAATAGATTTAATTAATAAATTAATTATTTGAAAAAATTAATATAAAATATCATGTTATTTGATATTTTGATTGTAATTAATTAAATGTGAATTATTGAAGAAAAATAAATTAAATAAAAGAAAATTAGAAATTAAAATTAATAATAATAATAAAATAATAATAAAGTAATAAATAAATAATAATAATAAAAGTTATAAAAGTTAAAATGAAAGTTATAAATATTTAAATAGAAATTATATAAAAAGTGAATTGGAGTTATAAGTTTGCATGGGAGTTAGCGCACTTCTCTATTTCTCAAGTGTCAACAACACGGGGGTTAGTGCATGAATTAAGCACATGGTGTCTCCAACCCTATGGCTTATCTTGAAGGTTGGAAAAGACCCATGCTTAGTTGGTGAAACCTTTCAGCTATTTCTAGAAGCATTCTAGATGTTTTCTGAAAGTTCTTTATATTCAGGCATTCATAGAAGCTTAGACATGGCGTTGGGAGAGCAATTGGAGCATTGGAGGAATTGAGAATTTTGAAGAAGGGAGGAGCTTGCTCTGCGAATTTTCTGAGGAAGAGCGATTTAGCATCAAAATTCGAGTAGATTCTCATAATTTTATTTATGCTATTTTCGCATCATGCATTTTCTGTCTTCTTCGTGTCTTCCATATGTCTTCTGAGAAGTTTCATATTTTTATGCATTCTCAATATGGGTAGATTAATTTTATTTGAGAATCTTATGTGCATTCTATAATGCAAATATTTTATTCTTAATTGTAGATATAATCTTTGTGGAAAAAAAAGAGACATACATGGTTATATGTTCAGATTTGTGTACATATACATATATATATATATATATATATATATGAATATGTATAAATTTATTATGAATCAATTATAAAATTTGAATTTATATATATATACATACATACATACAATCATACATACATACATACATACATACATACATATATATATATATATATATATACATACATACATACATACATACATATATATATATATATATATACTGATACATATATATATATACCTATGTATATAATGCACCGAATTGAGCGATTGATAAAATCATAGTGGAAAATTTATTAAATCGCATCGCGATTCATATCGCATGAAACAAGTATATATATTATATGTCGTAGTCACGATTCATACTTACGCATCAGCCACGATGTCTCAATGAATCTCAAAATGATAAGAGTGAAAAATACACTACCACCCGACCGCGTGGTACCTAAGTGGTCCACTCCCACCGTGCTAAGGAGATAATCTCAAGTCTCAAACAGGCTATCAAAATCACATAGCACATATCTCTATAAGTTCAGGAATCATAAAAGTATACTAACTCAAAGGTTCTAAACACAAAATCTGACATCTAATCCTAGAGGCACACAATGACATGTAGGAACCTACTATGCAAGTGGAAAAGTGTCATCACAATTATCACGTACGAGTTATCTTGGTAGTTAGCTAAACTCCATGGGTCCATACTGATTTCATGCGGCCACTAGTATCCTCTCATACTGACAAGGCATACTACGGAATGCAAGATTGCAACCATGCATCTCACTACTCCCATCCTAGTCTGTACAAGCACTCAAGGCATGGACGAGAACAAAACACTTATCTTTTTAGGTTCATTCAGTTAGTATTAGGTGTGAATGTTATCGCTTATTAATCCAACTTACAATGAGTTACCCTGGCAGCCTCTTAGGGCCCTGGCCCCCATTGCAAGCCACTTTCTGTCACTACATGCAGATATCCTACCCTAATGCTCATGGAATCATAAATCTCAAAATCAAAAAAGATAATCCATAAAATCATCAAATATGCATAAAAGCATCAAATCTCCATGAGCTAACATCCATAGAAAATCATGAACACAACAACTCTCTATTGGCAACTGAAGTATCACTGATAATCAAATATCCAATGGTTCTTAATAACCAAAAAATATATATATCAATCATACTGATCGAAGACTCCAAAAATGGTTGAGTCAAACATGTCACAACATGACATCATAAAAAATAAATCAACATTTCAGTCCCATCATGGCAACTAGAAAATAAACCAAGGATAACTGATCGATGACTAAAAATAATTGTTAAGTCAAGTGTCTCATACATAAGAATCTCAACTATAACAATTAGTAATCACAACCAATACATAGAGCATTCCATCACATAACCATGGTTGGGTTTATAAAGATCGAGATTAAAACATCACCATGTCTCCACAATCACATAACCCTCAAGCCTCCGGTAGACGTCCTATTCTAGTCAACACTAGTCAACCCAAAACCCAAAATAATAACATAAAGAATACATAGTGCAAACACATGTTTTGGTTTTACAACTTGAGTTTAAATGTAGAGATCTCGGTTTAAGTTTCCAAGTCTGAAGAATGAATGGAGGAACACATATATTGTTTTTGGATAAATAAAAGCTTTCCTTATTAAAAATAAAAATCTATTTTCCAATTAATAACATTTGTTTGATACATCCCCCACCCAACTATCAATTCTTTATTTAATAATTTAAAACATTTAAATTATTAAATAGTTGAAAGTTATTAAAGAGTCACCTTATGAAAATAAACCTTCAATATAATTCATTTATCAAATAAAAATAACTTAAATTTATAACATATTTACATATTACATACATACATACATACATACATACATATATATGTGTATATGTAAATATATTAATACGTTTTCATAAAATCGAGTACTTACTTCTAATTAATTAAATAGAGTTATTAAATTAAATGAGAAGCCATTCCTAATTAATTAAATGAAGTTATTAAATTAAATAAGAAAAGTGTCTCTAATTAATTGAAGATTATTTAATTAAATAGAAAAAGTAATTATGAGAGCATACCTCATTTAATTAAATTAAATATCTCAACAAAATCTCTCTTCAATTCAAAAAGAGAAATTTCTAGTTCACTATTGATCAAAAATGAGTTAAATCAGTTAACTCCTTTTTCTACTCAAATTGAATCAATTAATTCCTTATTTTACACAACTTAAATATGTTAACACCCTTTAATTTGGAAATCACCCTTTATGACTGAAGTTCACCTATAATCTTGACCGTTGATTGAAATCAATCTCAATCGTTGATGAATTTAAAGAAAGTCTATTTAAGACACCCTCATCTCTTTATTTTGAAAGGTTGAATGAGAATTTGCATCGAATTGTTGTTGGAATTCATACTCACATTTTCTCATATTCACATATGCAAAGATCACCTTTGACCAAAAGTTGACCACATTTAACCACGGTTGACTTGAGTTGACTAGTTTCAAAAAGAATTCTAAAATAATTAAACTAAATTATTTAATTAAATGGAGTACTTACTTCTAATTAGTTAAACTAAGTTATTTAATTAAAAGAGAAGCCATTCTTAATTAATTAAATGAAGTTATTTAATTAAATAAGAAAAGTGTCTCTAATTAATTAAAGATTATTTAATTAAATAGAAAAAGTAATTATGAGAGCATATCTCATTTTACTAAATTAAATATCTCAACAAAATCTCTCTTCAATTCAAAAAGGGAAATTTCCAGTTCACTATTGATAAAAAATGAGTTAAATCAGTTAACTTCTTTTTCTACTCAAATTGAATCAGTTAACTCCTTATTTTACTCAAATTAAATCTGTTAACTCCCTTTAATTTGCAAATCTCCTTTTATGACCGAACTTCACCTTTAATACTGATCGTTGATTGATATCTATCTTAACTATTGATGAATTTTAGGAAAGTCTATTTAAGAGACCCTCATCTCATCATTTTGAAAGGTTGAATGAGAATTTGCATCGAATTGTTGCTGGAATTCATACTCACATTTGCTCATATTCACATACGCAAAGATCAAGTTTGACCAAAAGTTGACCAAATTTAACCACGGTTGACTTGAGTTCACTAGTTTCAAATTTTTTTTAAAAATAATTAAACAAAATTATTTAATTAAATTGAGTACTTACTTCTAATTAATTAAACAAAGTTATTTAATTAAATGAGAAGCCATTCCTAATTAATTAAATCAAGTTGTTTATTTAAATAAGAAAAGTGTCTTCTAATTAATTAAAGATTATTTAATTAAATAGAAAAAGTAATTATAAGAGCATATCTCATTTTATTAAATTAAATATCTCAACAAAATCTCTCGTCTATTCAAAAAGGGAAATTTTTAGTTCACTATTGATCAAAAATGAATTAAATTAGTTAACTCCTTTTTCTACTCAAATTGAATCTGTTAACTCCTTCTTTTATTCAAATTAAATTTGTTAACTCCCTTTAATTTGGAAATCTCCCTTTATGACTGAACTTCACCTTTAATCCTGATCGTTGATTGAAATCGATCTCAACCGTTGATGAATTCCAGGAAAGTCTATTTAAGAGACCCTCATCTCTTCATTTTGAAAGGTTGAATGAGAATTTGCAACGAATTGTTGCTAGAATTCATACTCACATTTGCTCATATACACATATGTAAAAATCAAGTTTGACAAAAAGTTGACCAGATTTAACCACGGTTGACTTGAATTGACTAGTTTCGAAAAGAATTTTGAAATAATTAAATGAAATTATTTAATTAAATGGAGTACTTACTTCTAATTAATTAAACAAAGTTATTTAATTAAATGAGAAGCCATTCGTAATTAATTACATGAAGTTATTTAATTAAATAATAAAAGTGTCTCTAATTAATTAAAGATTATTTAATTAAATAGAAAATGTAATTATGAGAGCATATCTCATTTTATTAAATTAAATATTTCAACAAAATCTCTCTTTAGTTCGAAAGGGGAAATTTTCAGTTCACTATTGATACAAAATGAGTTAAATCAGTTAACCCCTTTTTCTACTCAAATTGAATCAGTTAACTCCTTATTTTAGTCAAATTAAATATGTTAACTCCCTTTAATTTGGAAATCTCCCTTTATGACTGAACTCTACCTTTAATCCTGACCGTTGATTGAAATCGATCTTAACCGTTGATGAATTCCAGAAAAGTCTATTTAAGAGACCCTCATCTCTTCATTTTGAAAGGTTCAACGAGAATTTACATTGAATTATTGCTGGAATTCATACTCACATTTGCTCATATGCACATACGCAAAGATCAAGTTTAACCAAAAGTTGACCAGATTTAGCCACGGTTGACTTGAGTTGACTAGTTTTGAAATTTTTTTTGAAATAATTAAATAAAATTATTTAATTAAATGGAGTACTTACTTGTAATTAATTAAACAAAGTTATTTAATTAAATGAGAAGCCATTCCTAATTAATTAAATGAAGTTATTTAATTAAATAAGAAAAGTGTCTTTAATTAATTAAAGATTATTTAATTATATAGAAAAATTAATTATGAGAGCATATCTCATTTTATGAAATTAAATATCTCAACAAAATCTCTCTTCAGTTGAAAAAGGGAAATTTTGAGTTCACTATTGATAAAAAATGAGTTAAATCAGTTAACTCCTTTTTCTACTCAAATTGAATCAATTAACTCCTTATTTTACTTAAATTAAATATGTTAACTCACTTTAATCTGAAAATCTCCCTTTATGACTGAACTTCACCTTTAATCCTGACCATTGATTGAAATCGATCTCAACTGTTGATCAATTCAAAGAAAGTCTATTTAAGAGACCCTCATCTCTTCATTTTGAAAGGTTGAATGAGAATTTGCATCGAATTGTTCCTAGAATTCATACTCACATTTGCTCATATTCACATACACAAAGATCAAGTCTGACCAAAATTTGACTAGATTTAACCAGGGTGGATTTGAGTTGACTAGTTTCGAAAAAAATTTTCAAATAATTAAACAAAATTATTTAATTAAATGCAGTACTTACTTCTAATTAACTAAACAAAGTTATTTGATTAAACGAGAAGCCATTCGTAATTAATTAAATGAAGTTATTTAATTAAATAAGAAAAGTGTCTCTAATTAATTAAATATTATTTAATTAAATAGAAAAAGTATTTATGAGAGCATATCTCATTTTATTAAATTAAATATCTCAACAAAATCTATCTTCATTTCAGAAAGAGAAATTTCCAATTCACTAAAGATAAAAAATGAGTTAAATCTGTTAACTCCTTTTTCTACTCAAATTGAATTAGTTAACTCCTTATTTTACTCAAATTAAATCTGTTAAGTCCTTTTAATTTGGAAATCATGCTTTATGACTGAACTCAACCTTTAATCCTGACCGTTGATTGAAATAAATCTCAACCGTTGATGAATTCTAGGAAAGTCTATTTAAGAGACCCTCATCTCTTCATTTTGAAAGGTTGAACGAGAATTTGCATCAAATTGTTGCTGGAATTCATACTCACATTTGCTCATATGGACATACACAAAGATCAAGTTTAGCCCAAAAGTTGACCAGATTTAGCCACGATTGACTTGAGTTCACTAGTTTCGAAAAAAAATTTGAAATAACTAAATGAAATTATTTAATTAAATGGAGTACTTACTTCTAATTAATCAAACAAAGTTATTTAATTAAATGAGAAGCCATTCCTAATTAATTAAATGAAGTTATTTAATTAAATAAGAAAAGTGTCTCTAATTAATTAAAGATTATTTAATTAAATAGAAAAAGTAATTATGGGAGCATATCTCATTTTATTAAATTAAATATCTCAACAAAATCTCTCTTCGGTTCAAAAAGGGAAATTTATAGTTCACTATTGATCAAAAATGAGTTAAATGAGTTAACTCTTTTTTCTACTCAAATTGAATTAGTTAACTCCTTATTTTACTAAAATTAAATATATTAACTCCCTTTAATTTTGAAATCTTCCTTTATGACTGAACTTCACCTTTAATCTTGATCGTTGATTGAAATCGATCTCAACTGATGATGAATTCAAGGAAAGTATATTTAAGAGACCCTCATCTCTTCATTTTGAAAGGTTGAATGAGAATTTGCATAGAATTGTTGCTGGAATTCATACTCACATTTGCTCATATTCACATACGTAAAGATCAAGTTTGACCAAAAGTTGATCAAATTTAAGCACGGTTGACTTGAGTTGATCAGTTTCGAAAATAATTTTGAAATAATTAAATGAAATTATATAATTAAATGGACTACTTACTTCTAATTAATTAAACAAATTTAGTTAATTAAATGAAAAGACATTCCTAATTAATTAAATGAAGTTATTTAATTAAATAAGAAAAGTGTCTCTAATTAATTAAAGATTATTTAATTAAATAGAAAAAGTAATTATGAGAGCATATCTCATTTTATGACTAAACTCCACCGTTAATCCTGACTGTTGATTGAAATCGATCTCAACCGTTGATGAATTCCAAGAAAGTCTATTTAAGAGACTCTCATCTCTTCATTTTGAAAGGTTGAATGAGAATTTGCATTGAATTGTTGCTAAAATTCAGACTCACATTTTCTCATATGCACATACGCAAAAATCAAGTTTGACAAAAAGTTGACCAGATTTGGCCATGGTTGACTTGAGTTGACTAGTTTCAAAAAGAATTTTGAAATAATTAAACAAAATTATTTAATTAAATGGAGTACTTACTTCTAATTAATTAAACAAAGTTATTTAATTAAATGAGAAGTCATTCCTAATTAATTAAATGAAGTTATTTAATTAAATAAGAAAAGTGTCTCTAATTAATTAAAGATTATTTAATTAAATAGAAAAAGTAATTATGCAAGCATATTTCATTTTACTAAATTAAATATCTCAACAAAATCTCTCTTCAGTTCAAAAAAGGAAATTTCTAATTCACTATTGATAAAAAATGAGTTAAATCAATTAACTCATTTTTCTACTCAAATTGAATCAGTTAACTCTTTATTTTACTAAAATTAAATCTGCTAACTCCCTTTAATTTGGAAATCTTCGTTTATGACTGAACTTCACCTTTAAACCTGACCATTGATTGAAATCAATTTCAACCGTTGATGAATTTTAGGAAAGTCTATTTAAGATACCCTCATCTCTTCATTTTGAAAGGTTGAATGAGAATTTGCATCGAATTATTACTAGAATTCATACTCACATTCACTGATATTCACATACATAAAAATCAAGTTTGACCAAAAGTTGACCAGATTTAACCACAGTTGACTTGAGTTGACTTGTTTCTAATTTTTAAAAAAAATAATTAAACAAAATTATTTAATTAAATTGAGTACTTACTTCTAATTAATTAAACAAAATTATTTCATTAAATGAGAAGCCATTCCTAATTGATTAAATGAAGTTATTTAATTAAATAAGAAAAGTGTCTCTAATTAATTAAAGATTATTTAATTAAATAGAAAAAGTAATTATGAGAGCATATCTCATTTTATTAAATTAAATATCTCAACAAAATCTCTCTTCAGTTGAAAAGGGAAAATTTTGAGTTCACTATTGATCAAAAATGAGTTAAATCAGTTAACCCCTTTTTCTACTCAAATTGAATCAGTTAACTCCTTATTTTAGTCAAATTAAATATGTTAACTCCCTTTAATTTGGAAATCTCCCTTTATGACTGAACTCCACCTTTAATCCTGACTGTTGAATGAAATCGATTTCAACCGTTGATGAATTCCAGGAACGTCTATTTAAGAGACCCTCATCTCTTCATTTTGAAAGGTTGACCATATCTAGCCACGATTGACTTGAGTTGACTAGTTTCGAAAAGAATTTTGAAATAATTAAACGAAATTATTTAATTAAATGGAGTACTTACTTCTAATTAATTAACAAAATTATTTAATTAAATGAGAAGCCATTCCTAATTAATTAAATGAAGTTATTTAATTAAATAACAAAAGTGTCTCTAATTAATTAAAGTTTATTTAATTAAATAGAAAAATTAATCAGGAGAGCATATCTCATTTTATTAAATTAAATATCTCAGTAAAATCTCTCTTCAGTTCAAAAATGGAAATTTCCACTTCACTATTGATAAAAAATGAGTTAAATCAGTTAACTCCTTTTTCTACTCAAATTGAATCAGTTAACTCCTTATTTTACTCAAATTAAATTTGTTAACTCCCTTCAATTTTGAAATCTCCCTTTATGACTGAACTTCACTTTTAATCCTGACCGTTGATTGAAATCGATCTCAACCGTTGATGAATTCTAGAAAAGTCTATTTAAGAGACCCTCATCTCTTCATTTTGAAAGGTTGAATGAGAATTTGTATGGAATTGTTGCTTGAATTCATACTCACATTTGCTCATATGCACATATGCAAAGATCAAGTTTGACCAAAAGTTGACCATATTTAACCACAGTTGACTTGAGTTGACTAGTTTCGAAAAAAAATTTGAAATAATTAAATGAAATTATTTAATTAAATGGAGTACTTACTTCTAATTAATTAAACAAGGTTATTTAATTAAATGAGAAGCCATTCCTAATTAATTAAATGAAGTTATTTAATTAAATAAGAAAAGTGTGTCTAATTAATTAAATAGAAAAATTAATTATTAGAGCATATCTCATTTTATTAAATTAAATATCTCAACAAAATCTCTCTTCAGTTCAAAAAGGAAAATTTTCAGTTCATTATTGATAAAAAATGAGTTAAATTAGTTAACTCCATTTTCTACTCAAATTGAATCAGTTAACTCCTTATTTTACTCAAATTAAATCTCTTAACTCCCTTTAATTTGGAAATCTCCCTTTATGACTAAACTTCACTATTAATCTTGATCGTTGATTGAAATCGATCTCAACCGTTGATGAATTTCAAGAAAGTCTATTTAAGAGACCCTCTTCTCTTCATTTTGAAAGGTTGAATGAGAAATTACATCGAATTGTTGCTGGAATTCATACTCACATTTGCTCATATTCACATACGCAAAGATCAAGTTTGACCAAAAGTTGATTAGATTTAACCGTGGTTGACTTGAGTTGACTAGTTTCGAAAAGAATTTTTGAAATAATTAAACAAAATTATTTAATTAAATGGAGTACTTACTTCTAATTAATTAAACAAAGTTGTTTAATTAAATGAGAAGTCATTCCTAACTAATTAAATGAATTGATTTGATTAAATAAGAAAAGTGTCTCTAATTAATTAAAGATTATTTAATTAAATAAAAAAAGTAATTATGAGATCATATCTCATTTTATTAAATTAAATATCTCAACAAAATCTCTCTTTAGTTCAAAAAGAAAAATTTCCAGTTCACTATTGATCAAAAATGAGTTAAATGAGTTAACTCTTTTTTCTACTCAAATTGAATCAGTTAACTCTTTATTTTACTCAAATTAAATTTGTTAACTCCCTTTAATTTGGGAATCTCCCTTTATGACTGAACTTCACCTTTAATCCTGACTGTTGATTGAAATCAATCTCAACCGTTGATGAATTCTAGGAAAGTCTATTTAAGAGACCCTCATCTCTTCATTTTGAAAGGTTGAATGAGAATTTGCATCGAATTGTTGCTGGAATTCATACTCACATTTTCTCATATTCATATACGCAAAGATCAAGTTTGACCAAAAGTTGACCAAATTTAACTACGGTTGACTTGAGTTGACTAGTTTCGAAAAGAATTTTGAAATAATTAAACAAAATTATTTAATTAAATTGAGTACTTACTTTTAATTAATTAAACAAAGTTATTTAATTAAATGAGAAGCCATTCCTAATTAATTAAATTATAGTGCCTACCCTCAAAATTCACATCTTTTCTGGACATTGATGCTATTATTATCAGACTGTGATAGACAATTTTTATGTTGATGGATTAGTGGTATTGTTTTGACACTATCAGACATTATGTTATGGATTCAGTGGTTATATTATGAGATCATTTAGATCTTACATTTCATGCATACATGATGATAATTATACTGTTTTTAGTTATTATTGATGATTAGATGGATAGTTATTATCTTATGTGTTTTATTATGGATACTTACCCCATACTTTCATGTGTATGGTGTGCGTGTTTTCTTATTGTATGGCATTTCTGATTTGGTTAAGGAAGGGAGTTGTAGTGACCTACTTAGTCGGGATCTACATGATGCACCACTTCCTGCCATTGTCTGTTTAGCTTAGTATTATATATATTGTATGTACATGCATGGTTTTTCAAGTCCAAATCCCAAAATCTTAAACCATTTGTCCTAGTGAGTTAGGACAAGTATCAGAGTTGAGTACCCACTGAATGTGTCGGATGACATATTTTGTAATTTTTAACCCTTTAGACTAATTTCGTATGATTTGTTCTATGATGGGTTTTCATATTTTATCTTGAAGGTCTATGCTAAATTTTCTATTAATTAAGTCTTAATAAATAGATTTAATTAATAAATTAATTATTTCAAAAAATTAATATAAAATATCATGTTATTTGATATTTTGATTGTAATTAATAAAATGAGAATGATTGAGAAAAATGAATTAAATAAAAGAAACCTAGAAATTAAAATTAATAATAATAATAAAATAATAATAAAGTAATAAATAAATAATAATAATAAAAGTTATAAAAATTAAAATGAAAGTTATAAAAATTTAAATAGAAATTATATAAAAAGTAAATTGGAGTTATAAGCTTGCATGGGAGTTAACACACTTTTCTATTTCTCATGTGTCAACAACATGGAGGTTAGTGCATCAATTAAGCACATGGTGTCTACAACCCTATGGCTCATTTTGAAGGTTGGAAAAGACCCATGCTTAGTTTGTGACACCTTGCAGCTGTTTTTAGAAACATTCTAGAGGTTTCTTGAGAGCTTTTTATATTTAGGCATCCCTAGAAGCTTAGACATAGCGTTTGGAGTGCAATTGGAGCATTGTAGGATTCGAGAATTTTGAAGAAGGGAGCTTGCTCTGCGAGTTTTCTGAGGAAGAGCAAATTAGCATCAGAATTCAGGTAGATTCTTGTGATTTTACTTATGTTATTTCCGCATCTTGCATTCCCTGTCTTCTTCATGTCTTCCATATGTCTTCTGAGGAATTTCATATTTTTATTGTATGCATTCTCAATATGGGCAATTGAATTTATGTGGAAATTTTTATATGCATAGATCTGAAAGAAAATGGGGCTAGGGTTTAAATTCATAGCCAAACCTATTAGATTATTTATTGGATAAATTTGAAGATAAAAGATTTAAAGGAAAATTTTGAAAATTAGAATTTCTAAAAAAATTGTATATATTCTTGAATCTGCATACACATATGCGTATATATCATTAAATGATCTTGATGAGGAAAATGCCATGAGGAAGACTTTGGATCACCAAACTTTGTAGGAGTATTCGAATGTTTTTCCAAGTGAGATTCCAGGCATGCCTCCAAAGAGGGACATTGACTTCAGTATTGATCTGATTTCTAGAGCGGAGCCTATTTCTAGAGCTCCTTATCACATGACTACATAGGAATTGGGTGAGCTACGTCTTTAGTTAGAGGAACTTCTGGTCAAAGGGAGCATTCGACCTAGTGTATCACCATGGGGAGCTCCAGTGCTCTTTGTGACTAAGAAAGACGATTCTTTGCGCTTTTGTATTGACTACAGACAGTTGAATAAGGTGACTATTAAGAATAGGTATCCTTTGCCTAGGATTGATGACTTATTTGATCAGATCAAGGGAGCTACAATATTCTCCAAGATTGATCTTAAGTCAGGATACCACCAACTTCGCATTAAAGAAGCATATATTCACAAGATCGCTTTTCGAATGCACTATGAGCATTATGAGTTCACAATGGTACCTTTTGGGTTGACTAATGCTCCATCAGTTTATATGAGTTTGATGAATGGTGTTTTTCGATCATATCTTGACAGGTTTGTACTTGTGTTTCTTGATGACATATTGATATATTCTAAGACTCAAAAGGAGCATGAGGAACACCTGCAGTTGGTATTGCAGTGTTTAAGGGACAATCAGCTTTATGCTAATGCAGTTAAGTGCGAATTCTTCAAATCGAAGATTTAGTATTTAGGGCATGTTATTTTAGGTGATGGTATTTCAGTGGATCCTGCAAAGATTCAGGCGATTATAGAGTGGCCTACACAGACTAATGTGTTAGAGATTCGTAGTTTCATGGGTTTAGCTGGTTATTATCACAGATTTGTCTAGAACTTCTCTAGGATAGCACATCCTACCACTTCTCTTCAAAGGAAAGGAAAGAAGTTTGAATGGACAGAGAAATGTGAGGAAGCTTTTCAGAAGCTCAAAGAACTTTTGACCAGTTCATCGATTCTAGTCGTACCTGATCCAAAAGGTGATTTCATGGTATGTACAGATGCTTCTCTTGAAGGGATTGGGGTAGTGTTGATGCAGAATGGACGGGTGATTGCGTATGAATCATGCAAGCTCAAGGATCATGAGTTAAATTATCCTACGCATGATCTTGAGTTAGCAGCAGTAGTTCATGCTTTGACAAGGTGGAGACATTTTTTATTGGGGCACAGATTTGAGCTACATAGCGATCATCGTAGTCTTCATTATGTTTTCTCTTAGTCTAATTTGAATGCTCACCAGAGGCGATGGATGGAGTTTCTATGCGAGTATGATTTTAAGGTTAAGTACATTCAGGGTAAGGAGAATGTGGTGGTGGATGCTTTGATTCGCAAGAGACATGTCGTATCATCGATGACTCTTAGTGTGGATTTGAGGAGTCGTATTCTTTAGGCACTTCCTACGAATTCCTAGTATCAAGAAGTGTGCAGAGAGATTGATTCAGGAAGATCTTTGGAAGGTAAGTTTGCAAGTTACGTTTGAGAGTCAGATGGTCTTTTGAGACATTTGGCGATGAGCTTCAAACCTTTATACTAGCAGAAGCCCATCGTACACCTTACTCAGCACATCCAAGTGTCAAGAAGATGCATGCTGATTTGAGATGTTTGTTCTTTTGGTCTGGGATGAAGCAAGATATTGCTGATTTTGTGGCTAGGTGTCTTGAGTGTCAGAGAGTTAAGGCAGAACACCAGCACCCGGCTAGACTTTTGCAGCTAAATCTCATTCCTTCTTAGAAGTGGGATATCATCTCCATGGATTTTATTGTAGGATTACCTATGAAAGTTTGACGTCATGATGCTATCATGTTCACCATTGATCAGTTGACTAAGGTGGCACATTTTTCACTGACCAGGTCTTCCTACACAACAACTTCTATAACTAATGTCTTCATGTGTGACATTGTGAGACTACATGGTATTCCTAGAAAGATTATTTCTAATAGGGATCTTGTATTCACATCTGAATTCTGGACATCGTTGCAGCATGAGCTTGGAGCACAGCTAAACTTCAGTTTGGCATATCATCCAGAGACTAATGGTTAGACAGAGAGGGTGAATTAGGTTTTGGAGGATATGCTATGGATGTATGTGATGGATAGGCAGACACATTGGGAGGATTATCTCTATCTGGTGTAGTTTGCTTACAACAACGGGTATCATAGTTCTATTGGTATGGCACCATTTCAGGCATTATATGGTCATCCTTGTTGTATACAATTGAATTGGGATAGTCTTGAGGATCGCATCCTGTTGGGTCCTGAGATGCTTCGTGATATGGAGCAACAGGTAGTGCGTATCTGTGAACACTTGACTATGGCACAAGATACGCAGAAGAAGTATGCTGATGCTCATAGGACTAATAAGCAGTTTGCTGTGGGTGATAAAGTTTTCTTGAGAGTGCGACCGTGAAAGAGTCCGATCCGATATGGAAAGGGTTCTAAGCTAGCACCTCATTTTGTGGGACCATTCAAGATTTTAGAGAGGATTGGCCCGGTTGCTTATCGTCTTGCTCTACTGCCCAGCCTAGCTCACATCCATGATGTTTTTCATGTTTTAGTGCTTAGGCAGTATATTCCTAATATTGTACATGTTCTTGATTGGAATGCATTGCAGGTAGAGGACGGGTAGCTAGCTTTGGAGCCGGTTCGTATTCTGGAGCAGCAGGGGTTGACCCTCGGGGGTCGAACCATCGAGCAGGTAAGGGTCCAATGGGACCCTACTGATGATTCTTCAGCTACTTGGGAGGATGCAACTAGATTGAGGGAGTTATATCCCTATTTATTTGTAGGCTTCTAGGAGTAAGGCTAACCCAAGAGGGGGTAGATGTAGTGCCTACCCTCGTTCAAATCTTTTCTAGACATTGATGCTATTATTATCAGACTGTGATAGACTAGTTTTATGTTGATGGATTAGTGGTATTGTTTTGACACTATCAGACATTATGTTATGGATTCAGTGGTTATATGATGAGATCATTTAGATTTTACATTTCATGCATACATGATGATCATTATACTATTTTCAGTTATTATTGATGATTAGATGGATGGTTATTATCTTATGTGTTTTATTATGGATACTTACCCCATACTTGCATGTGTATGGTGTGCATGTTTTCTTATTATATGGCATTTCTGATGTGGTTAAGGAAGGGAGTCGTAGTCACCTGCTTAGTCAAGATCTACATGATGCACCACTTTCTGTCATTGTCTGTTTAGCTTAGCATTATATATATTGTATGTACATACATAGTTTTTTTGCAGGTTGCAAGTACCGGGTATCACCTTTCCTGAATTGCCAGGATGAGTGTACCCTATTATACTATCTCAATGATAAGAGAAGGGAGATAAATTCTCAAGTCCAAATTCCAAACCCTTAAACCATTTGTCCTAGTGAGTTAGGACAAGTATCAGAGTTGAGTACCCATTGAATGTGTCAGATGATATATTTCATAATTTTTAACCCTTTAGACTAATTTTATATGATTATTTCTATGATGGGTTTTCATATTTTATCTTGGAGGTCTATGGTGAAGTTTCTATTAATTAAGTCTTAATAAATAGATTTAATTAATAAATTAATTATTTCAGAAAATTAATATAAAATATCATGTTATTTGATATTTTGATTGTAATTAATTAAATGAGAATTATTGAGGAAAATGAATTAAATAAAAGAAAATTAGAAATTAAAATTAATAATAATAATAAAATAATAATAAAGTAATAAATAAATAATAATAATAAAATTTATAAAAATTAAAATGAAAGTTATAAAAATTTAAATAGAAATTATATAAAAAGTAAATTGGAGTTATAAGCTTGCATGGGAGTTAATGCACTTTTCTATTTCTCATGTGTCAACAACACGGGGGTTAGTGCATCAATTAAGCACATGGTGTCTACAACCCTATGGCTCATCTTGAAGGTTGGAAAAGACCCATGCTTAGTTGGTGACACCTTTCAGCTATTTCTAGAAACATTCTAGAGGTTTCTTGAGAGCTCTTTATATTCAGGCATCCCTAGAAGCTTAAACATAGCATTTGGAGTGCAATTAGAGCATTGGAGGATTCGAGAATTTTGAAGAAGGGAGCTTGCTCTGCGGGTTTTTTGAGGAAGAGCAAATTAGCATCAAAATCTGGGTAGATTCTTGTGATTTTACTTATGCTATTTCCGCATCTTGCATTCCCTGTATTCTTCGTGTCTTCCATATGTCTTCTGAAAAATTTCATATTTTTATTGTATGCATTCTCAATATGGGCAATTGAATTTATGTGAAAATATTTATATGCATAGATCTGAAAGAAAATGGGGCTAGGCTTTAAATTCATAGCCAAACCTATTAAATTATTTATTGGATAAATTTGAAAATCAAAGATTTAAAGAAAAATTCTAAAAATTAGAATTTCTAAGTAAACTATGTATATTCTTGAATCTGCATACACATATATGTATATATCATTATATACATATATATATGTATGTGCTGTGATGGTGATAAACTCTACGTGTATATATATATGTACACACGCACACACACACACACACACACACATATATATACATATATATACCCATATATATATATACATATATAGTAATCGAATGTCAAATCGCGATAGAGTTTCATGTTAATAGTATTTCATATCGCATGGAAACATTTTTATAAAAAATGTTATTGAAAATCATGTTAAAAAAATATATACATATATGATGTTGGGTGGGTATTATATACCCCACCCACCGCAGGCTTGCGAGATTGCAGGGTACCTACGATCTGTAGTGTACCTGCGGTGTGGATGTATTGGGCTGCGCAATTTTAAAATCACATTGCAATTTGAGTTTGGTTTTACATTATATAAAATTTTATCTACAACGTTATTTCATATGAGATTTGGATATGAATCTCGATTTTGTTGCAATATCATTAATTATTAAATGTATGTATATATATATATATTTATTTATGTATGTATATATATATATGTATATAAGTATATATGTATATATAATTAATTAATAATGAATATTATAAAGTTCTAAATTAATGGATCGCTCTTTTAATGATTTAAAATATTGATATTGAGCTTGTCAATTATGAAGAGATATTAATAATTAATTTAATTAAACTTAGTTTAATTAAGATTAGTTATTAGAATATATAATCAAAGTTTTGATTCATTGAGAGTCAATTTTCAAATAATGTTATATAAAAAAAATATTATTAGATCAATTAGAAAATTGAGTCTAATAGTTTTGAGGAGAAACTTTTATCTATCAAACAGATACATGGGTTAGGAAAAACGTGGAATTTCTCCACTTAATATAGTTTAGAAAAACATAAACTGGGACTTTTTAATTCAAATTTGAAAACTTAGCAAAACCAAAACATGTGTTTACATTGTGTATTCTTTATGCTATTGTTTTGGGTTTTGGGTTGACTAGTGTTGACCAATATAGGATGTCTACCAGAGGCTTGGGGGTTATGTGATTGTGATGTCATGATGATGTTTTAATCTCGATCTTTATAAACCCAACCATGGTTTGTGATGGAATGCTCTATGTATTGGATGTGATTACTGATTGTTATAGTTGAGATTCTTGTGTATGAGACTCTTGACCTAACCATTATTTTGGTCATCAATCAGTTATCCTTGATTATTTTCTAGTCGCCATGATGGGACTAAGATGTGGATTTATTCTTGATGATGTCATGTTTTGACATGTTTGACTCAACCATTTTTGGAGTCTTCAATCAATATGATTGAGATATATATTTTGGTTATTGAGAACCATTGGATATTTGATTATCAGTGATACTTCAGTTGCCAATAGAGAGCTGTTGTGTTCATGATTTTCTATGGATGTTAGCTCATGGAGATTTGATGCTTTTATGCATATTTGATGATTTTATGGATTATCTTTTGTGATTTTGAGATTTATGAGTCCATGAGCATTAGGGTAGGATATCTACATGTAGTGACGGGAAGTGGCTTGCAATGGGGGCCGAGGCCCTAAGAGGCTGCTAGGGTAACTCATTGTAAGTTGGATTAATAAGTGATAACATTCACACCTAATACTAACTGAATGAACCTAAAAAGATAATTGTTTGTTCTCGCCCATGCCTTGAGCACTTGTACAGGCTAGGATGGGAGTAGTGAGATGCATGGTTGTGACCTTGCATTCCGTAGTATTTCTCATCAGTATGAGAGGATACTAGTGGCTGCATGAAATCAGTATGGACCCGTGGAGTTTAGCTAACTGCTAGGGTAACTTGTACGTGATAATTGCGATGACACTTTTCTGCTTGCATAGCAGGTTCCTACATGTCATTGTGTGCCTCTAGAGATTAGATGTCAGATTTTGTGTTTGGAACCTTTGAGTTAGTATACTTATAGGATTCCTAGACTTATGGAGATTTGTGCTATGTGATTTTGATAGCCTGTTTGGGACTTGAGATTATCTCCTTAGCACGGTGGGAGTGGACCACTTAGGTACCACGCGGTCGGGTGGTAGTGTATTTTCCACTCTTATCATTTTGAGATTTATTAAGACATCGTGGCTGATGCGTCCTTCATGATGGTAGATATGTATCCTTTTTCATTGCTGATTAGCATATGTTAGATGATGTTATCTTATGTTTTTATTTGCATGTTAGATTACTTTCTACATATGATGTTATATTGATTAGGAGTGACATTCCTACTATGTAATACAGATGATATCTTCGGTGATTTAGAATGTTACGCACGGAGGGATGGCTAGGATCCATGATGGTCTAATGATGCTATTAACAGTTGGGAGGAACCGTGCACTTAGTTTATTATGTTTGATCTTTATGATGGATGTATATGTCTTCTATGATGATGTATCATGTGCATCATGTGTTTATCTCTACTTTGATGTATCATGGATTAGAATAGGATAATGTAGCTTATTCTATGTATGTATATTCTTTTGAGCTTGTCATACCCTATGACATGTACAGTGGATGATTAAGTATTTGAAATGTAATGTATAAACATTGGACTTATCATTATTATTTCATGTGAATGTTGTACTAGATGGATTCATGTATGTAATTCAATGTTAAGGGATCTTAAAGAATATAATCAGTTATTTATGTTATGTTTAATTTCAGATGGACATTGCTATTACTTCCATTATTGTGCATAAGTTATATGTGATGTTTACCTCTATGAAAAAAAAAAAAAAACCTACTAAACTTAGTGAGAACTCTAGGTTAATTCTTTTGATCCCTTGGCGGGGCATTACATAAATGAAGTTATTTAATTAAATAAGAAAAGTGTTTCTAATTAATTAAAGATTATTTAATTAAATAGAAAAACTAATTATGAGAGCATATCTCATTTTATTAAATTAAATATCTCAACAAAATCTCTCTTCAATTCAAAAAGAGAAATTTCTAGTTCACTATTGATCAAAAATGAGTTAAATGAGTTAACTCCTTTTTCTACTCAAATTGAATCAGTTAACTCCTTATTTTACTCAAATTAAATCTGTTAACTCCTTTTAATTTGGAAATCTCCCTTTATGACTCAACTTCACCTTTAATCCTAACCGTTGATTGAAATTGATCTTAATCGTTGATAAATTTCAGAAAAGTCTATTTAGGAGACCCTCATCTCTTCATTTTGAAAGATTGAATGAGAATTTGCATCGAATTGTTGTTGGAATTCATACTCACATTTGCCCATATTCACATACACAAACATCAAGTTTGACCAAAAGTTAATCAAATTTAACCACGATTGACTTGAGTTGACTAGTTTTGAAAAGAATTTTGAATTAATTAAACAAAATTATTTAATTAAATGGAGTACTTACTTCTAATTAATTAAACAAAGTTATTTAATTAAATGAGAAGCCATTCTTAATTAATTAAATGAAGTTATTTAATTAAATAAGAAAAGTGTCTCTAATTAATTAAAGATTATTTAATTAAATAGAAAAAGTAATTATGAGAGCATATCTATTTTTATTAAATTAAATATCTCAACAAAATCTCTCTTCAGTTGAAAAAGGGAAATTTCTAGTTCACTATTGATAAAAAATGAGTTAAATCAGTTAACTCCTTTTTCTACTCAAATTGAATCAGTTAACTCCTTATTTTACTCAAATTAAATCTGTTAACTCCCTTTAATTTGGAAATCTCCCTTTATGACTGAACTTCACCTTTAATCCTGACCATTTTTTGAAATCAATCTCAACCATTGATGAAGTCAAGGAAAGCCTATTTAAGAGAACCTCATCTCTTCATTATCAAAGGTTGAATGAGAATTTGCATCGAATTGTTACTGGAATTCATACTCACATTTGCTCACATTCACATATGCAAAGATCATGTTTGACCAAAATTTGATGAGATTTAACCACGGTTGACTTAAGTTGACTAGTTTCGAAAAGAATTTTGAAATAATTAAATGAAATTATTTAATTAAATGGAGTACTTATAATTAACTAAGCAAAGTTATTTAATTAAATGAGAAGTCATTCATAATTAATTAAATGAAGTTATTTAGTTAAATAAGAAAAGTGTCTCTAATTAATTAAAGATTATTTAATTAAATAGAAAAAGTAATTACAAGAGCATATCTCATTTTATTAAATTAAATATCTCAACAAAATCTCTCTTCAGTTAAAAAAGTGAAATTTTCAATTCACTATTGATCAAAAATGAGTTAAATCAGTTAACTCCTTTTTTTACTCAAATTGAATCATTTAACTCCTTATTTTACTCAAATTAAACCTGTTAACTCCCTTCAATTTTTAAATCTCCCTTTATGACTGAACTTCACCTTTAATCCCTATCGTTGATTGAAATCGATCTCAACTGTTGATGAATTCTAGGAAAGTCTATTCAAGAGACCCGAATCTCTTCATTTTGAAAGGTTGAATGAGAATTTGCATTGAATTGTGGCTGAAATTCATACTTACATTTGCTCATATTCACATATGCAAAGATCAAGTTTGACCAAAAGTTGACTAGATTTAACCACGATTGAATTGAGTTGACTAGTTTCGAAAAGAATTTTGAAATAATTAAACAGAATTATTCAATTAAATGGAGCACTTCTAATTAATTAAACAAAGTTATTTATTTAAATGAGAAGCCATTCCTAATTAATTAAATAAAGTTATTTAATTAAATAAAAAAAGTGTCTCTAATTAATTAAAGATTACTTAATTAAATAAAAAAATTAATTACGAGAACATATCTCATTTTGTTATATTAAATATCTCAACAAAATCTCTCTTCAGTTCAAAAAGGGAAATTTCAAATTCACAATTGATCAAAAATCAGTTGAATCAGTTAACTACTTTTTCTACTCAAAGTGAATCGGTTAACTGCGTATTTTACTCAAATTAAATCTGTTAACTCTCTTTAATTTGGAAATTTTTCTTTATGACTGAACTTCACCTTTAATCCTGACCGCTGATTGAAATTGATCTCAACCGTTGATGAATTCTAGGAAAGTATATTTAAGAGACCCTCATCTCTTCATTTTGAAAGGTTGAATGAGAATTTGCATCGAATTGTTGTTGGAATTCATACTCACATTTGCCCATATTCACATACGCAAATATCAAGTTTGACCAAAAGGTGACTAGATTTAAGCACGGTTGACTTGAGTTGACTAGTTTTGAAAAGAATTTTGAAATAATTAAACGAATTTATTAAATTAAATGGAGTACTTACTTCTAATTAATTAAACAAAGTTATTTAATTAAATGAGAAGTCATTCCTAATTAATTAAATTAAGTTATTTAATTAAATAAGAAAACTGTTTCTAATTAATTAAAGATTATTTAATTAAATAGAAAAAGTAATTATGAGAGCATATCTCATTTTATTAAATTAAATATCTCAACAAAATCTCTCTTCAGTTCAAAAAGGGAAATTTCTAGTTCACTATTGATCAAAAATGAGTTAAATTAGTTAACTCTTTTTTCTACTCAAATTGAATCAGTTAACTCCTTATTTTACTGAAATTAAATCTGTTAACTCCCTTTAATTTGGAAATCTCCCTTTATGACTCAATTTCACCTTTAATCTTGACCGTTGATTGAAATTGATCTCAACCGTTGATGACTTCTAGGAAAGTCTATTTAAAAGACTCTCATCTCTTCATTTTGAAAGGTTGGATTAGAATTTGCATTGAATTGTTGTTGGAATTCATACTCACATTTGCTCATATTCACATATGCAAAGATTAAGTTTGAACAAAAGTTGATCAAATTTAATCGCGACTGACTTGAGTTGACTAGTTTCAAAAAAAAATTTGAAACAATTAAACGAAATTATTTATTTAAATGGAGTACTTAATTATAATTAATTAAATAAAGTTATTTAATTAAATGAGAAGCCATTCATAATTAATTAAATGAAGTTATTTAATTAAATAAGAAAAGTGTCTCTAATTAATTAAAGATTATTTAGTTATATAGAAAAAGTAATTATGAGAGCATATCTCATTTTATTAAATTAAATATCTCAACAAAATCTCTCCTCAGTTCAAAAAAGAAAATTTTCAGTTCACTATTGATAAAAAATAAGTTAAATCAGTTAACTTCTTTTTCTAATCAAATTGAATCAATTAACTCCTTATTTTACTCAAATTAAATCTGTTAACTCCCTTTAATTTGAAAATCTCCCTTTATGACTGAACTTCACCTTTAATCCTGACTGTTGATTGAAATTGATCTCAACCGTTGATGAATTCTAGAAATGTCTATTTAAGAGACCCTCATCTCTTCATTTTGAAAGGTTGAATGAGAATTTGCATCGAATTGTTGCTGGAATTCATACTCACATTTGCTCATATTCACATATGCAAATATCAAGTTTGACTAAAAATTGAACAGATTTAACCACGGTTGACATGAGTTGACTAGTATCGAAAAAAATTTGAAATACTTAAACGAAATTATTTAATTAAATGGAGTACTTAATTCTAATTATTTAAACAAAATTATTTAATTAAATGAGAAGCCATTCGTAATTAATTAAATGAAGTTGTTTAATTAAATAAGAAAAGTGTCTCTAATTAACTAAAGTTTACTTAATTAAATAGAAAAAGTAATTATGAGAGCATATCTCATTTTATTGAATTAAATATCTCAAAAAAATCGCTCTTCAGTTCAAAAAGGGAAATTTCTAGTTCACTATTGATAAAAAATGAGTTCAATCAGTTAACTCCTTTTTCTACTCAAATTGAATTAGTTAACTGCTTATTTTAGTCAAATTAAATATGTTAATTCCCTTTAAATTGGAAATCTCCCTTTATAACTGAACTTCACCTTTAATCCTGACCGTTGAATTAAATCGATGTCAACCGTTGATGAATTTCACAAAAGTCTATTTAAGAGACCCTCATCTCTTCATTTTGAAAGGCTGAATGAAAATTTGCATCGAATTGTTACTGGAATTCATACTCACATTTTCTCATATTCACATACGCAAAGATCAAGTTTGACCAAAAGTTTACTAGATTTAACCACGGTTGACTTGAGTTGACTAGTTTCAAAAAGAATTTTGAAATAATTAAATAAAATTATTTAATTAAATGGAGTACTTACTTCTAATTAATTAAACAAAGTTATTTAATTAACTGAGAAGCCATTCCTAATTAATTAAATGAAGTAATTTAATTAAATAAGAAAAGTGTCTCTAATTAATTAAAGATTATTTAATTAAATAGAAAAAGTAATTATGAGAGCATATCTCATTTTATTAAATTAAATATCTCAACAAAATCTCTCTTTAGTTCAAAAAGGTAAATTTTCAGTTCAGTATTCATCAAAAATGAGTTAAATCAGTCAACTCCTTTTACTACTCAAATTGAATCAGTTAACTCCTTATTTTACTCAAATTAAATATGTTAACTCCCTTTAATTTGGAAATCTTCCTTTATGACTGAACTTCAGCTTTAATCCTGACCGTTGATTGAAATCGATCTCAACCGTTGATGAATTCCAGGAAAGTCTATTTAAGAGACCCTCAACTCTTCATTTTGAAAGGTTGAATGAGAATTTGCATCGAAATGTTGTTGGAATTCATACTCACATTTGCTCATATTCATATACGCAAACATCAAGTTTGACCAAAAGTTGATCAAATTTAACCACTGTTGACTTGAGTTGACTAGTTTCAAAAAGAATTTTCAAATAATTAAACAAAATTATTTAATTAAATGGAGTACTTACGTCTAATTAATTAAACAAATTTATTTAATTAAATGAGAAGCCATTCCTAATTAATTAAATGAAGTTATTTAATTAAATAAAAAAAGTGTCTCTAATTAATTAAAGATTATTTAATTAAATAGAAAAAGTAATTATGAGAGCATATCTCAACAAAATCTCTCTTCAGTTCAAAAAGGGAAATTTTCAGTTCACTATTGATCAAAAATGAGTGATATCAGTTATCTCCTTTTTCTACTCAAATTTAATCAGTTAACTCCTTATTTTACTCAAATTAAATCTGTTAACTCCCTTTGATTTGGAAATCGATATCAACCGTTGACGAATTCTAAGAAAGTCTATTTAAGAGAACCTCATCTCTTCATTTTGAAAGGTTGAATGAGAATTTGCATCGAATTGTTGCTAGAACTCATACTCACATTTGCTGATATTCACATATGCAAAGATCAAATTTGACCAAAAGTTGACTAGATTTAACCACAGTTGACTTGAATTGACTAGTTTCGAAAAGAATTTTGAAATAATTAAACGAAATTATTTAGTTAAATGGAGTACTTACTTCTAATTAATTAAACAAAGTTATTTAATTAAATGTGAAGCCATTCCTAATTAATCAAATGAAGTTATTAAATTAAATATAAAATTGTCTCTAATTAATTAAAGATTATTTAATTAAATAGAAAAAGTAATTATGAGATCATATCCCATTTTATAAAATTAAATATCTCAACAAAATCTCTCTTCAGTTCGAAAAGTGAAATTTTCAGTTCACTATTGATAAAAAATGAGTTAAATCAGCTAACTCCTTTTTCTACTCAAATTGAATATATTAACTCCTTATTTACTCAAATTAAATCTGTTAACTCCCTTTAATTTGGAAATCTCCCTTTAGGACTGAACTTCAGCTTTAATCCTGACCGTTGATTGAAATCGATCTCAACCGTTGATAAATTTCAGGAAAGTCTATTTAAGAGACCCTCATCTCTTCATTTTGAAATGTTGAATGAGAATTTGCATTGAATTGTTGCTAGAATTCATACTTACATTTTCTCATATTCACATACGCAAAGATCAAGTTTGACCAAAAGTTGACTAGATTTAACCACGGTTGACTTGAGTTTACTAGTTTTGAAAAGAATTTTGAAATAATTAAATGAAATTATTTAATTAAATGGAGTACTTACTTCTAATTAATTAAACAAAATTATTTAATTAAATTAGAAGCCATTCCTAATTAATTAAATTAAGTTATTTAATTAAATAAGAAAACTGTCTCTAATTAATTAAAGATTATTTAATTAAATAGAAAAAATAATTATGAGAGCATATCTCATTTTATTAAATTAAATATCTCAACAAAATCTCTCTTCAGTTCAAAAATAGAAATTTCCAGTTCACTATTGATAAAAAATGAGTTAAATCAGTTAACTCCTTTTTCTACTCAAATTGAATCAGTTAACTCTTTATTTTACTCAAATTAAATCTGTTAACTCCCTTTAATTTGAAAATCTCCCTCTATGACTGAACTTCACCTTTAATCCTGACCATTGATTAAAATTGATCTCAACCGTTGATGAATTCTAAGAAAGTGTATTTAAGAGACACTCATCTCTTCATTTTGAATGGTTGAATGAGAATCTGCATCGAATTGTTGCTGTAATTCATACCTACATTTGCTCGTATTCACATATGCAAAGATCAAGTTTGATCAAAAGTTGACCAGATTTAATCACGGTTGACTTGAGTTGAGTAGTTTCAAAAAGAATTTTGAAATAATTAAATGAAATTATTTAATTAAATGGAGTACTTACTTCTAATTAATTAAACAAAGTTATTTAATTAAATGAGAAGCCATTCCTAATTAATTAAAAGAAATTATTTAATTAAAGAAGAAAAGTGTCTTTAATTAATCAAAGATTATTTAATTAAATAGAAAAAGTAATTATGAGAGCACATCTCATTTTATTAAATTAAATATCTCAACAAAATCTCTCTTTAGTTCGAAAAGGGAAATTTTCAGTTCATTATTGATTAAATATGAGTTAAATCAGTTAACTCCTTTTTCTACTCAAATTGAATCAGTTAACTCCTTATTTTACTCAAGTTAAATCTGTTAACTCCCTTTAATTTGGAAATCTCCCTCTATGACTGAACTTCACCTTTATCCTGACCATTGATTGAAATCGATCTCAACCGTTCATGAATTCTAGGAAAGTCTATTTAAGATAACGTCATCTTTTTATTTTGAAAGGTTGAATGAGAATTTGCATCGAATTATTGCTGGAATTCATAATCACATTTGCTCATATTCACATACGCAAAGATCAACTTTAACCAAAAGTTGACCAGATTAAACCACGGTTGACTTGAGTTGACTAGTTTCGAAAAGAATTTTCAAATAATTAAATATAATTATTTAATTAAATGGAGTACTTACTTTTAATTAATTAAACAAAGTTACTTAATTAAATGAGAAGCCATTCCTAATTAATTAAATGAAGTTATTTAATTAAATAAGAAAAGTGTCTCTAATTAATTAAAGATTATTTGATTAAATAGAAAAAGTAATTATGAGAGCATATCTCATTTTATTAAATTAAATATCTCAACAAAATCTCTCTTCAGTTTGGAAAGGGAAATTTCCAGTTCAATATTGATCAAAAATGAGTTAAATTAGTTAACTCCTTTTTCTACTCAAATTGAATCAGTTGACTCCTTATTTTACTCAAATTAAATCTGTTAACTTCCTTTAATTTGGAAATCTCCCTCTATGAATGAACTTTAGCTTTAATCCTGACCATTGATTGAAATTCATCTCAACCATTTATGAATTCCAGAGAAGTCTATTTAAAAGACCCTCATCTATTCATTTTGAATGGTTGAATGAGAATTTGCATCGAATTGTTGCTGGAATTCATACTCACATTTGCTCATATTCACATACGCAAAGATCAAGTCTGAACAAAAGTTGACCAGATTAAACTACGGTTGACTTGAGTTCACTAGTTTCGAAAAGAATTTTAAAATAATTAAACGAAATTATTTAATTAAATGCAGTACTTACTTCTAATTAATTAAACAAAGTTATTTAATTAAATCAGAAGCCATTCCTAATTAATTAAATGAAGTTACTTAATTAAATAAAAAAAGTGTCTCTAATTAATTAAAGATTATTTAATTAAATAGAAAAAGTAATTATGAGAGCATATCTCATTTTATTAAATTAAATATCTCAACAAAATCTCTCTTTTGTTCAAAAAGGGAAATTTTTAGTTCACTATTGATAAAAAATGAGTGATATCAGTTATCTCCTTTTTCTACTCAAATTTAATCAGTTAACTCCTTATTTTAATCAAATTAAATCTGTTAACTCCCTTTGATTTGGAAATCTCCCTTTATGACTCAACTTCACCTTTAATCCTGACCGTTGATTGAAATCGATCTCAACAGTTGATGAATTTCAGGAAAGTTTATTTAAGAGAACCTCATCTCTTCGTTTTGAAAGGTTGAATGAGAATTTGCATCGAATTGTTGCTAGAATTCATACTCACATTTGCTCATATTCACATACGCAAAGATCAAGTTTGACCAAAAGTTGACCAGATTAAACCACAGTTGACTTGAGTTGACTAATTTCGAAAAGAATTTTCAAATAATTAAACGAAATTATTTAATTAAATGGAGTACTTACTTCTAATTAATTAAACAAAATTATTTAATTAAATGAGAAGCCATTCCTAATTAATTAAATGAAGTTATTTAATTAAAGAAGAAAAGTGTCTCTAATTAATTAAAGATTATTTAATTAAATAGAAAAAGTAGTTATGAGAGCATATCTCATTTTATTAAATTAAATATCTCAACAAAATCTCTCTTCAGTTCAAAAAGGGAAATTTCCAGTTCACTATTGATAAAAAATGAGTTAAATCAGTTAACTCCTTTTTCTACTCAAATTTAATTAGTTAACTCCTTATTTTACTCAAATTAAATCTGTTAACTCCCTTTAATTTGGAAATCTTCCTTTATGACTTAACTTCACCTTTAATCTTGACCGTTGATTCAAATCGATCTCAATCGTTGGTGAATTTCAGGAAAGTTTATTTAAGAGACCCTCATCTCTTCATTTTGAAAGGTTGAATGAGAATTTGCATCAAATTGTTGCTGGAATTCATACTCACATTTGCTCATATTCACATACGCAAAGATCAAGTTTGACCAAAAGTTTACCAAATTTAACCACGGTTGACTTGAGTTGACTAGTTTCTAAAAGAATTATGAAATAATTAAACAAAATTATTTAATTAAATGGAGTACTTACTTCTAATTAATTAAACAAAGTTATTTTATTAAATGAGAAGCCATTCTTAGTTATTTAAATAAAGTTATTTAATTAAATAAGAAAAGTGTCTCTAATTAACTAAAGATTATTTAATTAAATAGAAAAAGTAATTATGAGAGCATATATCATTTTATCAAATTAAATATCTCAACAAAATCTCTCTTTAGTTCAAAAGAGAAATTTCTAGTTCACTATTGATAAAAAATGAGTTAAATCAGTTAACTCCTTTTTCTACTCAAATTGAATTGGTTAACTCCTTATTTTACTAAAATTAAATCTGTTAACTCCCTTTAATTTGGAAATCTCCCTTTATGCTTGAACTTCACCTTTAATCCTGAGCTCGATTTTAATCTATTGAGATCGATTTCAATCAACGGTCAGGATTAAATGTGAAGTTCAGTCATAAAGGGAGATTTCCAAATTAAAGGGAGTTAACAAATTTAATTTGAGTAAAGTAAGGAGTTAACTGATTCAATTTGAGTAGAAAAAGGAGTTAACTGATTTAAGTCATTTTTGATCAATAGTGAACTGAAAATTTCCCTTTTTGAACTGGAGATAGATTTTTTTGAGATATTTAATTTAAGAAAATGGGATATGCTCTCATAATTACTTTTTCTATTTAATTAAATAATCTTTAATTAATTAGAGACACTTTTCTTATTTAATTAAATAACTTCATTTAATTAATTAGGAATGGCTTCTCATTTAATTAAATAATTTTGTTTAATTAAAAAGAAGTAAGTACTCCATTTAATTAAACAATTTCGTTTAATTATTTCAAAATTATTTTTGAAACTAGTCAACTCAAATCAACCGTGGTTAAATCTGGTCAACTTTTGGTCAAACTTGATATTTGCATATGTGAATATTAGCAAATGTGAGTATGAATTTCAGTAACAATTCGATGAAAATTCTCATTCGACCTTTCAAAATGAAGAGATGACGGTCTCTTAAATAGACTTTCTTGGAATTCATCAACGGTTGAGATCGATTTCAATGAATGGTCAGAATTAAAGTTGAAGTTGAGTCATAAAGGGAGATTTCCAAATTAAAGGGAGTTAATAGATTTAATTTGAGTAAAATAAAAAGTTAACTGATTCAATTTGAGTAGAAAAAGGAGTTAACTGATTTAACTCATTTTTTATCAATAGTGAACTGAAAATTTCCCTTTTTGAGCTGAAGAGAGATTTTGTTGGGATATTTAATTGAAGAAAATGAGATATGGTCTCATAATTACTTTTTCTATTTAATTAAATAATCTTTAATTAATTAGAGACACTTTTCTTATTTAATTAAATAACTTCATTTAATTAATTAGGAATGGCTTCTCATTTAATTAAATAACTTTGTTTAATTAATTAGAAGTAAGTACTCCATTTAATTAAATAATTTTATTTAATTATTTCAAAATTCTTTTCGAAACTAGTCAACTCAAGTCAATCGTGGTTAGATCTGGTCAACTTTTGGTCAAACTTGATATTTGCATATGTGAATATGAGCAAATGTGAGTATGAATTCCATTAACAATTCGATGCAAATTCTCATTCAACCTTTCAAAATGAAGAGATGAGGGTCTCTTAAATAGACTTTTCTGGAATTCATCAACGGTTGAGATCGATTTCAATCAACGGTCAGGATTAAAGGTGAAGTTCAGTCATAAAGGGAGATTTTCAAATTAAAGGGATTTAACAGATTTAATTTGAGTAAAATAAAAAGTTAACTGATTCAATTTGAGTAGAAAAAAGAGTTAATTGATTTAACTCATTTTTTATCAATAGTGAATTGAAAATTTCTCTTTTTAAACTGAAGAGAGATTTTGTTGAGATATTTAATTTAATAAAATGAGATATGCTCTCATAATTACTTTTTCTATTTAATTAAATAATCTTTAATTAATTAGAGACACTTTTCTTATTTAATTAAATAACTTTATTTAATTGATTAGGAATGGCTTCTCATTTAATTAAATAACTTTGCTTAATTAATTAGAATTAATTACTTCATTTAATTATTTAAAATTTTTTTTCAAAACTAGTCAACTCAAGTCAACCGTGGTTAAATCTGGTCAACTTTTGGTCAAACTTGATCTTTGCATATGTGAATATGAGCAAATGTGATTATGAATTTCAGCAAGAATTCCATGCAAATTCTCATTCAACCTTTCAAAATGAAGAGATGAGAGTCTCTTAAATAGACTTTCTTAGAATGCATCAGTGGTTGAGATCGATTTTAATCGACGGTCAAAATTAAAGGTGAAGTTCAGTCATAAAGAGAGATTTTCAAATTAAAGGGAGTTAACAGATTTAATTTGAGTAAAATAAGGAGTTAACTGATTCAATTTGAGTAGAGAAACGAGTTAACTGATTTAACTCATTTTTCATCAATAGTGAACTAGAAATTTTTCTTTTTGAACTGAAGAGAGATTTTGTTGAGATATTTAATTTAATAAAATGAGATATACTCTCATAATTTGTTTTTCTATTTAATTAAATAATCTTTAATTAATTAGAGACACTTTCTTATTTAATTAAATAACTTGATTTATTTAATTAGGAATGATTTCTCATTTAATTAAATAATTTTGTTTAATTATTTCAAATGTAGTGCTTGCCTCTAGTTTGCATTTTTTATTCATTGCTGAACTCTTTTAGAGCTAGTTTTATAGTGTTGATTAGTAGCATTTTTTTGAGACTATCAGATATTGTGCTATGGATTCAGTTGATATGTGATGAGATTACTTAGATTTTGTATTTCATGTATGCATGATGATTATTTTTAGTATTTGCTGTTATTAATGATGATTATTAAGATGATTTATTATCATATGTGTTTTCTTATGGATACTTACCGCATACTAGCATGTTTATGGTGTGCGTGTTTACTTTTGTATGGCGTGTCTGATGTGGTTAAGGAAGGGAGTTGTAGTCACCTACTAGTCAAGATCTACACGATGCACCACTTCTTGCCATTGCTTGTTTAGTTTAGTATATTGTATTTGTACATGCATGGTTTTTATGCAGATTGCAGGTACCGGGTATCGACTTTCCTGAATTGCCAGGATGAGCGTACCCTATCACACTATCTCAATGATAAGAGAGGAGAGATAAATTCTCAAGTCCAAATCCCAACCCTTTAAGCCATTTGTTCTAATTGAAAAATTAAGATAATTATTTGATTTGAATATCCTCCGAATATGTTGGATGACATAATTCGTGATTTAAACCCTTGGTTTGATTTTGTATGTATTTTGGCTATGATGGGTTTTCATATTTTTACCTTATGAGTCTTTGATGTAATTTCTATTAATTAAGCCTAATTAAAAAAATTTAATTAATGGTTTAATTAAATGAAAAATTAATATGATATTTTAATATTTATTTTATTTAATTAATTAAATTAAATAATTAAATTTAAAAATAAAAAGTTAAAAGTTTAAATTTGGAATGTGACAATATTTATTTTAATAATAATATATTTGGAGTTCATTTTTAAATAAATGACTAAATAATATTATTATTAAAGCTAACAAATATTTTAGCAATTAAGTTTTGAAAATAAAATTTAAAAGTGAGAAATATATTTAAAATTATTAAAAGATTCTAGATTTCATGTGATTAAAATATAAATATATTAAGATTGAAAAGTGGAATTATTAAAGTAAGTGCATGAGATTTAATATATAAATAAATTAAATTGGAAAGAGTAAAAGTAAATATTAAATTAATTAATGTGCATTATATTAATATTTGCTCACATAAGAGTTGGTAAATTCTCGAAAGATGTCATATAGACAACACAGGAGTTTGCACTCTAAGAATGCATAAGTTGTCTACATTTAAGAGTTAGCATTTTATTTGAGCACATGGTGTCTAGAACCTTATGACTCATTTAGAAGGTTGGAGAAGACTCGTGCTTGGTTGTCATGTTTATCTTCTAAGCTTACATTCATTGAGAAGATCATATGCTTCTACATGCTCATATATTTTCTACATGCTTCTATGCTTCTTCTAGCACTTCTAGTCACTTGGAGGATTCGGTTGGCTTGGATCTTGGAGGAATTGCGAATGATGGAGAAGGAAGGGATTTTTTATGAACTTCTGAGGCATGGCGGATTAGCATCAGTGTCTAGGTGCGCTCGTGATATTCACATATTCTCTTTGCACTATTTCTCTTCTTATCTTCATCATGTCTGTTATATGTGTTTGTATACTCTTATGAATGAATCTACAATTAAATTGGAATCTAGATATGTAGAGTTGCAAAGAAAACATTAGAAAATTCTAGATCCAATTAAGGAAGAAATTAGATCTAAATGAGTTTGGGTTTGAATTAGAATCAAATTGATAAATAAATTTGAAAAAAGAATTTCTTAATCTATAGTCAAACCTATTTAGAAATTAATGAACAATTATTTTAAGAAGAAATTCTTAATTCATCATAAATTGTTTTGTCGCTACCTCTTGAATAGACCGGAACTCAGTCATTATAACTTTTTATTGTGATCAAATTTATTTGATCACTCCAATCAGAAGTGGCACAACTTGGTCCTCTTCAACATATTTCAATTTTAGCATGATCCAATGGTTCATTAGGAAGATATGGCCGTCGTACTGAGACTATTTTATTCAAGGACAAATATTTCTCCATTTCTCATAACCAAGAGTTCTTTATGCTTAAACTTCACAAAAATAATATATCAAAACATGGAATGAATTAAGATATTATGGCAATCTTCCCTTATTAGAATCTTATTAATATGCATTAGTTTTATATGGTTTATTATCTAATCTAATTAATTTTAATTTAATTAAGATTGGTTAATAGTAGAAGAAGTGTAATTAATTATTAGTCAATCTAAGTAAATAGATTTTTAAATGAGAGAAAATTAAAAGAAAAGAGATTTTATTATAGTTTATATAGTGGACTTTTTATAATGTATATTGAATACTTTTTAATATATATTAAACAATTTTAGAATTGTTTAATGAAGATGATTATGTTAAGAATTTGGAGATTATTCATGTTAAAATCTACAATGAGTCTTATTGATTTGTGATAGGGATCTTTTTCAAACAATGTTTATATAAACAAAATATTATTAGAAAAATTAGAAAATGGAGTCTAATGGTTGATTTTAATATTAATTAAATAATTCTAAGATAATAATTTATATTATGTTGATTTAAATTTAGAAACTCTAAATGATATTGGATTAAGACTGAATTATTATGGTATTGGTTAATACATTTGAATACCTTAATGAAGTTAACAGTTAGTCAAATATTAACTAATGAGTTTATGGAAGGATTCTATAGATCGAGTATGTATAGTTTGAGGAGTTTATTATTTATTAATATTTGTAAGGACTGACAAACTATTAATAAATAATGGTTTAAATAGATATCAACAAATTTGATTAGAATTAATCTAGTGGAGATTATTTATTGATTGAAATTTTATAAAAGATAATAATTTTTGGAGTTGGATTATAATTGATTTTAATCAATTGATATTCATTGAGTTGTCAATATAATTATACTATGCGATAGAGTTTTAACTTGAAATGATTATCATTAATACGAAATTGTTAAGAAAGATGAATGTAGTCATTATGGATAAGATTTCTAAAATAACTTATTAATATTATTATTATTAAAATATTAATATTTGTGTATTGGATTGAAGTAGACTTTGACGTACAAACTATTGTTAGTCAACTAATACTCATTGGGTTGATGGTTTGGTTGTGAAATTATTAATTAAATCAATTAATTAGAGCTAATTGGATTTTAATTAATAATTAAGTTATGTAATAGAGATTTAATTGATATAATTTTTTTAATAAGATTGTAAAAATACTGATATCAAAGTTGATAGGTCTTATTCCGATTACTTGAATAATGACTTTAGATATTTTAATGTTGTAGACTTAGTAATATATAATTGAGAATTATTAAGATGATAAAAGGTCAAGGATTGTGAACCGATATTAATTGATCATTTTAATAAAGTTATAATCTCTTATTCGAAGAATGATAATTGGTCCTCTTATAATATAACGAATAATGATCTTTGATTATGTTGAAAAATTGAAGTAACATTAAAGAAGAGTTAATCAATTAGAATATGGATCATAGTTAAATATAAAGGGAAATTAAATTAAAAGTCAATGATGATCAGTTTAGTGAATATTTATCCTTAAGTTATTCTTAGAATGTAATTCTTAATAATGGAAGGATAATGCTATCGGGGAACAACTGGGTTGACTTGTAGATCAAATGATGAAACTTAGGACACTAGAAAGTATACTTGTAAACAGAAAATTGAAAACCCCTACACATTATTCAACTATGTGAATTTAATAAAGTAAAATATGTGTTTGCATCATGTATTCTATATGCTTCTTGTTTTGGATTTTGAGTTGACTAGTGTTGACCAGTCCTAAGTTGTGACCAGAGGCTCAGGAGTTATGAGATGTGTTGGCATGTTGATCTTAATTGGTCTCGATCTTTATAAGCCCAACCATGGTAATGTGATCGTATGCTGTATGAAATGTTTGTATTTACTGATCGTTATTGTTCATCAGTCTTCATGTGTGAAGCTGAGATGTATGTGTATGAGACACCCGAGCTAATTATTTTTGAGTCATCGATCAGTTATCCTTGAATTATTTTCTAGTCACCATGATGGGACTGAAATGTGAATTTATTTCTTGATGATGTCATGTTGTGAATGTTTTGACTCAACCATTTTGGAGTTTTCGATCAATATGATTTTGAGATATTCTTGGTTGCTGGTTGAGAACCAATGGATATTATGATTTATCTTGAGATATATTTTGGTTATTGAGAATCAATGATTATTATGATTATCAGTGATGCCTTTAGTTGCCAATAGAGAACTGTTGTGGTCATGATTTTCTATGGATGCTTTTCAGATGCTCATGGAGATTTGATGATTCTCATCTTGGAGATTTGATTATTCTTATTATGGATATTTGATGCTTATATTGTGGATATTTGATGATTCTTTTTATATTATCTTTTGAATTTTCTTTACAGTCGCTTGTACAGGATTGTGGTGATTTCATGATTCTATGAGTTTAGGGTAGGTAATCTACTTGTAGTGTCGAAAAGTGGCTTGCAATGGGGGCCGAGGCCCTAAGTGGCTGCTAGGGTAACTCATTGTAAGTTTAGTTAACAAGTGATAACATTTACACACTAAATGGGGATTAAATGAACCTAAAAAGATAATTGTTTTGATGTTCTCATCCATGCCTTGAGTGCTTGTATAGGCTAGGATGGGAGTAGTGAGAACGCATGGTTGGGACCTTGCATTTCGTAGTATACCTCGTCAGTATGAGAGGATACTAGTGGCCGCATGAGATCAGTATGGACCCGTGGAGTTTAGCTAACTGCAAGGGTACCTTGTACATAATAATTGTGATGACACTTTCTTGCTTGCATAGTAGGTTTCCTACATGTCTTTGTGTGCCTCTGGGATTAGATGTCGATTTTGTGCTTGGAATCTTTGAGTTAGTATACTTTTAAGATTCTTAGACTTATAGAGATTTATACTTTGTAGTTTTGATAGCATGTTTGGGACTTGAGATTGTCTCCTCAGCACGGTGGGAGTGGACCACTTAGGTTCCACGTGATCGAGTGGTACTGTTTTATCACTCTTATCATTTGAGATCTAACGGAGACACCGTGGCTGATGTTTTTTTGGTTGGTATTTATCTTCATTATGTTCTTGGATCATTATGATAGATGATATACCTTATGATGGATGTATTTATTGGTATGTTTCTTATATTGATGATTTGCATATGTTAGATGATGTTATCTTATGCTTTACTTTGCATGTTAGTAGGATGTTTTCAGGAGTGACATTTCTACTATGTTAATACTGATGATCTCTTCGGTGCTTTAGAATGTTACGCACGGAGGGATGGCTAGGATCCATGATGGTCTAATGATGCTATTAATGGTTGGGAGGAACCGTGCACTTAGTTATTATGTTTGTGATATATGGTTATCTTTTATGATGGATGTTTATATCTTTTGTGATGATGTAACATGTATGATATGTGGTTTCATTTACTTTAATTGCATCATGGATTAATATTGGATGATGATGTACTTTACTTACACGGATGTTTATTCTTTTAAGCTTTTCATACCTTGTAACATGTACATTGGATGACTGAGCAATCTAAAATGGGATAACTAAAAGGGACACTTGTAATATTATTTAAGAATATTGGATGTATCATTGTTATTTCATAAGGATGTGATGTTAGATGAATATATAATTTAGATGTGATTCAACGTTAAAATATCCTTAAAGAATGTAATCTGTTATGTTATTTTCAGTTGAATGTTACTATTGCTTCCGAAAATGTTATGAATCGTTTTACTTTTATATTTTAAAAAAAAAAAATTGTTTAGTAAACTTAGTGAAATTTTTTTTGGATCCCTTGACGGGGCATTGCATCAAAATTCTTTTCAAAACTAGTCAACTCAAGTCAACCGTAGTTAAATCTGGTCAACTTTTGGTCAAAATTGATCTTTGCATATGTGAATATGAGCAAATGTTTGTATGAATTTCAGCAACAATTCGATGCAAATTCTCATTCAACCTTTCAAAATGAAGAGATGAGGGTCTCTTAAATAGACTTTCCTGGAATTCATCAACGGTTGAGATCGATTTCAATCAATGGTCAGGATTAAAGGTGAAGTTCAGTCATAAAGGGAGATTTCCAAATTAAAGGGAGTTAACAGATTTAATTTGAGTAAAATAAAGAGTTAACTGATTCAATTTGAGTAGAAAAAAGAGTTAACTCATTTAACTCATTTTTTATCACTAGTGAACTGAAAATTTCTCTTTTTGAACTGAAGAGAGATTTTGTTGAGATATTTAATTTAATCAAATGAGATATGCTCTCATAATTACTTTTTCTATTTAATTAAATAATCTTTTATTAATTAGAGACACTTTTCTTATTTAATTAAATAACTTCATTTAATTAATTAGGAATAAATTCTCATTTAATTAAATAACTTTTTTTAATTAATTAGAAGTAAGTACTCCATTTAATTAAATAATTTTGTTTAATTATTTCAAATTTTCTTTCGAAACTAGTCAACTCAAGTCAACCGTTGTTAAATTTGGTCAACTTTTGGTCAAACTTGATCTTTGCGTATGTGAATATGAGCAAATGTGAGTATGAATTCTAGCAACAATTCGATGCAATTTCTCATTCAACCTTTCAAAATGAAGAGATGAGGGTCTCTTAAATAGACTTTCTTGGAATTCATCAACGGTTGAGATCGATTTCAATCAACGCTCAGGATTAAAGGTGAAGCTCAGTCATAAAGGGAGATTTCCAAATTAAAGGGAGTTAATAGATTTAATTTGACTAAAATAATGAGTTAACTGATTCAATTTGATTAGAAAAAAGAGTTAACTCATTTAACTCATTTTTGATCAATAGTGAACAGGAAATTTCCCTTTTTGAACTGAAGAGAGATTTTGTTGAGATATTTAATTTAATAAAATGAGATATGCTCTCATAATTACTTTTTCTATTTAATTAAATAATCTTTAATTAATTAGAGACACTTTTCTTATTTAATTAAATAACTGCATTTAATTAATTAGGAATGGCTTCTCATTTAATTAAATAACTTTGTTTAATTAATTAGAAATAAGTACTCTATTTAATTAAATAATTTTATTTAATTATTTACAATTTCTTTTTGAACCTACTAAACTCAAGTCAATTGTGGTTAAATCTGGTCAACATTTGGTCAAACTTGATATTTGCGTATGTGAATATGAGGAAATGTGAGTATGAATTCCAACAACAATTCAATGCAAATTCTCATTCAACCTTTCAAAATGAAGAGATGAGGGTCTCTTAAATAGACTTTCCCAGAATTCATAAACAGTTGAAATCGATTTCAATCAACGGTCAGGATTAAAGATGAAGTTCAGTCATAAAGAGAGATTTCCAAATTGAAGGGAGTTAACAGATTTAATTTGAGTAAAATAAAGAGTTAACTGATTCAATTTGAGTAGAAAAAAGAGTTAACTGATTTAACTCATTTTTTATCAATAGTGAACTGGAAATTTCTCTTTTTGAACTGAAGAGAGATTTTGTTGAGATATTTAATTTAATAAAATGAGATATGCTCTCATAATTACTTTTTCTATTTAACTAAATAATCTTTAATTAATTAGACACACTTTTCTTATTTAATTAAATAACTTCATTTAATTAATTAGGAATGGCTTCTAATTTAATTAAAGAACTTTGTTTAAATAAATAGAAGTAAGTACTCCAATTAGTTAAATAAATTCGTTTAATTATTTCAAAATTCTTTTCGAAACTAGTCAACTCAAGTCAACCATGATTAAATGTGATCAACTTTTTGTGAAACTTGACCTTTGCGTATGTGAATATGAGCAAATGCGAGTATGAATTCCAGCAACAATTCGATGCAAATTCTCATTCAACCTTTCAAAATGAGGAGACGAGGGTCTCTTAAATAGACTTTCCTGAAATTCATCAACGGTTGAGATCGATTTCACTCAACGGTCAGGATTAAAGGTGAAGTTAAGTAATAAAAGTAGATTTCCAAATTAAAGTGAATTAACAGATTTAATTTCAGTAAAATAAGGAGTTAACTGATTCAATTTGAGTAGAAAAATGAGTTAACTCATTTAACTCATTTTTTATTAATAGTGAACTGGAAATTTTTCTTTTTGAACTGAAGAGAGATTTTGTTGAGATATTTAATTTAATAAAATGAGATATGCTCTCATAATTACTTTTTTTATTTAATTAAATAATCTTTAATTAATTAGAGACACTTTTCTTATTTAATTAAATAACTTCATTTAATTAATTAGGAATAGCTTCACATTTAATTAAATAACTTTGTTTAATTAATTAGAAGTGAGTACTGCATTTAATTAAATAATTTAGTTTAATTATTTAAAAATTCTTTTCGAAACTAGTCAACTCAACTCAACCGTGGTTAAATCTTGTCAACTTTTTGTCAAACTGGATCTTTGCGTATGTGAATATGAGAAAATGTGAGTATGAATTCTGGTAACAATTCGATTCAAATTCTCATTCAACTTTTCAAAATGAACAGATGGGGGTCTCTTAAATAGATTTTTCTTGAATTCATCAACGGTTGAGATCAATTTCAATCAACGGGCAGGATTAAAGGTGAAGTTCAGTCATAAAGGGAGATTTCCAATTTAAAAGTAGTTAACAGATTTAATTTGATCAAAATAAGGAGTTAACTGATTTAATTTGAGTAGAAAAAAGAGTTAACTCATTTAACTCATTTTTTACCAATAGTGAACTGGAAATTTCTCTTTTTGAACTTAAGAGAGATTTTGTTGAAAGATCTAATTTAATAAAATGAGATATGCTCTCATAATTACTTTTTCTATTTAATTAAATAATCTTTAATTAATTAGAGACACCTTTCTTATTTATTTAAATAACTTCATTTAATTAATTAGGAATGGCTTCTAATTTAATTAAGTAACTTTATTTCATTAATTAGAAGTAAGTACTCCTTTTAATTAAATAATTTTGTTTAATTATTTCAAAGATAAATTCGAAACTACTCAACTCAAGTCAACCGTGGTTAAATCTGGTCAACTTATGGTCTAAACTTGATCTTTGCGTATGTGAATATGAGCAAATATGAGTATGAATTCCAGCAACAATTCGATGCAAATTCTCATTCAACCTTTCAAAATGAAGAGATGAGGGTCTCTTAAATATACTTTCTTAGAATTCATCAACGGTTGAGATCGATTTCAATCAACGGTTAGGATTAAAGGTGAAGTTCAGTCATAAAGGGAGATTTTCAAATTAAAGGGAGTTAACTGATTTAATTTGAGTAAAATATGGAGTTAACTGATTCAATTTGAGTAGAAAAAGGAGTTAACTGATTTAACTCATTTTTTATCAATAGTGAACTGGAAATTTCCCTTTTTGAACTGAAGAGAGATTTTGTTGAGATATTTAATTTAATAAAATGAGATGCGCTCTCATAATTACTTTGTCTATTTAATTAAATAATCTTTAATTAATTAGAGACACTTTTCTTAGTTAATTAAATAACTTCATTTAATTAATTAGGAATGGCTTCTCATTTAATTAACTAACTTTGTTTAATTAATTAGAAGTAAGTACTCCATTTAATTAAATAATTTCGTTGAATTATTTAAAAAAAAATTTTAAAACTACTCAACTCAAGTCAACCGTGGTTAAATTTGGTCAACTTTTGGTCAAACTTGATCTGTGCGTATGTGAATATGAGAAAATGTGAGTATGAATTCTAGTAACAATTCGATCGAAATTCTCATTAAACCTTTCAAAATGAAGAGATCAGGGTCTCTTAATTAGACTTTCCTGGAATTCATCAACAGTTGAGATTGATTTAAATCAATGGTCAACATTAAAGGTGAAGTTCAGTCATAAAGGGAGATTTTCAAATTAAAGGGAGTTAACAGATTTAATTTGAGTAAAATAAGGAGTTAACTAATTCAATTTGATTAGAAAAAGTAGTTAACTGATTCAAGTCATTTTTGATCAATAGTAAACTAGAAATTTCCCTTTTTGAACTGAAGAGATGATTTGTTGAGATATTTAGTTTAATAAAATGAGATATGCTCTCATAATTACTTTTTCTATTTAATTGAATAATCTTTAATTAATTAGAGACACTTTTCTTATTTAATTAAATAACATCATTTAATTAATTAAGAATGGCTTCTCATTTAATTAAATAACTTTGTTTAATTAATTAGAAGTAAGTACTCCATTCAATTAAATAATTTCATTTAATTATTTAAAAAATCTTTTCAAAACTAGTCAACTCAAGTCAACCGTGGTTAAATTTGGTCAACTTTTGGTCAAACTTGATCTGTGCGTATGTGAATATGAGCAAATGTGAGTATGAATTCCAGCAACAATTCGATCCAAATTCTCATTAAACCTTTCAAAATGAAGAGATGAGGGTCTCAAAAATAGACTTTCCTGGAATTCATAAACGATTGAGGTCGATTTCAATCAACGGTTAGGATTAAAGGTGAAGTTCAGTCATAAAGAGAGATTTCCAAATTAAAGGGAGTTAACAGATTTAATTTGAGTAAAATAAGAAGTTAACTGATTCAATTTGAAAAGAAAAAAGAGTTAATTGATTTAACTCATTTTTGATCAATAGTGAACTGAAAATTTCCTTTTTTGAACTGAAAAGAGATTTTTTTGAGATATTTAATTTAATAAAATGAGATATGCTCTCATAATTACTTTTTCTATTTAATTAAATAATCTTTAATTAATTAGAGACACCTTTCTTATTTATTTAAATAACTTCATTTAATTAACTAAGAATGTGCTCTCATTTCATTAAATAACTTTGTTTAATTAATTAGAAGTAAGTACTCCATTTAATTAAATAATTTTGTTTAATTAGTTCAAAATTTATTTTGAAATTAGTGAACTCAAGTCAACTGTGGTTAAATCTGTTCAAGTTTTGGTCAAACTTGATCTTTGCTTATGTGAATATGAGCAAATGTGAGTATGAATTCCAACAACAATTCGATGCAAATTCTCATTCAACCTTTCAAAATGAAGAGATGAAGGTCTCTTAAATAGACTTTCCTGGAATTCATCAACGGTTGAGATCGATTTCAATCAACGGTCAGGATTAAAGGTGAAGTTCATTCATAAAAGGAGATTTCCAAATTAAAGGGAGTTAACAAATTTAATTTGAGTAAAATAAGGAGTTAACTAATTCAATTTGAGTAGAAAAAGGAGTTAACTAATTTATATCATTTTTTATCAATAATGAATTGGAAATTTCCTTTTTTGAACTGAAGAGAGATTTTGTTGAGATATTTAATTTAATAAAATGAGATATGCTCTCATAATTACTTTTTCTATTTAATTAAATAATTTTTAATTAATTAGAGACACTTTTCTTATTTAATTAAATAACTTTATTTAATTAATTACGAATGACTTCTTATTTAATTAAATAACTTTATTTAATTTATTAGAAGTAAGTACTCCATTTAATTAAATAATTTCATTGAATTATTTCAAAATTGTTTTCAAAACTAGTCAACTCAAGTCAATCATGGTAAAATCTGGTCAAGTTTTAGTCAAACTTGATCTCTGCGTATGTGAATATGAGCAAATGTGAGTATGAATTCCAGCAACAATTCAATGCAAATTCTCATTCAACCTTTCAAAATGAAGAGATGAGGGTCTTTTAAATAGACTTTCCTAGAATTCATCAAAGGTTGAGATCGATTTCAATCAACGATAAGGATTAAAGGTGAAGTTCATTCATAAATGGAGATTTCTAAATTAAAGGTAGTTAACTAATTTACTTTGAGTAAAATAAGGAGTTAACTGATTCACTTTGAGTAGAAAAACGAGTTAACAAATTTATATCATTTTTGATCAATAGTGAACTGGAAATTTCCCTTTTTTGAATTGAAGAGAGATTTTGTTGAGATATTTAATTTAATAAAATGAGATATGTTCTCATAATTACTTTTTCTATTTAATTAAATAATGCTTAATTAAATAGAGACACTTTTCTTATTTAATTAAATAACTTCATTTAATTAATTAGTAATGGCTTCTCATTTAATTAAATAATATTGTTTAATTAATTAGAAGTAAGTACTCCATTTAATTAAATAATTTCGTTTAATTATTTCAAAATTTCTTTCGAAACTAGTCAACTAAAGTCAACCATTGTTAAATCTGGTCAACTTTTGGTCAAACTTGATCTTTGCATATGTGAATTGAGCAAATGTGAGTATGAATTCCAACAACAATTCGATGCAAATTCTCATTCAACCTTTCAAAATGAAGAGATGAGGGTCTCTTAAATAGACTTTCCTAGAATTCATCAAACGTTGAGATTGATTTCAATCAATGGTCAGGGTTAAACGTGAACTTCAGTCATAAAGGGAGATTTCCAAATTAAAGGGAGCTAACAGATTTAATTTGAGTAAAATAAGGAGTTAACTGATTCAATTTGAGTAGAAAAAGGAGTTAACTGATTCAACTCATTTTTGATAAATATTGAATTGGAAATTTCCCTTTTTGAACTGAACAGAGATTTTGTTGAAATATTTAATTTAGTAAAATGAGATATGCTCTCATAATTACTTTTTCTATTTAATTAAATAATCTTTAATTAATTAGAGACAATTTTTCTTATTTAATTAATTAACTTCATTTAATTAATTAGGAATGGCTTTTCATTTAATTAAATAACTTTGTTTAATTAATTAGAAGTAAGTACTCCATTTAATTAAATAATCTTGTTTAATTATTTTAAAATTCTTTTTGAAACTAGTCAACTCAAGTGAACTGTGGTTAAATCTGGTCAACCTTTTGAAACTTGATCTTTGCGTATGTGAATATGAGCAAATGTGAGTATGAATTCCAGCAACAATTCGATGCAAATTCTCATTCAAACTTTCAAAATGAAGAGATGAGGGTCTCTTAAATAGACTTTCCTAGAATTCATCAATGCTTGAGATCGATTTAAATCAACGGTCAGGATTAAAAGTGAAGTTCAGTCATAAAGGAAGATTTTAAAATTAAAGGGAGTTAACAAATTTAATTTCAGTAATATAAGGAGTTAACTGATTTAAGTCATTTTTGATCAATAGTGAATGGAAAATTTTCCTTTTTGAACTGAAGAGAGATTTTGTTGAGATATTTAATTTAATAAAATGAGATATGCTCTCATAATTAGTTTTTCTATTTAATTAAATAATTTTTAATTAATTAGAGACAATTTTCTTATTTAATTAAATAACTTCATTTAATTAATTACGAATGGCTTCTCATTTAATTAAAAAACTTTGTTTAATTAATTAGAAGTAATTACTTCATTTAATTAAATAATTTCGTTTAATTATTTCAAAAAAAATTTTGAAACTAGTCAACTCAAGTCAACTGTGGTTAAATCTGGTCAACTTTTGGTCAAACTTGATCTTTGCGTATGTGAATATGAGCAAATCTGAGTATGAATTCCAACAACAATTCAATGCAAATTCTCATTCAACCTTTTAAAATGAAGAGATGAGGGTCTCAAAAATAGACTTTCCTGGAATTCATAAACGATTGAGGTCGATTTCAATCAACGGTTAGGATTAAAGGTGAAGTTCAGTCATAAAGAGAGATTTCCAAATTAAAGGGAGTTAACAGATTTAATTTGAGTAAAATAAGAAGTTAACTGATTCAATTTGAAAAGAAAAAAGAGTTAATTGATTTAACTCATTTTTGATCAATAGTGAACTGGAAATTTCCTTTTTTGAATTGAAAAGAGATTTTTTTGAGATATTTAATTTAATAAAATGAGATATGCTCTCATAATTACTTTTTCTATTTAATTAAATAATCTTTAATTAATTAGAGACACCTTTCTTATTTATTTAAATAACTTCATTTAATTAACTAAGAATGTGCTCTCATTTCATTAAATAACTTTGTTTAATTAATTAGAAGTAAGTACTCCATTTAATTAAATAATTTTGTTTAATTAGTTCAAAATTTATTTTGAAATTAGTGAACTCAAGTCAACTGTGGTTAAATCTGTTCAAGTTTTGGTCAAACTTGATCTTTGCTTATGTGAATATGAGCAAATGTGAGTATGAATTCCAACAACAATTCGATGCAAATTCTCATTCAACCTTTCAAAATGAAGAGATGAAGGTCTCTTAAATAGACTTTCCTGGAATTCATCAACGGTTGAGATCGATTTCAATCAACGGTCAGGATTAAAGGTGAAGTTCATTCATAAAGGGAGATTTCCAAATTAAAGGGAGTTAACAAATTTAATTTGAGTAAAATAAGGAGTTAACTAATTCAATTTGAGTAGAAAAAGGAGTTAACTAATTTATATCATTTTTTATCAATAATGAATTGGAAATTTCCTTTTTTGAACTGAAGAGAGATTTTGTTGAGATATTTAATTTAATAAAATGAGATATGCTCTCATAATTACTTTTTCTATTTAATTAAATAATTTTTAATTAATTAGAGACACTTTTCTTATTTAATTAAATAACTTTATTTAATTAATTACGAATGACTTCTTATTTAATTAAATAACTTTATTTAATTTATTAGAAGTAAGTACTCCATTTAATTAAATAATTTCATTGAATTATTTCAAAATTGTTTTCAAAACTAGTCAACTCAAGTCAATCATGGTAAAATCTGGTCAAGTTTTAGTCAAACTTGATCTCTGCGTATGTGAATATGAGCAAATGTGAGTATGAATTCCAGCAACAATTCAATGCAAATTCTCATTCAACCTTTCAAAATGAAGAGATGAGGGTCTTTTAAATAGACTTTCTTAGAATTCATCAAAGGTTGAGATCGATTTCAATCAACGATAAGGATTAAAGGTGAAGTTCATTCATAAATGGAGATTTCTAAATTAAAGGTAGTTAACTAATTTACTTTGAGTAAAATAAGGAGTTAACTGATTCACTTTGAGTAGAAAAATGAGTTAACAAATTTATATCATTTTTGATCAATAGTGAACTGGAAATTTCCCTTTTTTGAATTGAAGAGAGATTTTGTTGAGATATTTAATTTAATAAAATGAGATATGTTCTCATAATTACTTTTTCTATTTAATTAAATAATGCTTAATTAAATAGAGACACTTTTCTTATTTAATTAAATAACTTCATTTAATTAATTAGTAATGGCTTCTCATTTAATTAAATAACATTGTTTAATTAATTAGAAGTAAGTACTCCATTTAATTAAATAATTTCGTTTAATTATTTCAAAATTTCTTTCGAAACTAGTCAACTAAAGTCAACCATTGTTAAATCTGGTCAACTTTTGGTCAAACTTGATCTTTGCATATGTGAATTGAGCAAATGTGAGTATGAATTCCAACAACAATTCGATGCAAATTCTCATTCAACCTTTCAAAATGAAGAGATGAGGGTCTCTTAAATAGACTTTCCTAGAATTCATCAAACGTTGAGATTGATTTCAATCAATGGTCAGGGTTAAACGTGAACTTCAGTCATAAAGGGAGATTTCCAAATTAAAGGGAGCTAACAGATTTAATTTGAGTAAAATAAGGAGTTAACTGATTCAATTTGAGTAGAAAAAGGAGTTAACTGATTCAACTCATTTTTGATAAATATTGAATTGGAAATTTTCCTTTTTGAACTGAACAGAGATTTTGTTGAAATATTTAATTTAGTAAAATGAGATATGCTCTCATAATTACTTTTTCTATTTAATTAAATAATCTTTAATTAATTAGAGACAATTTTTCTTATTTAATTAATTAACTTCATTTAATTAATTAGGAATGGCTTTTCATTTAATTAAATAACTTTGTTTAATTAATTAGAAGTAAGTACTCCATTTAATTAAATAATCTTGTTTAATTATTTTAAAATTCTTTTTGAAACTAGTCAACTCAAGTGAACTGTGGTTAAATCTGGTCAACCTTTTGAAACTTGATCTTTGCGTATGTGAATATGAGCAAATGTGAGTATGAATTTCAGCAACAATTCGATGCAAATTCACATTCAAACTTTCAAAATGAAGAGATGAGGGTCTCTTAAATAGACTTTCCTAGAATTCATCAATGCTTGAGATCGATTTAAATCAACGGTCAGGATTAAAAGTGAAGTTCAGTCATAAAGGAAGATTTTAAAATTAAAGGGAGTTAACAAATTTAATTTCAGTAATATAAGGAGTTAACTGATTTAAGTCATTTTTGATCAATAGTGAATGGAAAATTTTCCTTTTTGAACTGAAGAGAGATTTTGTTGAGATATTTAATTTAATAAAATGAGATATGCTCTCATAATTAGTTTTTCTATTTAATTAAATAATTTTTAATTAATTAGAGACAATTTTCTTATTTAATTAAATAACTTCATTTAATTAATTACGAATGGCTTCTCATTTAATTAAAAAACTTTGTTTAATTAATTAGAAGTAATTACTTCATTTAATTAAATAATTTCGTTTAATTATTTCAAAAAAATTTTTGAAACTAGTCAACTCAAGTCAACTGTGGTTAAATCTGGTCAACTTTTGGTCAAACTTGATCTTTGCGTATGTGAATATGAGCAAATCTGAGTATGAATTCCAACAACAATTCAATGCAAATTCTCATTCAACCTTTTAAAATGAAGAGATGAGGGTCTCAAAAATAGACTTTCCTGGAATTCATAAACGATTGAGGTCGATTTCAATCAACGGTTAGGATTAAAGGTGAAGTTCAGTCATAAAGAGAGATTTCCAAATTAAAGGGAGTTAACAGATTTAATTTGAGTAAAATAAGAAGTTAACTGATTCAATTTGAAAAGAAAAAAGAGTTAATTGATTTAACTCATTTTTGATCAATAGTGAACTGGAAATTTCCTTTTTTGAACTGAAAAGAGATTTTTTTGAGATATTTAATTTAATAAAATGAGATATGCTCTCATAATTACTTTTTCTATTTAATTAAATAATCTTTAATTAATTAGAGACACCTTTCTTATTTATTTAAATAACTTCATTTAATTAACTAAGAATGTGCTCTCATTTAATTAAATAACTTTGTTTAATTAATTAGAAGTAAGTACTCCATTTAATTAAATAATTTTGTTTAATTAGTTCAAAATTTATTTTGAAATTAGTGAACTCAAGTCAACTGTGGTTAAATCTGTTCAAGTTTTGGTCAAACTTGATCTTTACTTATGTGAATATGAGCAAATGTGAGTATGAATTCCAACAACAATTCGATGCAAATTCTCATTCAACCTTTCAAAATGAAGAGATGAAGGTCTCTTAAATAGACTTTCCTAGAATTCATCAACTGTTGAGATCGATTTCAATCAACGGTCAGAATTAAAGGTGAAGTTCATTCATAAAGGGAGATTTCCAAATTAAAGGGAGTTAACAAATTTAATTTGAGTAAAATAAGGAGTTAATTAATTCAATTTGAGTAGAAAAAGGAGTTAACTAATTTATATCATTTTTTATCAATAATGAATTGGAAATTTCCTTTTTTGAACTGAAGAGAGATTTTGTTGAGATATTTAATTTAATAAAATGAGATATGCTCTCATAATTACTTTTTCTATTTAATTAAATAATTTTTAATTAATTAGAGACACTTTTCTTATTTAATTAAATAACTTTATTTAATTAATTACGAATGACTTCTTATTTAATTAAATAACTTTATTTAATTTATTAGAAGTAAGTACTCCATTTAATTAAATAATTTCATTGAATTATTTCAAAATTGTTTTCAAAACTAGTCAACTCAAGTCAATCATGGTAAAATCTGGTCAAGTTTTAGTCAAACTTGATCTCTGCGTATGTGAATATGAGCAAATGTGAGTATGAATTCCAGCAACAATTCAATGCAAATTCTCATTCAACCTTTCAAAATGAAGAGATGAGGGTCTTTTAAATAGACTTTCCTAGAATTCATCAAAGGTTGAGATCGATTTCAATCAACGATAAGGATTAAAGGTGAAGTTCATTCATAAATGGAGATTTCTAAATTAAAGGTAGTTAACTAATTTACTTTGAGTAAAATAAGGAGTTAACTGATTCACTTTGAGTAGAAAAACGAGTTAACAAATTTATATCATTTTTGATCAATAGTGAACTGGAAATTTCCCTTTTTTGAATTGAAGAGAGATTTTGTTGAGATATTTAATTTAATAAAATGAGATATGTTCTCATAATTACTTTTTCTATTTAATTAAATAATGCTTAATTAAATAGAGACACTTTTCTTATTTAATTAAATAACTTCATTTAATTAATTAGTAATGGCTTCTCATTTAATTAAATAACATTGTTTAATTAATTAGAAGTAAGTACTCCATTTAATTAAATAATTTCGTTTAATTATTTCAAAATTTCTTTCGAAACTAGTCAACTAAAGTCAACCATTGTTAAATCTGGTCAACTTTTGGTCAAACTTGATCTTTGCATATGTGAATTGAGCAAATGTGAGTATGAATTCCAACAACAATTCGATGCAAATTCTCATTCAACCTTTCAAAATGAAGAGATGAGGGTCTCTTAAATAGACTTTCCTAGAATTCATCAAACGTTGAGATTGATTTCAATCAATGGTCAGGGTTAAACGTGAACTTCAGTCATAAAGGGAGATTTCCAAATTAAAGGGAGCTAACAGATTTAATTTGAGTAAAATAAGGAGTTAACTGATTCAATTTGAGTAGAAAAAGGAGTTAACTGATTCAACTCATTTTTGATAAATATTGAATTGGAAATTTCCCTTTTTGAACTGAACAGAGATTTTGTTGAAATATTTAATTTAGTAAAATGAGATATGCTCTCATAATTACTTTTTCTATTTAATTAAATAATCTTTAATTAATTAGAGACAATTTTTCTTATTTAATTAATTAACTTCATTTAATTAATTAGGAATGGCTTTTCATTTAATTAAATAACTTTGTTTAATTAATTAGAAGTAAGTACTCCATTTAATTAAATAATCTTGTTTAATTATTTTAAAATTCTTTTTGAAACTAGTCAACTCAAGTGAACTGTGGTTAAATCTGGTCAACCTTTTGAAACTTGATCTTTGCGTATGTGAATATGAGCAAATGTGAGTATGAATTCCAGCAACAATTCGATGCAAATTCTCATTCAAACTTTCAAAATGAAGAGATGAGGGTCTCTTAAATAGACTTTCCTAGAATTCATCAATGCTTGAGATCGATTTAAATCAACGGTCAGGATTAAAAGTGAAGTTCAGTCATAAAGGAAGATTTTAAAATTAAAGAGAGTTAACAAATTTAATTTCAGTAATATAAGGAGTTAACTGATTTAAGTCATTTTTGATCAATAGTGAATGGAAAATTTTCCTTTTTGAACTGAAGAGAGATTTTGTTGAGATATTTAATTTAATAAAATGAGATATGCTCTCATAATTAGTTTTTCTATTTAATTAAATAATTTTTAATTAATTAGAGACAATTTTCTTATTTAATTAAATAACTTCATTTAATTAATTACGAATGGCTTCTCATTTAATTAAAAAACTTTGTTTAATTAATTAGAAGTAATTACTTCATTTAATTAAATAATTTCGTTTAATTATTTCAAAAAAAATTTTGAAACTAGTCAACTCAAGTCAACTGTGGTTAAATCTGGTCAACTTTTGGTCAAACTTGATCTTTGCGTATGTGAATATGAGCAAATCTGAGTATGAATTCCAACAACAATTCAATGCAAATTCTCATTCAACCTTTTAAAATGAAGAGATGAGGGTCTCTTAAATAGACTTTCCTAGAATTCATCAACAGTTGAGATAGATTTCAATCAATAGTCAGGATTAAAGGTGAAGTTTAGTCATAAAGGAAGATTTCTAAATTAAAGGGAGTTAACAGATTTAATTTGAGTAGAAAAAAGAGTTAACTGATTTAACTCATTTTTGATAAATAGTGAACTGAAAATTTCTCTTTTTGAACTGAAGAGAGATTTTGTTGAGATATTTAAATTAATAAAATGAGATATGCTCTCATAATTACTTTTTCTATTTAATTAAATAATCTTTAATTAATTAGAGACACTTTTCTTATTTAATTAAATAACTTCATTTAATTAACTAGGAATGGCTTCTCATTTATTTAAATAACTTTTTTTATTTAATTAGAATTAAGTACTTCATTTAATTAAATAATTTTGTTTAATTATTTCAAAATTCTTTTCGAAACTTTGTTAACTCAAGTCAATCGTGGTTAAATTTGGTCAACTTTTGGTCAAACTTGATCTTTCTATATGTGAATATGAGCAAATGTGAGTATGAATTCTTGCAACAATTCAATGCAAATTCTCATTCAACCTTTCAAAATGAAGAGATGAGGCTCTCTGAAATAGACTTTTCTGGAATTCATCAATGGTAGAGATTGATTTCAATCAACGGTCAAGATTAAAGATGAAGTTCAGTCATAAAGGGAGATTTCCAAATTAAAGGGAGTTAACAGATTTAATTCATTTTTTATCAATAGTGAACTAAAAATTTCTCTTTTTGAACTGAAGAGAGATTTTGTTGAGATATTTAATTTAATAAAATGAGATAGGCTCTCATAATTACTTTTTCTATTTAATTAAATAATCTTTAATTAATTAGAGACACTTTTCTTATTTAATTAAATAATATCATTTAATTAATTAGGAATGCCTTCTCATTCATTTAAATAACGTTGTTTAATTAATTAGAAGTAAGTAGTCCATTTAATTAAATAATTTTGTTTAATTATTTCAAAATTCTTTTCGAAACTAGTCAACTCAAGTCAACCGTGGTTAAATCTGGTCAGTTTATGGTCAAGCTTGATCTTTGCGTATGGGAATATGAGTAAATGTGAGTATGAATTCCAGCAACAATTCGGTCCAAATTCTCATTCAACCTTTCAAAATGAAGAGATGAGGATCTCTTAAATAGACTTTCCTAGAATTCATCAACGGTTGAAATCAATTTCAATCAACGGTCAGGATTAAAGGTGATGTTCAGTAATAAAGGGAGATTTCCAAATTAAAAGGATTTAACAGATTTAATTTGAGTAAAACAAGGAGTTAACTGATTAAATTTCAGTAGAAAAAGGAGTTAACTGATTTAACTCATTTTTGATCAATAGTGAACTGAAAGTTTTCCTTTTTGAACTGAAGAGAGATTTTGTTGAGATATTTAATTTAATAAAATGAGATATGCTCTCATAATTACTTTTTATATTTAATTAAATGATCTTGAAGTAATTAGAGACAATTTTCTTATTTAATGAAATAACTTGATATAATTAATTAGGAATGGCTTCTCATTTAATTAAATAACTTTGTTTAATTAATTAGAAGTAAGTACTCCATTTAATTAAATAATTTTGTATAATTATTTTAATATTGTTTTCGAAACTAGTCAACTCAAGTCAACCGTGGTTAAATCTAGTCAACTTTTGGTCAAACTTGATCTTTGCGTATGGGAATATGAGTAAATGGGTGTATGAATTCCAGCAACAATTTGATGCAAAAAATCATTCAACCTTTCAAAATGAAGATATGAAGGTCTTTTAAATAGACTTTTCTGGAATTCATCAATGGTTGAGATTGATTTCAATCAACGGTCAGGATTAAAAGTGAAGTTCAATCATAAAGGGAGATTTCCAAATTAAAGAGAGTTAACAGATTTAATTTGAGTAAAATAAAGAGTTAACTGATTCAATTTGAGTAGAAAAAGATGTTAACTGATTTAACTCATTTTTTATCAATAGTGAACTCAAAATTTCCCTTTCTGAACTAAAGAGTTATTTTGTTTAGATATTTAATTTAATAAAATGAGATATGCTCTCATAATTACTTTTTCTATTTAATTAAATAAGTTCATTTAATTAATTAGGAATGGCTTCTCATTTAATTAAATAACTTTGTTTAATTAATTAGAAGTAACTACTCTATTTAATTAAATAATTTCGTTTAATTATTTTAAAATTCTTTTTGAAACTAGTCAACTCAAGTCAACCGTGGTTAAATCTGGTCAACTTATGGTCAAACTTGATCTTTGCGTATGTGAATATGAGAAAATGTGAGTATGAATTCCAGCAACAATTCGATGCAAATTCTCATTCAACCTTTAAAAATGAAAAGATGATGGTCTCTTAAATAAAATTTTCTAGAATTCATCAATGGTTGAAATCGATTTCAATCAACGGTCAGGATTAAAGGTGAAGTTCAGTCATAAAGGGAGATTTTCAAATTAAAGGGAGTTAACAGATTTAATTTGAGTAAAATAAAGAGTTAACTGATTCAATTTGTGTAGAAAAAGGAGTTAACTAGTTTAACTCATTTTTGATCAATAGTGAACTGAAAATTTCCCTTTTTAAACTGAAGAGAGATTTTGTTGAGATATTTAATTTAATAAATTGAGATATGCTCTCATAATTACTTTTTCTATTTAATTAAATAATCTTTAATTGATTAGAGACACTTTTCTTATTTAATTAAATAACTTTATTTAATTAATAAGGAATGGCTTCTCATTTAATTAAATATCTTTTTTTAATTAATTAGAAGTAAGTACTCAATTTAATTAAATAATTTCATTTAATTATTTCAAAATTCTTTTCGAAAATAGTCAACTCAAGTCAACCGTGGTTAAATATGGTCAACTTTTGGTCAAACTTGATCTTTGTGTATCTGAATATGAGCAAATGTGAGTATGAATTCTAGCAACAATTCGATCCAAATTCTCATTCAACCTTTCAAAATGAAGAGATGAGGGTCTCTTAAATAGACTTTCCTGGAATTCATCAACGATTGATATCAATTTCAATCAACGGTCAGGAAGAAAGGTGAAGTTCAGTCGGAAAGGGAGATTTCCAAATTAAAAGGAGTGAACAAATTTAATTTGAGTTAAATAAGGAGTTAACTGATTAAATTTGAGTAGAAAAAGGAGTTAACTGATTTAACTCATTTTTTATCAGTAGTGAACTAGAAATTTCCCTTTTTGAACTGAGGAGAGATTTTGTTGAGATATTTAATTTAATAAAATGTGATATGCTCTCATAATTACTTTTTCTATTTAATGAAATAATCTTTAATTAATTAGAGACACTTTTCTTATTTAATGAAATAACTTGATTTAATTAATTAGGAATGGCTTCTCATTTAATTAAATAATTTTGTTTAGTTAATTAGAAGTAAGTACTCCATTTAATTATATAATTTTGTTTAATTATTTGAAAATTCTTTTCAAAATTAGTCAACTCAAGTCAACCGTGGTTAAATCTGGTCAACTTTTGGTCAAACTTGATCTTTGAGTATGTGAATATGAGCAAATGTGAGTATGAATTCCAACAACAATTCGATGCAAATTCTCATTCAACCTTTCAAAATGAAGAGATGAGAGTCACTTAAATAGACTTTCTTGAAATTCATCAATTGTTGAGATCGATTTCAATCAACGGTCAGGATTAAAGATGAAGTTCAGTCATAAAGGGAGATTTCCAAATTAAAGGGAGTTAATAGATTTAATTTGGGTAAAATAAGGAGTTAACTTATTCAATTTGAGTAGAAAAAGTAGTTAACTGATTTAACTCATTTTTGATCAATAATGAACTGAAAATTTCCCTTTTTGAACTGAAGAGAAATTTTGTTGAGATATTTAATTTAATAAAATGAGATATGCTCTCATAATTACTTTTTCTATTTAATTAAATAATCTTTAATTAATTAGAGACACTTTTTTTATTTAGTTAAATAACTTCATTTAATTAATTAGGAATGGCTTCTCATTTATTTAAATAACTTTGTTTTATTAATTAGAAGTAAGTACTCCATTTAATTATATAATTTCGTTTAATTATTTCAAAATTCTTTTCGAAACTAGTCAACTCAAGTCAACCGTGGTTAAATCTGGTCCACTTTTGGTCAAACTTGATCTTGGCGTATGTGAATATGAGCAAATGTGAGTATGAATTCTAGCAACAATTCAATCTAAATTCTCATTCAACCTTTCAAAATGAAGAGATGAGGGTCTCTTAAATAGACTTTCTTGAAATTCATCAATGGTTGAGATAAATTTCAATCAACGGTCAGGATTAAAGGTGAAGTTTAGTCAGAAAGGAAGATTTGCAAATTACAGGGAGTTAACAGATTTAATTTGAGTAAAATAAGGAGTTAACTGATTAAATTTGAGCAGAAAAAGGAGTTAATTGATTTAACTCATTTTGGATCAATAGTGAACTAGAAATTTCCCTTTTTGAACTGAAGAGAGATTTTGTTGAAATATTTAATTTAATAAAATGTGATATGCTCTCATAATTACTTTTTCTATTTAATTAAATAATTTTTAATTAATTAGAGACACTTTTCTTATTTAATGTAATAACTTGTTTTAATTAATTAGGAATGGCTTCTCGTTTAATTAAATAACTTTGATTAATTAATTAGAAGTAAGTACTCAATTTAATTAAATAATTTTGTTTAATTATTTCAAAAATCTTTTCGAAACTAGTCAACTCAAGTCAACTATGGTTAAATCTGGTCAACTTTTTGTCAAACTTTATCTCTGCGTATGGAAATATGAGCAAATGTGAGTATGAAGACCAGCAACAATTCGATACAAATTCTCATTCAACCTTTCGAAATGAAGAGATGAGGGTCTCTTAAATAGACTTTCTTGGAATTCATCAACGGTTCAGATCAATTTTAATCAACGGTCAGGATTAAAGGTGAAGTTCAGTCATAAAGGGAGATTTCCAAATTAATGGGAGTTAACAGATTTAATTTGAGTAAAATAAGGAGTTAACTAATGCAATTTGAGTACAAAAAGGAGTTAACTGATTTAACTCATTTTTGATCAATAGTGAACTGGAAATTTCCCTTTTTGAACTGAAGAGATATTTTGTTGAGATATTTAATTTAATAAAATGAGATATGCTCTCATAATTAGTAGACATGTCCACTAGGACTTATCTACGCATTACCCCTCTAGGTTCTTATGATGTTGTTCTTGGCATGGGTTGGCTTTATGCCCATAGAACCAAGATGGATTGTCGACAGAAGAGGGTGGAATGTGTGGATGAGGATGGTATCTCTAGGGAGATCTTTGGAGTGAAGAGGTCAGTGTCCGTTCGTATGATTTCCGCTATGCAGCTTAGACGGTGCATGCGAAAGTGTTGTCAGTTGTTTTCTATGACTATTAGTGACTGAGAGGAAGATTCATAGAGGGAGCCATTCCTTGATGATTTTCCAATCCTTCAAGAGTTTGCAGATGTGTTTCCTTCAGAGCTTCCTGGTATGCCTCCACCGCGAGCAGTGGATTTTCACATAGATCTAGTGCCAGGAGCTGAGCCAGTTTCGAGAGCCCCATACAGGATGACTACTCATGAGCTTAGTGAGCTAAAGGCTTAGTTGGAGGAACTCTTAGTGAAGGGGCATATTCAACCTAGTGTGTCACCTTGGGGTGCACCGGTGATCTTTGTCAAGAAGAAGGATGGATCACTTAGGTTGTGTATTGATTATCGACAATTGAACAAAGTAACCATCAAGAACCGATATTCTCTTCCCAGAATCGATGATCTCTTTGATCAGTTGCAGGGTTCCTGAGTATTTTTAAAGATTGACCTAAAGTCTGGTTACCATCAGTTGAGGATTGTGGATAGTGATATCCACCAAATAGCTTTTCGTACTAGGTATGGCCACTATGAGTTCACTATGGTACCTTTTGGCCTTACAAATGCTCCAACTATATTCATGAGCCTCATGAATGGAGTATTTTGTACTTTTTTGGATAAGTTTGTGGTTGTATTTCTTGATGACATTCTGATTTATTCTCATGATGAGAGAGAACATGAGGAGCACCTGAGACAGGTATTGCAAAGGCTGAGAGAGAATCAGTTTTTTGGCAGCTTGTCGAAGTGTACATTCTTCAGACCCGAGATACATTATTTGGGTCATGTCATATCAGGTGATGGTGTCTCAGTAGACCCATCAAAGATTAGGGCTATTATGGATTGGCCAGCACCCACCAGTGTTACTAAAGTGAGGAGCTTTATGGGACTAGCAGGTTATTACCAATGCTTCATTTCAGGATTCTCTAGATTGGCACACCCCATCACTTCTCCTCAAAGGAAGGGGAAGAAGTACGAGTGGATAGAGAAGTGTGGTAGAGCTTTTGAAGAGCTCAAGAGAGCCCTCACGAGTGCACCAATTCTTACAGTACCAGATCCTGTTGCAGATTTTGTGGTGTGCACCGATGCATCTTTTGATGGTTTAGGGGCAGTCCTTATGCAGGAAGGACGACCTATTTCCTTTGAGTCTAGGAAGTTGAAGACTCATGAACTCAATTATCCTACTCATGACCTAGAACTAGTGGCAGTGGTTCATGCCTTGGTGAGATGGCAACATTTCCTTTTGGGTCATAAATTCGAGATTCGTTCCGACCACCAGAGCTTGCAGTACATATTTTCTCAGCCGAACCTTAATGCTAGGCAAAGGAGGTGGATGGAGTTCCTGTGTGAGTATGATTTTGATGTTCATTACATCAAGGGAAAGGAGAATGTGGTTGCAGATGCCTTAAGTAGAAGGCACCATGAGCTTTCATCTATGACTACTTGCACTGACTTGAGAGAGCGGATCTTGCATCACTTACCAGCTGATGAGCTTTATGCAGAAGTTAGTCAGTTAGTACATTCTCAGAGACCCTTGGAAGGGAAGTTTGCAGAGTATTCGTTGGATTTCGATGGACTTTTGTGTCATAGGGGACGTATGTATGTACCTTCCATTGGGGGTTTGCGCGAGCTCATTATACTTGAGGCTCATAGAGCACCTTATGCAGCGCACTCCGGTGTTAAGAAGTTACATGCAGATTTGAGGTAGTTGTATCATTGGCCAGGTATGAGAGTGCAAATTGATGGCATAGTTGCGAGATGCCTTGAGTGCCAGAGGGTGAAGGCGGAGCACCGTCATCCTGGTGAGCTTCTCCAGCCGCATGAGATTGCAATGTGGAAATGGGACACTATATCTATGGATTTTATTGTTGGTTTTCCTATGTCATCTTGTCACGATGATGCCATTTTGGTGATAGTTGACACATTGACCAAGGTTGCCCATTTCGCAGCCATGCGTACTACATTCACAGCACGAGACATAGCTCAGGTATTCTTGTGGGACATTTTTAGACTTCATGGTGTTCCCCGTAAGATCATATCTGATAGAGACTCTTTGTTCACTTCTTCATTTTGGAGAGAGTTGCAGTCAGCTTTGGGCACTAGGCTCAATTTTAGTACAGTGTACCATCCTCAGACCGATGGCCAGACTAAGCGAGTAAATCAGGTTTTGGAGGACATGCTACATATGTATGTGATGGATCATCAGGTCAAATGGGAGGAATACCTTCATCTTGTCGAGTTTTCCTATAACAATGAGCATCATTCTTCCATAGGTATGCCGCCTTATGAGGCCTTGTACGAAAGACCGTGTAGGACACCCTTGAGTTGGGATAGGATCGAGGATCGAGTATCTATTGGTCCCCAGTTAGTAAAGGAGATGGAGCAGCAGGTGACCCTGATTAGATAGTGCCTGAGAGAAGCACAAGATAGGAAGAAGTATGCTGATGCGAAGAGGAAAGATCGAGAGTATTAGGTTGGTGATAGAATGTTCTTGAGGGTGCGACCACACAAGAGTCCGATTCGGTTCGGAAAGGGCTCTAAGTTAGCACCCCATTTTGGTGGGCCGTTCGAGATCCTTGAGAGGATAGGACCTGTTGCATATCATTTAGCCTTGCCGCCTAGCCTGTCACGCATCCACAAAGTGTTTTATATTTCAGTACTTAGAGGATACATTTATGATGAGTCTCATATTATAGACTGGGATGCTTTACAGGTGGAGTCAGATGGACAGCTAGCACTGGAGCCTATCTGCATTATTGCCCGACGGACCCTAGCACTTCGAGGCCGAGAGCTGGACCAGGTTAGGGTCCAATGGGATTGTCACGATGAGATCACGGATTCATGGGAGGATGCAGCGCAGATGCCATCTTAGTACCCGTACCTTTTTGATGAACTCTAGGAGGAAGTTCATGCCTAGTGGGGGAGGATGTGAGGCCTCGCCCTGACCCATCGTAGCATAGTGCTACATTACTATTATTTTGATACTCACGACTCGAGATGTCGAGAAATTATCTGATGCTTAGAACATACTTTATTATTTCATGTTGTGTGATGTTATTTTCAGATATATTTGATGATTGTCATTTAATATTTCATGTATATGTATGTTGAGGGAATCAGTAAATGTAGGATTGAGACTTTGATTTAAGAGATTTTAAATGATTAAGAATTAAGTAGGATGAAGAAACCCTTATTGATGTATATTTTAACTTATGTGAAATTTTGAATACGTATACATTTATGTACATGTGATTTTACGAGACTACTGATGTGTGCAATGAGTGTGCAGATATTTTGCCAAAAAACCCTATGGAGGAACAGAACTGATCCCTTTGTGCTAATTTTGGAAGCCTTGTTGTTCGTAATTCACGTATTGTATTGTGAGATATATGTATGTATCTTCTTTGTTCAATGAATGTTAATGTTCGTAATTATGTTCTTTTAGTGTCGCTTGACACTCGTAAACAGGTTATGTTCTTCAGCATGTTGCTTAGGGTTAATTGTTTAACTTTTGGACCAAGTTGGTTTAAGTTAGTGTCATTTTTCTATTAGGTTCTGAATTGAGGTTAGTCATCCCTAATTCAGATTAGTGCTTATTTTCATGTTAGAGTTCTTAGAAGGTGCTATTTTATTCTTAGATTTTATTTGGCTCTAAACCTCTTTCCTAAGGCTTAAATCATAAATTTTTTATACCCAAAGGGTATGGGTATGGGTTAGGGATCTTTTCCAACCCCTAAGCCCTTTTTTTTGACTTTTGAGATCACTCAAAAAGTCTTTTTTTGCCTTTGTGCGAAAATTGACTATGGCCACCATGAGTTTCATCACCCCACCTCCACTTAGTGTTTAACCATAGTATGGTTTGAGTTAGGAGTTTCTAGAATTGTAAGTGGGTGGGTGTAGTTATTGCTCTTTTTGGGTGGTTGAGTTGGAGGCTTATTTAGAGGCCCTTCTTGGACTTGTAGAGGTTGTTACCCAATCTCTACATTTAGAGAGGAGTTCTTGAAGGTTGAAGGAGGGAAAAGGGATACTCTACTCAAATTTTTTCATTGCCATTACCTCTTTGTGAAGGTAAGAAATTCTCACCTCCCTTATTCAGTTTTTATGTTTTGTTTCATGTTCATGTTACCTTGTTGTTGTTTCACTGTTTGTATGGTTGTGGGTATGTTGGGAAGATTTAAAAACTATGTTATTTTGGTTGTTTTTCTTTCATGTTTATGATTGCAATTTTTGAGTTTTTCCTTGCATGGGTGTTTTGGTATTACTCACCCTTGGAGAGGGCAGAAGTGACCAATTTTGGGAAAGGTTTGTTTAGTTGGACTCCAACCAGTGTAGAGTCTCTTCTTAGGATGAGAAGAGGGAGAAAGGGTAGGGTGTTATGGGCCCTTACCCGTCAGCACAAACTTGGTATGAGTATGGCATGTTTAAATGACAAAACGGAAGTTCTTGGTTAATAGCCCTAGTTGGGCATCTGATTTGGTGTTGTGTTTGACTTCTCCTAGTTGGAAGAATCCACCTTTCCCTAGTGTTTATTCATTGTGTATCTTTTTGTGAAAACCTTGTATGAACATGCATGTTTTGAGGTGTTCTTGGTCATGCTTTTGGGTCACCTGACCAGAATTTGCTTCCTCCTTGGTTCTAGAAATGTATTGCAGAAAATATTATAATCCCTTGATGAGGATCATGGAGAAAATTCTATTAAATTGTTGAAATTTGGGATTGAGATCCTGTTGTAAATTGTATTTTAAACTTATTGTAAATGGCAACGAAGCTGGGTTTTCTTCCTGATTCTTTCCCGGTTGAGCCTTGAATCAAGTTTGCCAATAAAATTGGTGTTGAGAATAATTTGTTTGTCATGTGAATTATTCATGGTTTAAATTTAGATGGATGAATTTCAAAAAAAAAAAGGATGGAATTGAGGATGTCAATTTGGTAAAATTTCAAGTTTACCTCTATGTTGAAAATGAAAATTATATCATGGATGTAGATTCAAATTGATTGAGCAAATTTTCAAGTTCTTTACATGTTCCTTATATGTTCATAATGAAAATCAAGATCTCCTCCATTTCTAGCAGCCAGTTTGGGAAGGTTCCATATTTATGTTGGAAGTGAGTTTGATAATTGTCTTTACCTTTTAAGCTCCTTTTTCTTGGTCTCTGCTCACGTGTCACGGATTGGGATGCACTTTCCTTCCTCTTGGGTTGCGTGGGTTGGAAGGAGAGTACTGCCATATCAGTGTCATGATTTATTTTAGGTCTTTGGTTTAAGTTTAGGAGTTTGTAGTAAAGTTTGCTATGAAATCTTCTTTTAAAACTTCATCTCCTCCATGCTCCTACGTACCTTTTTTTGATGTGAAGGCTTGGGTTTGCATGGGGCCTAGGAAGAGGTGTAGGGAGAGGTCAAATAGACCTGACTAGTGGCCAAGTGGGTGATAGGGGGTAGAGTAGGTGTCTTAGGGTAAGTAGTTAGTAGTTAGTTAGGTTTAATTTATGTTTTTTTTTTTAAAATGTATTGTTAGTTAATATTACTTTTAAGTTTAGGATTAGTTAATTAATTGGGTTTTAGTTTAATTAGATTTTGTTAGTTAGTTTGTTGATTAGTTTTATTATTATTAAGTTTTGTTTTAGTAAGTGGTTTTAGTATTTAATTTAAATTAAGTTTAAAATTGTAAACTTGTTAAAGTTATTTTGTTTAAAGTTTATTTATATTTCTTGATTAATATTAGATTTATTTCATGTTTCCATTAGATAGTTTTAATTTTATTTGAATTATAAAGTTAAGTGCTATTTAAAGTTTAGGCATTCAGTTTGTGCACGGTTAGACCGATTTTAGATTCAATTAGTTAGTTGTTAGCAAACTAATTTAGGACTAGTGCAGATTTCACATTAATAACCTTTAAATTAAGTTATGGGATTAATGTTTTAAGATCGTCCTAAGTAGATAAAGTATGAAAGGTTAATTGACTATTTGTTATAGGTTTAAATTTGAGTTTATTTGATGGGATTTTGTGAATAATCTAAACCCAAATTTTTTTAGATTGTTATTTAAATAATTTTCACATGATTGTTTAAACCATGTCATAATGAATCAAGTAAACATTGATATCAATCTAATAACGAAGTACTTCAAAATCTTGACGATGTATTCCTCTACAAAAGTTTTAAAACAAGGATGTCATAGAGAAACTTTTCTTAAACTGTAATCAATCATTCCCAAAACCTAGAGCAAATTAATAAATTAAAAAAAAAATTAGTGTATTTTTCCCTCGTAGTTTGGGCATGACACCGTGGTTAAATCTGGTCAACTTTTGGTCAAACTTGATCTTTGCATATGTGAATATGAGCAAATGTGAGTATGAATTCCAGCAACACTTCGATGCAAATTCTCATTCAACCTTTCAAAATGAAGAGATGAGGGTCTCTTAAATAAACTTTCTTGGAATTCATCAACGGTAGAGATCGATTTCAATCAACGGTCAAGATTAAAGGTGAAGTTCAGTCATAAAGGGAGATTTCCAAATTAAAAGGGGTTAACAGATTTAATTTGAGTAAAATAAAGAGTTAACTGATTCAATTTGAGTAGAAAAAGTAATTAACTGATTTAACTCATTTTTCATCAATAGTGAACTGGAAATTTCCATTTTTGAACTGAAGAAAGATTTTGTTGAGATATTTAATTTAATAAAATGAGATATGCTCTCATAATTACTTTTTCTATTTAATTAAATAATATTTAATTAATTAGAGACACTTTTCCTATTTAATTAAATAACTTCATTTAATTAATTAGGAATGGCTTCTCATTTATTTAAATAACTTTGTTTAATTAATTAGAAGTAAGTACTCCATTTTATTAAATAATTTCGTTTAATTATTTCAAAAAAAATTTTGAAACTAGTCAACTCAAGTCAACCGTAGTTAAATCTGGTCAACTTATGGTCAAACTTGATCTTTCAGTATGTGAATATGAGCAAATGTGAGTATGAATTTCAGCACCAATTCGATGCAAATTCTCATTCAACCATTCCAAATGAAGAGATGATGGTCTCTTAAATAGACTTTCCTAGGATTCATCAATAGTTGAAATCGATTTCAATCAACGGTCAAGATTAAAGGTGAAGCTCAGTCATAAAGGGAGATTTCAAAATTAAAGGGAGTTAACAAATTTAATTTGAGTAAAATAAGGAGTTAACTGATTAAATTTGAGTATAAAAATTAGTTAAATGATTTAACTCATTTTTGATCAATAGTGAACAGGAAATTTCCCTTTTTGAACTGAAGAGAGATTTTGTTGAGATATTTAATTAAATAAAATGAGATATGCTCTCATAATTACTTTTTCTATATAATTAAATAACCTTTAATGAATTAGAGAAACTTTTCTTATTTTATGAAATAACTTCATTTAATTAATTAGGAATGGCTTCTCATTTAATTAAATAACTTTGTTTAATTAATTAGAAGTAAGTACTCCATTTAATTAAATAATTTCATTTAATTATTTCAAAATTCTTTTTGAAACTAGTCAACTCAAGTCAACTGTGGTTAAATTTGGTCAACTTTTAGTCAAACTTGATCTTTGCGTATGTGAATATGAGAAAATGTGAGTATGAATTCTAGCAATAATTCGAAGCAAATTCTCATTCAACCTTTCAAAATGAAGAGATGAGGGTCTCTTAAATAGACTTTCCTAGAATTCATCAACGGTTGAGATCGATTTCAATCAACGATCAGGATTAAAGGTGAAGTTCAATCATAAAGGGAGATTTCCAAATTAAAGGGAGTTAACAGATTTAATTTGAGTGAAATAAGGAGTTACCTGATTCAATTTTAGTAGAAAAAGGAGTTAAGTGATTTAATTCATTTTTTATCAATAGTGAACTAGAAATTTCTCTTTTTGAACTGAAAAGAGATTTTGTTGAGATATTTAATTTTAGAAAATGAGATATGGTCTCATAATTACTTTTTCTATTTAGTTAAGTAATCTTTAATTAATTAGAGAGACTTTTCTTATTTATTTAAATAACTTAATTTAAGTAATTAGGAATGGCTTCTCATTTAATTAAATAACTTTGTTTAATTAATTAGAATTAAGTACTCCTTTTAATTAAATAATTTTGTTTAATTATATCAAAATTCTTTTGAAAACCAGTCAACTCAAGTTAACCATGGTTAAATCTGGTCAACTTTTGGTCAAACTTGATATTTGCGTATGTGAATATAAGCAAATATGAGTGTGAATTCCAGCAACAATTCGATGCAAATTCTCATTCAACCATTCAAAATGAAGAGATGAGAGTCTCTTAAATAGACTTTCTTGGAATTCATCAATGGTTGAGATTGATTTCAATCAACGGTTAGGATTAAAGGTGAAGTTCAGTCATAAAGGGAGATTTCCAAATTAAAAGTAGTTAACAAATTTAATTTGAGTAAAATAAAGAGTTAATTGATTCAATTTGAGTAAAAAAATGAGTTAACTGATTTACCTCATTTTTTATCAATAGTGAACTGAAAATTTTCCTTTTTGAACTGAAAAGATTTAATTAAATAATTTTGTTTAATTATTTCAAAAAAAAATTCGAAACTAGTCAACTCAAGTCAACCATGGTTAAATATGGTCAAATTTTGGTCAAAATTGATCTTTGCGTATGTGAATATGAGCAAATGTGAGTATGAATTCCAACAATAACTCGATGGAAATTCTCATTCAACTTTCCAAAATGAAGAGATGAGGGTCTCTTAAATAGACTTTACTAGAATTCATCAACGGTTGAGATCGATTTCAATCAACGGTCAGGATTAAAGTTGAAGTTAAGTCATAAAGGGAGATTTCCAAATTGAAGGGAGTTAACAAATTTAATTTGAGTAAAATAAGGAGTTAACTGATTCAATTTGAGTAGAAAAAGGAGTTAACTGATTTAATTCATTGTTTATCAATAGTGAACTGGAAATTTCCCTTTTTGAACTGAATAGAGATTTTGTTGATATATTTAATTTAATAAAATGAGATATGCTCTCATAATTACTTTTTCTATGTAATTAAGTAATCTTTAATTAATTAGAGACATTTTTCTTATTTAATTAAATAACTTCATTTAATTAATTAGAGAGACTTTTCTTATTTATTTAAATAACTTAATTTAAGTAATTAGGAATGGCTTCTCATTTAATTAAATAACTTTGTTTAATTAATTAGAATTAAGTACTCCTTTTAATTAAATAATTTTGTTTAATTATATCAAAATTCTTTTTAAAACCAGTCAACTCAAGTTAACCATGGTTAAATCTGGTCAACTTTTGGTCAAACTTGATATTTGCGTATGTGAATATAAGCAAATATGAGTATGAATTCCAACAACAATTCGATGCAAATTCTCATTCAACCTTTCAAAATGAAGAGATGAGGGTCTCTTAAATAGACTTTCCTGAAATTCATCAACAGTAGAGATCGATTTCAATCTACGGTCAGGATAAATGGTGAAGTTCAGTCATAAATGGAGATTTTCAAACTAAAGGGAGTTAACAGATTTAATTTGAGTAAAATAAGGAGTTAACTCATTCAATTTCAATAGAAAAAGGAGTTAACTAATTTAACTCATTTTTGATCAACAGTGAACTGAAAATTTCCCTTTTCGAACTGAAAAGATTTAACTAAATAATTTCGTTTCATTATTTCAAAATTCATTTCGAAACTAGTCAACTCAAGTCAACCGTGGTTAAATCTGGTCAACTTTAAGTCAAACTTGATCTTTGCATATTTGAATATGAGAAAATGTGACTCTGAATTCCAACAACAACTCGGTGGAAATTCTGATTCAACTTTTCAAAATGAAGAGATGAGGTTCTCTTAAATAGACTTTCCTAAAATTCATCAACGGTTGAGATTGATTTCAATCAACGATCAGGATTAAAGGTGAAGTTTAGTCATAAAGGGAGATTTCTAAATTAAAGGGAGTTAACAAATTTCAGTTTAGTAAAATAAGGAGTTAACTGATTCAATTTGAGTTGAAAAAAGAGTTAACTGATTTAACTCATTTTTGATCAACAGTGAACTGGAAATTTTCCTTTTTGAATTGAAGAGAGATTTTTTTGAGATATTTAATTTAATAAAATGAGATATGCTCTCATAATTACTTTATTTATTTATTTAAGTAATTTTTAATTAATTAGAGACACTTTTCTTATTTAATTAAATAACTTCATTTTATTAATTAGAAATAGCTTCTCATTTATTTAAATAATTTTGTTGAATTAATTAGAAGTAAGTACTCCATTTAATTAAATAATTTTGTTTAATTATTTCAAAATTCGTTTTGAAACTAGTCAACTCAAGTCAACCGTGGTTAAATTTGGTCAACTTTTTGTCACACTTGATCTTTGCGTATGTGAATAAGAATTCCAGCAACAACTTGATGCAAATTGTCATTCAACCTTTCAAAATGAAGAGATGAGGTCTCTTAAATAGACTTTCCTGAAATTCATCAACCGTTGAGATCGATATCAATCAACAGTCAGGATTAAAGATGAAGTTCAGTCATAAACGAAGATTTCCAAATTAAAGGGAGTTAATAGATTTAATTTAAGTAAAATAAGGAGTTAACTGATTCAATTTGAGTAGAAAAAGGAGTTTACCGATTTAACTCATTTTTGATCAATAGTGAACTGAAAATTTGCCTTTCTGAACTGAAGAGAGATTTTGTTGATATATTTAATTTAATAAAATGAGATATGCTATTGTAATTACTTTTTCTATTTAATTAAATAATCTTTAATTAATTAGAGACACTTTTCTTATATAATTAAATAACTTCATTTAATTAATTAGGAATTGCTTCTCATTGAATTAAATAACTTTTTTTAATTAATTAGAAGTAAGTACTCCATTTAATTAAATAATTTTATTTAATTATTTCAAAATTCTTTTTGAAACTAGTCAAATCAAGTCGACTGTGGTTAAATCTGGTCAACTTTTGGTAAAACTTGATATTTGCGTATGTGAATATGAGCAAATGTGAGTATGAATTCTAGCAACAACTCGATGCAAATTCTCATTCAACCTTTCAAAATGAAGAGATGAGGGTCTCTTAAACAGACTTTCCTAGAATTCATCAACAGTTTAGACCGATTTTAATCAATGGTCAGGATTAAAGGTGAAGTTCAGTCATAAAGCGAGATTTCCAAATTAAAGGAAGTTAATAGATTTAATTTGAGTAAAATAAGGAGTTAACTTATTCAATTTGAGTAGAAAAAGGAGTTAACTGTTTTAACTCATTTTTGATCAATAGTTAACTTGAAATTTTCCTTTTTGAACAGAAGAGAGATTTTGTTTAGATATTTAATTTAATAAAATGAGATATGCTCTCATAATTACCTTTTCTATTTAATTAAGTAATCTTTAATTAATTAGAGACACTTTTCTGATTTAATTAAATAAATTCATTTAATTAATTAGGAATAGCTTCTCATTTAATTAAATAACTTTGTTTAATTAATTAGATTTAAGTACTCCATTTAATTAAATAATTTCGTTTAATTATTTCAAAATTCTTTTCGGAACTACTCAACTCAAGTCAACTGTGGTTAAATCTAGTCAACTTTTGGTCACACTTGATCTTTGGGTATGTGAATATGAACAAATGTGAGTATGAATTCTAGCAACAACTCGATGCAAATTCTCATTCAACCTTTCAAAATGAAGAGATGAGGGTCTCTTAAATAGACTTTCATGGAATTCATCAACGGTTGAGATCGATTTCAATCAAGGGTCAGGATTAAAGGTGAAGTTCAGTCATAAACGGAGATTTCCAAATTAAAAGGAGTTAATAGATTTAATTTGAGTAAAATAAGGAGTTAACTGATTCAATTTGAGTAGAAAATGGAGTTAATTGTTTTAACTCATTTTTGATCAATAGTGAACTGGAAATTTGCCTTTTGGAACTGAACAGAGAATTTGTTGAGATATTTAATTTAATAAAATTAGATATGCCCTCATAATTACTTTTTCTATTTGATTAAATAATCTTTACTTAATTAGAGACACTTTTCTTATTTAATTAAATAACTTCATTTAATTAATTAGGAATGGCTTCTCATTTAATTAAATAACTTTGTTTAATTAATTAGAAGTAAGTACTCTATTTAATTAAATAATTTCGTTTAATTATTTCAAAATTCTTTTTGAAACTAGTCAACTCAAGTCAATCCTGGTTAAATCTGGTCAACTTTTGATTAAACTTGATATTGCGTATGTGAATATGGGCAAATGTGAGTATGAATTCTAGCAACAACTTGATGTAAATTCTCATTCAACCTTTCAAAATGAAGAGATGAGGGTCTCTTAAATAGACTTTACTACAATTCATCAACGATTGAGATCAATTTTAATCAACGGTCAGGATTAAAGGTGAAGTTTAGTTATAAAGGTACATTTCCAAAGTAAAGGGAGTTAATAGATTTAATTTGAGTAAAATAAGGAGTTAACTGATTCAATTTGAGTAAAAAAAGAAGTTAACTGATTTAACTCATTTTTTATCAACAGTGAACTAGAAATTTCCCTTTTCGAACTAAAAAGATTTAATTAAATAATTTTGTTTAATCATTTAAAAATTCTTTTCGAAACTAGTCAAGTCAAGTCAACCGTGGTTAAATCGGGTCAACTTTTAGTCAAACTTGATTTTTGCATATGTCAATATGAGCAAATGTGAGTATGAATTCCAACAACAACTCGATGGAAATTTTCATTCAACTTTTCAAAATGAAGAGATGAGGGTCTCTTAAATAGACTTTCCTAGAATTCATGAACGGTTGAGATCAATTTCAATCAACGGTCAGGATTAAAGGTGAAGTTCAGTCATAAATCGAGATTTCCAAATTAAAGGGAGTTAACAGATTTAATTTGAGTATAAAGAGTTAACTGATTCAATTTGAGTAGAAAAAAGAGATAACTGATTTAACTCATTTTTTATCAATAGTGAATTAGAAATTTTCCATTTTGAATTGAAGAGAGATTTTGTTGAGATATTTAATTTAATAAAATGAGATATGCTCTCATAATTACTTTTTTTATTTAATTAAATAATCTTTAATTAATTAGAGACACTTTTCTGATTTATTTAAATAACTTATTTTAATTAATTAGGAATGGCTTCTCATTTAATTAAATAACTTTGTTTAATTAATTAGAAGTAAGTACTCCATTTAATTAAATAATTTTGTTTAATTATTTCAAAATTCTTTTCGAAACTAGTCAACTTGAGTCAACTATGGTTAAATCTGGTCAACTTTTGGTCACATTTGATCTTTGCGTATGTAAATATCAGCAAATGTGAGTATGAATTCAAGCAACAACTCGATGTAAATTCTCATTCAACCTTTCAAAATGAAAAGATGAGGGTCTCTTAAATAGACTTTCGTGAAATTCATCAACAATTGAGATCGATTTCAATCAACGGTTAGGATGAAAGGTGAAGTTCAATCATAAAGGGATATTTCCAAATTAAAAGGAGTGAACAGATTTAATATGAGTAAAATAATGAGTTAACTGATTCAATTTGAGTAAAAAAAAGAGTTAACTGATTTACCTCATTTTTTATCAATAGTGAAATGGAAATTTTCCTTTTTGAACTGAAGAGAGATTTTATTGAAATATTTAATTTAATAAAATGTGATATGCTCTCATAATTACTTTTTCTATTTAATTAAATAATCTTTAGTTAATTAGAGACAATTTTCTTATTTAATTAAATAACTTCATTTAATTAATTAGGAATGGCTTCTCATTTAATTAAATAACTTTGTTTAATTAATTACAAGTAAGTACTCCATTTAATTAAATAATTTCATTTTATTATTTAAAAATTCTTTTCGAAACTAGTCAACTCAAGTCAACCATTGTTAAATCTGGTCAACTTTTTGTCACACTTGATCTTTGAGTATATGAATATGAGCAAATGTGAGTATGAATTCTAGCAACAACTCGATGCATATTCTCATTCAACTTTTCAAAATGAAGATATGAGGGTCTCTTAAATAGACTTTCATAGAATTCATCAACGGTTGAGATCGATTTCAATCAACGATCAAGATTAAAGGTGAAGTTCAGTCATACACAAAAATTTCTATATTAAAGGGAGTTTATAGATTTAATTTGAGTAAAATGAGGAGTTAACTAATTCAATTTGAGTAGAAAAAGGAGTTAACTGATTTAACTCATTTTTGAGGAATAGTGAACTGGAAATTTGTCTTTTTGAACTGAAGAGAGAATTTGTTGAGATATTTAATTTAATAAAATGAGATATGCTCTCATAATTACTTTTTCTATTTAATTAAATAATCTTTAATTAATTAGAGACAGTTTTTTTATTTAATTAAATAACTTCACTTAATGAATTAGGAATGGCTTCAAATTTAATTAAATAACTTTGTTTAGTTAATTACAAGTTAGTACTCCATTTAATTAAATAATTTCGTTTACTTATTTCAAAATTCTTTTCGAAACTAGTCAACTCAGGTCAACCGTGGTTAAATCTGGTCAAATTTTGGTCATG